>OU974071.1:15937933-16301166 GCA_918843875.1 Diadumene lineata | reverse complement strand
TTGTAGCATTTAAAAACTCAAAAAAACAGCCTCATCCTTGAAACCAGTCTTTGTGAATTAACCTGGAAAAAGTCGATATTTTACAAAACAAAATCGCAAGTATTTTTCATTATTTGTTACGGGTGAACATCGAAAAAACCCTTTCTTTTTTATGTTTTGTGTTCCGATTGTAAATGAAAAAACATCCAGAAAAAAGTCCACCTTTTTCTAATATCCGTAGTTGAGATGGAAAACAATAAAAGTTTCAACTACTTTTACGACACTTGGCTGACAAAATATCAAGTATTTTCATTTTCCTCTGCCAGTTTTGAGTTACAATAAAAATGATTTTTTTACGTTTATTTCGAAATTCCGTGCAGATAAATTGTATTTCGCAATCTAAAATAAATACGATGTGGGAGGGATGAGTGAAACAGGTCACGACAGCATTCTAGAAACTCGAGAGCACCTCGGCCGATCTGATTCAAGAGCAGTCGCGACAATGAACTCAACATAACTAAAAACCTTCCAAATCAACAAATGATTAATAATATATTCACATAAACAAGCTATCTAAAGAAGAGCTATTGATGCTATACTAAACCACTTGTTTCTTAGTACGTAGGAAATTATCAGTATCGAATAAACGCAAATTCGCCAAGAATATTATTTGGAAAATATAAACATATTTCAAAACCAGACTTTTTTAGATTTAAAAAAATTTTGTACAAGGCGCATAAATTGGGCTAATACATTTCCCGAATCAATAGTATTAATTTTCACGAGTTTATTTCTAGAAAATAATGATTTTGCGAGTACTAAATTTCACGATTTTTTTCAAAATCACGAAAATCGCAAAATTTAGTACTCGCAACTTATTCCGTGGGCAGATCCAAGTGAGGGGTACAGGGGGCGCGAACAATCAGTAGCTTTCCAATCAGTATGGTTTGCGGCCCCAGCCTGATCAGTTATTTTTTGATATTCAAAAATCGGAAATAAAATCACTAAATTTATAGAATTATGCGTCAAAAAATTTGAAAGACTTTTCGTTGTATCAGTTTTAAGGAAATTTGATATAAAATCCACACCAATTTCTTCAAGCGCCGCTATTGCTACATATGTTGGCTATCACGTGCTACTTCGGCTCCAAAAAAGATCAGAGAGAAAAGATCGACTAAAATCCACTTTCATTCAAGAGTTTCAATACAAAAGTTATTGAATTTTTCAACATTATTTATATCATGGTAACATCTCAACTTCAAAAAAATCCATCAATTTGTTGCTATCAATTTTATCAAGAATATTAAAAAAATCAACTTATTTTACTCACATTGAATCAGTTTTGAAAAACAAAAAAGGTTCGTTTTTTTCAGATCGCAATGAAAAGATACAAATAAAAAAAACTTGACTTTTTACGAAAAAAAAGTTGATCTTTTTCATTCTTTGATCGAAAATTCGTACCATGATAAAAGTCGAGTTTTTTCATTATTTCTCCATTCAAGTTTGTATCTCATATCTCGAATTTCTAAAAAACTCGTTTAATTCTCAGTTTCCTCTTTTGAACATCATTGAAAATGTGAATGGCGGAATGGTACACGCATTCCAAAACTATGCTCCAACCATCTCTTTTTTTCTTCGTAGCTCGATAGTCGCGCAAGACATTGTTTGGTTTCATGTTCATCGAAAAGAGGAAATGGTGTACACCAACCTTGGTATTAGCTGGTATAAACTGAACGGCAAAAACACCAATACCTATATTTCCTGCAGATCTAAGTTCGGCCTTTATCATAAACCCTTTGGCAGGTCTTGGAAGACAAGATGATGACTCAGTCTTATTGGTTTCCATAAGTTAAACGAAATATGAGGCTGCCAGCTTTTCTAGTGTCGTATTTGAGTTTTGCAATCTGACAATTCATTAGGTCTGTGTCATCACTGAAATAACGCGATTGAGTTTTGATTGAATGGTGCTATTAGCCAATCCGGAGTTGCGATGGTACCAGAAATATTGGGTTTACACAACGTTGACGTCTTTACTGTTCATATGCCAAATATGACAGTGATCAGTTATTATTTGAATAGTTTCGAGAATAGTTGTATAGATAAGTTATATGCACCGTAAAATGAAGAACGTAAAACTATTATTTTACTAGTTTAGATCTCTTCGTTATTTCAATAGAATCGGCACATTAACTTAGCATGCAATTTGCGACGTATCAATTGTAAACAGTGAATATCGTTTTAATATCTATTGTCAAATTTAAGCTCCAATTGAAAGTGGGAGACGCAATACATTTTTTAAAACCAAATTGTGTCGCAACACAAAATGCGATTGTGGAATGCTATGTTTAAGAAGTGGTTACAATACGTGTCAATCCAGTCTAATCGATCCAGTGGTTAAAGTGGCAACACAGTCAGCAACTCAGTTTGCAGAGATTTAGTATGTGCACGTGATTAACAAGCAGTTTCTAATATAGCAAATGACGTTCTGAAAAAAAAAAAAAAAAAACAGGCGTGAATTAAGTAATAAAGAAAATACGAGCAGCTGATCTTTATGAGGATTTAAAACTTCATAAAGATCAGTTGCGAATATTTTATATTGCTTAAAAAAATAATTTCCTAAATCATATATTTAGCTGAAATATTCAACAACAAACAACAGCAAATATCATTTTTTTTTTTTAGAAAATCAAGTTAAAGTTGTTTGCAAATCAGGACGAATCTCTTGCTGATTTAAAAACTCAGTCATGGCTGTGATTTTGTAATTTAATTTCCCAAATAAATGTATTTCTGCGATAGAATCGTGGGATTGTATTGGTACCATCACCAAATTATCACCAACTGATTACTGTACCCATTTTAGTACTATATAAAATCACAAGAAAATAGAGTGCTAACACTAAAAGTGTGCAACAGTTGTTACTATGTAGTAGTAAAAAGCACTAATTACACAAAAGAAAGCAATAGAATTAGCAAAAAATAGCACTATTTAGTGGTTCTATTGTTAAATATCGTTTTGAAGAAAAATTATTGTCCGGTTTCCGGAGAGGGGTTCCGGTATACTGAGCTTCATTTTACAGAAGATATATAGGGGAAATTTCCGCACCAAAAACATTGTCCGGTATAGAGAGAATTCCGGTAAACTGAGGGCCCGGTATAGAGGGGTTTCACTGTATCTATGTTGCACACTTTTAGTGCGTGCTCTCTACCATCTCTTGTAATTTATTTGATAGATGGGTGATAGCAGTAATAATTTGGTGATAATACCATAATCCCAATAAATATTTCAATTTGACAAATATATTTGGTTGGGAATTTATTTGTATTTACTTGGCGTGCCCAAGTTTACCATAAATGTGCCAAATGTGGCATCTGCTGATTTTGTCCTGGACACCCATACCTGGCTATCAATTTGCAAGACCCGGATTGTCATAGACAATGTCCCCATGACGTGAAGATGAGGTTCCTGCAGCATCACTCATTTGAATGCTTTCACTTGCACCAATCCTTGTGTTCTATAAAAGCAAAGAATAGCTTCATCAATCCGTAAGTGAACGTGTTACCAAACTTGTCAATCGAAATTGACAAATGCCTAAAAACGTGTGGGCAAAGGAGTTTTTTGTGATGTGTGAATTGGGTCAAAATAAGCTGGTAATTCTTCTTTGTCACTTACACGAGAGGTGACAAATACACCTGGTCACTTACAAGAGTGGTACAAATACACCTGGTCACCTACAAGAGTGGTACAAATACACCTGGTCACATACAAGAGTGGTACAAATACACCTGATCACATACAAGAGTGGTAGAAATACACCTGGTCACTTAAAATTCAAAGCAGAACCGGGACTACAGGTGTTGAAGGCAGAGCTGATACATATGGCTGTTTGACTTTAGTGAAACACATTTGTAATGGTGTTGTTTTTCCTTACCTTGTTTGTTGGTACGTTAGTCACTTGGGAACTGCTGTTGAGCAAAAGCAAAACATTAAATATTGGTACAAGAATGTAACAAAATAAAGATTGATAAAGCTGTAGATTTTAATAATTGCATGAAGTTAAGGAATATTTTACAAATTTATAAAATTAATAAAATTGTAATATTTGAAACAAACCTTCCAGAAAATTCAAAGTCTTCTTCTGCAAACAAAACACGATAATAGACAATGTAAATTCATTGGTGTGTAGTAAATAAATACTATTACAAATTCGTTGTACTGCGACCTGCTGTTTCACAATTTCGTTTTTATTTTGGTCTTTTCTGAACCGTCAATCAAATTCATGGGGCGGAGTTATCTTCGTTTTCACCAGAAAACGTTTTTTCAATGATATTGCCAGTATGTGTTTGTCGGAATTTTCAAAAACACCCCTCAAAGATACCGGACGGCCACAATTTTCTCATCTTTTAAAAATACCAAAATCATGAGCTTCAGTGCTATTCAACCCTTAAAAGTTTCCAAAAAGTGAGGGTTTGGCAAATCTAACATTTTAACCACTAAAAGAGACCAAATCACTGATTTTTACCCCTAAAACATACGACGAGCATCCCCGATCGTTTACCGCTGGAGTCTCCCCGTAACGTAGGGCATGTCTACCCGGCTTGGTCCAATTCGAGACAATTTTATGTTGTGGTTTCAGATTGGTGTGTTTAGATTTGTCCGGCATAGTTGGGATATGGAACTTAATCTTGAAATAATGATAAAACAATAATGTTGTTCCAATAATCTATACACAATAGCTAATATACAAGGTTGCACGAAATCATTTTCTAGTTTTCCTTATGTTTTCTGAAAATTTTGCCTACCTCTGTTCCTCGCACGGCGATTGTAAATCACTATTAATACGACGACAATTATTAACAGTATAATGAACGCTAGCCCAACATATAAAATCACTTCGGTAGAGACTACAGAATGAAGTAAAAGAAGAAAATAAGCAATATTACTATTTAAACAAAACAACACAAACGAGTTACATTACAAACACAATGTGTGCAACTGTTGTCACTATTTAGTAGTAAATAGCATTAATTATTAAAACAAAAGAAAACAATAGAATTAGCATAAAAGAGCACTATTTAGTGGTATTTATGTTAGTGTTTGAATGTGCACGTCAACAAACAATATAAATGCCAATGGCTTTGTCTCTACTCTTCCTTTTTTTTTCGTTTTCTGAAAACTAAAAACTAAAACCCGGCAACTTCGAATGAACTGAGAAAAAATCAATAATGATAATTAAAAATAGGTGTAAATTCTGATTGAGAAAATAGTGCTTATAAACTTACTTTTTTCATCCGATATCTTTCCCTGAGTTCCATCTAGTGAAACAACAATACAGTAAACTCAACTATATATGGCGCTTATGATAGGTTACAATTCATTACAAAGTTCATAATTTTGATTAATCGAATATCGAAGCATTTATTTGTTTTCATTGATGATTTCAATCTTCGATTATTGATCAGACAAAATCAACAGAAGCCCACTCCAGGGGCAGCGGAACAGTAACAGACATGGGGGGGGGGACATATAATCCACCACCCCTCCCCTCCCCACCCTCCACCCCAAAAGCTGTGTGTATAAACTCATGCATTGATGTCTTTTAACCAATATTTTGTGTGGGGGGCCGTGCCCCCCGGTTCCACCGCCCCTGCACTCTAAAACAACGAAAAGACACATTTATTCGGAAATTTTTATAAAATCTATGAAGCACTTGAAAGCCTGTAAAAAGATTTTTTGTTTCACAAAGACTTAGCACCAACTTAGATTTCGGTTAGAAAAAAACATTCACTTCAGCATCAAAGTTTCTGTTTTTCGCCGAAATGGAAATTTCACGGGACATAAATTTCGCAATCAGGACCTTACAAATTTATAGCAGAATATTAAATTTCGCGTCATTGATTTTCGCGTAAGCGCTTTTTCGCGGTTCTTTAATTTTGTGATCTTTATTTTTGAAAATCACGACAATTAAGATCCTAGAAATTTGGTAAAAATAAGGTATGTTCTTCGTATATGGGTTTGGTTTACTAATTTCGTCCATTCAATAATCAAACATATTTTCAAATTGATTTCCATATTTTGAAACGGGATCCATTAGTGAAGACGAAAAATGGCTCAACATGTGTGACCCGAGTAGCGTGACTTGCGCATTGCACCCAAGCGGAGCAAGGTACTTGCAAAATATGCACGACTAAAGTCATGTTATCATTATCATCAATATCCTAAATAAAAATGCATAAAGTTAAAAATCACTTCAATCTGCAGCGGGCCGAAGCGGTATCATTATCGCCCACTGCCTGAAACTGTGTATATCCCAACACGTTTTATTGGCACTCCGACAAATTCTTGCAATTTTCGATCTTGTCATTGTTGATAACATTTGGTGAAAATCGGCATTTTTTCTCTGAAAAATCGAAATTCGGTGAAAATATCTCTATATTAGCGGAAAAACATTCAAATTTAAGTGAAAAACGATGATTTCTCGCGAGATTTCCTAAATTGGAAAAACCCATTTTAGTTTGGAATAGGTTAATAGCATTATGAGGATAATAGCTGATACGGTTGCATTCTCACTGAAAAGAAAAAAATTATTTTGGATTATTTTTTAGTTATTTTTACCTCTACTCGGGGTTACGTGGTTGAATGACAGTTGGCCGACCGGGGTTTATGGAATGACTTCATACCATATTGAGATGCAAAATAAGCGCTTCGGTGGCAAAGGTTTTATTGGAGAGCACGTCTTTTTGTATTCAAACTCCATGATATTACTCGGCGTAAACCGTGCCAGTAATCTTAACTTAAAGGTAATAGCTATTATTAATATAGTTACCTGCAACCACTGCTACATCAACTTCTGCAATCTTTCTAATTTCACCATATAAAGAGTTCTGCAATTGAGACAACATAATTGATAATGTTCTACATTCATGTATATCCAATATTCATGTATATCCAGTAGGTGTCATCATTATGCAACAAAAACAACCGGATTTTTATAAAAAACTAGAGCCACTGGGTGGCTGAACCGTGCCGGTATTAGTGTCTTCGCGTATGCTAGTATGCGTCATGTAGATGCCGACAGGCCCCCAAAGCTGTAAAATTCTGAAATGAATTTTGGTTTCTCCTTATATAAATTTAATAGTTTATATAGGTAGAAACAAAAAATTAGAGTGCACGCACTGAAAAAAAGTGTGCAATAGTTGTCACTATTTAGTAGTAAATAACACTAATTAAACAAAAGAAAACAATAGAATTAGCATAAAAAACACTATTTAGTGGTATTTATGTTGCACACTTTTAGTGCGTGCACTCTAAGAAATCACTTAAAACAGTTTAGACTGTCTTAAGTTGAAAACTTTGCAGAAATAAAGTAAGTTTTAATAAACAAGATGGGCTAAAAATATTTAATTAATTTGTATTTTGATTTTTTTTACAACTTTGGGGACCTGTGGTAAATGAGGCTCAGGCAGAGTTTAAAAAACTAAAAGTGATATTTTTAAAACAGAATGAAATTAGTGTTGATTACTAATTTAGAAACTATCTCAGGGTATTATAAAACGACTTTAAAGTGCACAAGAAACAAAGACGTGTGTAAATTTAAAAGATTTTATTATTTTCCAAACAGTAACATACATCAACATTATAACCTCAACGAATTCAACTATGATGTTCTTGTAAAATAAACTGTAAATTTGGCGTAACGAGACCTCAATTCGCCTCTTTTTGTAGTATCAGCGATGTATACACGGGTAGACAAATCTTCAGCACTTTCAAACAAACAACTTTCGTTTGCTAAACGCACAAAATAATCATTGAACTGCAATACAAAATGGAGTAGAACGGCTAGACTAACGACAATCATTGACAATATAAAGAGCAAAACATTATGAACAAAACTGTTTACTGGATAAAATATTAATATACATAAACACAATAAACTTATCGTGAGATAACAAGGCCAGCTTCTTGACATAAAATTTGATCTCGGTGGCTTGAGAAAGTCCAGCAGTTCTGTTCATCATGAATGTAGCCGTGAAGTAGAGACTTAGTATTTGTGTATCTTTGAGCATTCTGAGTTTCAGTTGAGTATTGTTTGAATATCTTTGAGTATCTTTTTGCTTTTGAGATCGCGGTAAATTGACTCAGTTGTAAATTGACGCTCTTCGCCTTCTTTTGCCTTCTTTTAGAGTGAGTCTACCGCGAACGGCGTGTGGATTTGTGTGCATTTTGAGCGTCCTGTTCACCACGTGACCCAAGTGCCCAAAGGATATGGGCTTCCTGTGGACCACGTGCGAAAGGCAAAAACTCTGCAATATACATACATACACACATACCCCCAAGACCGAAACCTAGACCGTGCGCGGCTTCGCCGCCGGCACGGTAAAAATTTCAAGCTCCGTGAATTGAATTGGTGAATTAAACAGTTTTCGTTTGAAACAATCCAGGCAGGGTATTGAGAAATTCAAACATAGACCTAAAATAATTTAGAGCATCCTGGGCTTGCACAATGCCTATGTTCAGGGACTTTTGAATGATGGGCACTACAAATCTTTTTAATTAATATATAAGTTTATAATTTAATCTTATATTGTTCAAGTTCGTTTAGTTTTGACTCGTCATTTTATTGTGTCAACTCAAAAGTTTTAATCGATCTTCATAGTTGTTTTTGGCGTCGTTGTATGGCTTCTTATTTCAAGTCACTTGCTCTGTACTTACAGTCTTAGCACACTGATATACTTCATAACGTTTTCCTTCTTCCAGTTGATTGTTCTGGGAACCATTGTACTTGGAAGGGTCTCCAAGTGTGAATATCTTTGTATCAGGGGGGACTTTTGTTGCATTCTCAGCAATGTCCTCACAGTTCATGGAAAGTCTATCAGAAGAACGTCTTCGCCTCATTTTGTCTTTGACTTCATGGACATACACCAAAATAACACTTCACAAATGAAATAAAAATACACTTTGTTAAGAAGCACGACGAAAAGCATATTGTCTACTTATCACAAAAAATATCAATTTCTATAAACAGAAAAATATCCTACTCAATTTTTCCATTGATAGCTGGAATTGTCCATAATGTGATGTTGGCAACAGAAGAAGTGATGTTGTTAACCGTTCCTCCTGATGGAGCTGGTGGTGCTGGGAATGAAAGAAACACCAATATTTTTTATCACAATCATAACATCAATGTGCAGTGAAATCTAAGTTAGTAAAATCAATAATGTACTGAATATTTTGCGTTTGTTATACATGTTTCGAGTAACAATAATATCTTACACAAACACATGTACATCCGTGCTTTTGTTTGTGAAATTTTTGACGACTTTCTTTGTATCCTTTCAACTCCTTGCATATTATTCGAGCTTTAGTCTGGAGACGGTGTGGTGAATATTGTCAATTTTTCTTCAAGAACAGCAAGTATTAATGGAACAATGGTGCTATCTTCGTCGTCATCTTGTTGTGATTATTGTATCTTAAATACCTGCCATCTCTGTATCGCCTGCTGCTTCATCACTGTTGTTTCCTCTTCCACACTCACTCTCAGCTGACACAGTAAAGCGATATCTTGTAGCTGGATACAGACCGGTCACAGTGAAATTTACTACTGTTGATCTTTCTGATGGGATGTATTCCTTTGTGTAATTGGGCGCACCTTCAGGCCAAATGAAATCATATGCCTTCCATCCAAAGATATGGATCTAATATCAAATACAATTTTTAGGGCATTGAATAAATGAAAGACGACGGAATGAATTTTTTTCACAAATAAAGAGTTGGTGAGTAGATAGATGAATAATTTCACAAGAGGAAACATTTTGCCAAATTGAATTATCAGATGAATGAATTGACAAAAAATGGAAGTAGGGAGACATAAGACTTTGTTTTTCAGGAATTGCCTTTTTTCTTTGCTAACTTTAGCAAAACCAGTACCACGACTTAAAGAAAGTTATTAAAAACTGACGGCAGGCTCTTTAATATTTCATGTGCACATTTCCCTGACATGCTCCCGCTAAATATCCTGGAAATGGCCCTGACATTTCCAATAATGTCGAAGTTTTTTGACGTTAGTTATTCTTCTTTGTAGATAAACGCCTTGCTTATTTCATCATGACAGTTGTAACATCAAAATATCTGCTTAAATGGCCATGACTGGCTGCGAAGGGAATAAAAAAGTAAAAGTCAAGTCTTACCATGTATTTCTTTACTGGTCTAGCAAGCTGCTGTGGCTCTTTCCACTCCAGTGCTGCCGAGTTCTTACTCATGTTTAGAACTGTCAAGTTTGTCGGTGACCTTGGCACTAAAATTGCAAATGGGTAAGTCGGTGATTATTATAATACCTCTACTTTAGCATTAACTGTCTAGAATAGCGCACAATTTAACTATATTAAAAAATACGTTATACAACACTTCTATCATATCTGTTAATCTTCCGAAGATAAACTCCACATTTCTGTTTTCTTTAATCATATATAATTCGTTGTAAGTAATTTATTTGTGGCATCCTTATAAAGAAATTCTAAACTGCAACAAGCCCTAACATTCTTTAACTTGACCAGTTATCAGTAAGAGCCTGTACTTTATTCATCAACTCAATAAAAATTAAAAAAAACTGTAGAGTGCACGCACTAAAAGTGTGCAACATAAATACCACTAAATATCCTGTTTACAAGTCTTGTGACGACCTTGGGCTAATCAATAAAAAAAGTTGCTTTTATTCATGTATGGAACCGTTTTGCATATTTCTGTTTATACCGCAACACCCCTCTATTCCTGGGAACAAAGAAAATGTCCGGTTTGGAAGGGGTTTCCAGTTTACTTCCAGTTAATTTTACAAGAGATAAAGTAAAAGCTAAATTCGGGAACTAAAGCGTTGTACGGTTTGAAGGGAATTAGAGACCTTAAGCACCAAGACGCGAGAGCACGACGCGGACTTGAAGACCGAGAGAGGTCTGGCACTATGACGCGGTCATGCTGCGATTCTTATTGTCCTTAAGCTTGCTAGTGTGACGCGGTGTTAGACATAACAACACAACAA
This sequence comes from Diadumene lineata, assembly GCA_918843875.1. Classification (NCBI taxonomy): domain Eukaryota; kingdom Metazoa; phylum Cnidaria; class Anthozoa; order Actiniaria; family Diadumenidae; genus Diadumene; species Diadumene lineata. Next base: position 16,290,157 of record OU974071.1, on the reverse strand, counting down.
CTTTTGCGAAAAAAAATGAGCTCTTTAAAGTGACTAGAGATGCATTACTTCTTGATTTCGATGCTGGAAGTATTGATGAAGAAGAATTTCTACTTTTATACAATGAAAACACTTCGAAAAACCCAGCTTTTGGCTACGAAGAATATGACAGATTTGACCTGAATTCGATGGATTCTGCGATGTGTAAAGCTGACTTCAGAGTCGAAAAGAATGATCTTTTTATGCTCAAGGAAGCATTGGACATTCCTGACAAGATAGTTTGCCATCAGATATCCATTTGTGATGGGATTGAAGGACTTTGCATGGTGCTAAAACGCCTTTCTTATCCTGACGGCACAAACACAAGACTCATCTTTAAGAAAAAAATCGATGAAATAATTAGCCCCTTTTTCATTCAATATTGTTATAAAGATATTTAAATGACTGATTTACATGTTTACAAGCAAAACAGCACTCTTACAGCTAAAAAATTACACACGTTGTCGCACGACGTGAAACTTGTCTAACCCGCGTCAGAGAATTTCGATGACGCGAAGTTTGTTGCTTGACTGCCTTCATTGCGCATGACCGGAAACAAAAACTCACATCCGGTGTCGAGTCATCCTGCCTCGCGTCTTGGTGCTTAAGGTCCCTATTGCGTTAAAGCGACGGTCTGGTTTACAGGACCAAAACAGTCACTGACAAAATAATTGCATAAGGTTTTTCCTGATGAGTCATTCAGTTTACTGCGGACAGAATGGCTAACTGGACACATAAAATGTCTTTTTAACTTTATCTGGCACAGTTTTAACGAAATCTTAGGGTTTGTGATAGGATTAGCAATCCGGTGTTCAATTGTTGCAGTTTTGTTATTTATTGCTGTGATTAGTGATAAAGCTGTAATATTTCTACCGCTTTCATTATCATTGACAATAAATATCATCAATTAGTCGTGGTAAGATTTACTGTCATGTCCAATACTCCCTATCTGTTACGGATGGACAAGGAGATGTGACAATCTGACAGACCGGATGTCAAGTCGTGAAATACAATAATAGCTATTAAGTCTACCCCACTTAGAAGAGTTTTAGTTCTATCACCTTTTACCCTCCCCCCAAAGCATTTTGTTAAAAATAAATTACGTTTTTACCTCCCCTCCCCTCCTCCTGATATTTTGATAGTCGAGGGACCCATCCAAATGTTGTCCGATCGTCACAACCGGTCAAATTACATGTTAATTTATTCAAATTTTCGGCCTTCTCAATACCAACATTTATCGTTTACAAAAAGCCATATCCAACACTTTAAAATTTCTCGTTTCCAAATTACTGTATAATTGAGGACTCGCTGTACTATTTCATCGAAGCGCTCAACATCAAATAAATTTATCGTTACCAAAGCGCTCAACATCAACTTTCTCGTTTCCAAATCACTGGTTATTGTAACTGGCTGTACCACTAATATCAAAGCAATAAATTTATCGTTACCAAAGCGCTCAACATCAACATTTGTCGTTCCAAATCACTGGTTATTGTAACTCGCTGTACTTCTCATATCAAAGCAATAAATTTATCGTTACCAAATCGCTCAACATCAACATTTCTCGTTTCCAAATCACTGGATATTGTAACTCGCTGTACTACTCATACCAAAGCAATAAATTTATCGATACCAAAGCGCTCAACATCAACATTTGTCGTTTCCAAATCACTGGTTATTGTAACTCGCTGTACTACTCATACCAAAGCAATAATTTTATCGTTACCAAAGCGCTCAACATCAACATTTCTCGTTTCCAAATCATTGGTTATTGTAACTCGCACCTACACATATCAAAGCAATAAATTTATCGTTACCAAAGCGCTCAACATCAACATTTCTCGTTTCCAAATCACTGGTTATTTACCCTGCGAGCAGAGTCTTCTTTAAGGTAAAAGAAGACTCTGCTCGCAGGGTACTGGTTATTGTAACTCGCACCTACACATAATAAAGCAATAAATTTATAAATATATTCGGAGCCACACAAACTATAATTCTTCGGAAAATGTTATCAAGTTATGTTGTACGGTTTATCCAATAAAAGATCTAGACCTGTTGTGTTAAAGTGTCTTGTTTTTAGTAACGTTTTTGCTATGACTAAAAAGTCTTTAAGCGAGTTTTACGTTCTGTAAGACATATGTAGGATGGTCTATGAAGATCCGCGATAATACTCGTTATTTAGAAATTAGCTGCCACAGTATTTAGTTTAGAGACTTTTTGGGTTTTCAATGCAAGGATCAGTGGTATCTTTAGTAAAGTACGACTGTTGTATTTTGGCAATAGGTTAAAAGCTTAGTAGTTTAAAAAACTACGTTTAGTTTGTTTATATTGCTATTGGTATGAGAGTCAGTGATTGTTCAAATACCGTTTTAGGTTTTTCAATGCAAAGATCAGTGGTATCTCTAATATACGACTCTTTGTATTTTAGCAATACGTTTAGTGCTTAGTAGTTGAAAAAACTACGTTTGTTTTTATTGCTATTGGTAAGAGAGTCAGTGGCTGTTAACTAGTTCTGCTAGTAGAGCTGCGAGTATATAGTCTCGGCTAGTTGTCATGTTGTTCTTACTGAGAGAACAGTTTAAGCTATAGGTACAAGACCGGTTTCGAATACTCCTCAGTATTCTTTGTCAGTTGTTTTTAGCTTGTATGTGCTTGCTCAAAGTCAGAAGAGCAAGTGACTGGTTAGTTGAGACTGCAGCCTTTTTATGTGGTAGTGCGGATCGAAATGTAATAAGATTTATTGGATGATTAAATGAACCAATCAGGTAGCCGGATTTTAGATCCGATTTTTGACTATATGTCTGTGACGGTACATTGACGCTATTGTTATACGGATAATTGGTTTAGGCTAACCGGAAGACTATCGGGTGTAAGATTACAGCTATTGTGTTGCTATTGTTTTGCAATATCACAGTTAGGCTGATTTTAATTAACAGTTCAAAGTGAACTTTATTTGATAGTCTATAGATTTGTTCTTAAAGATACCGTAAAATGATAACCGTTTTAACTCATTTAGTTAAAAAACATGTTGAGTTAGATGGAAGAATTATAGGATACCATTACATTACATTTCGATCCGCACTACCACATAAAAAGCTGCAGTCTCAACTAACCAGTCACTTGGTCTTCTGACTTTGAGCAAGCACATGTGTGGCTCCGAATATATTTATAAATTTTCTCGGTCACGCTTTCCACATTCATGATTATCGCCATTAGCATAATTTATTACACTTGACACAAGAGAAGGAATGCCAAGAAATGACGATCCCAATGTCTTCAAAACGAAAACTAAACGAACGGACAAATCTTCCATCATTTGTTTGAACACATGAAACACACAGTATAGTAGTATTTCAAATTTACACAAAGTCCTATCTTCTCAATGATTGCACGATGAAATCACGTGACAAACATTTCCGCATCTCATTATTTGTCCGTTTGTGACGATCGGACAACATTTTTTAAGGGCTCATACAGGCAGCTATGACGTCATATACCCAATGACATCAGAATATATTTGCATCTAATTATTTGTCCGTTTGTGACGATCGGACAACATTTTTAAGAGGTCCATACAGCCAGCTATGACGTCACCCAACTAATGACATCAGAATATCTTTGCATCTCATTATTTGTCCGTTTGTGACGATCGGACAACATTTTTAAGAGGTCCATACAGCCAGCTATGACGTCACCCAACTAATGACATCAGAATATATTTGCATCTCATTATTTGTCCGTTTGTGACCATCGGACAACATTTTTAAGGGTTTCATACAGGCAGCTATGACGTCACCCAACTAATGACATCAGAATATCTTTGCATCTAATTATTTGTCCGTTTGTGACGATCGGACAACATTTTTTAAGGGTTCATACAAGCAGCTATGACGTCACCCAACTAATGACATCAGAATATCTTTGCATCTCATTATTTGTCCGTTTGTGACGATCGGACAACATTTTTAATAGGCCTTTTTAGCAAAAAAAAGGGAAATATTTTGAAGTGTGTAACTGTGAATGTGCATCTCTTGATTTTAAAGCACCCTTCAAAATGTTGTCCGATCGTTACAACCCGTCACAATCTGACAAAATCGGAGCAATCTAGTCTCCCCTTCAAATTTTTGTTGTTGTGATTTATCAGAAATAAACGTAGTTTATCGCAGTGTGCAACCGATTCATTTGCATCTCATTACTTTTCCGGTTGTGACAGTTCGACAAAATTTTCCAGGGGTCTGTTTTACAAGTATGAACACCACATAGGCTAATGGGTGGGTGTCATATGATGAAAATTATTAACACTATGTTAACTTCTTAGGGAGGGTAGGCCAAAACTACATCTCTAACAGCAGATCTAAGAGGGGTATACTTGAATATATCATTTGCGTTTAACAACCTGACTTCCTGTTTGTCCGATTGACAATATACTTTGTCGATCTGTTACAGATCGTGTCTATTGGACAACCCTCAAGTCCTTACCTGATGTTTTAAGTAAGGCAGTATCACTAAATGGCCCGGGTCCTTTACTTGTATAAGCTCGTACTCTGATGGAGTATGTAGCGCATTGTAGAAGATCATAGAGGACGTGGTTACACTTTTGGCTTGCAGTACTACGACACCCAACTTGATGGACGCACGAAACATTCAAATTATGAAAGCTTAAAGATCCACAATTGTTTGTTTGATTGATTTGGAGTTCGTAGGTGATGATACGACCGTTTGTAGATGGTGACGGTGGAAATTCTACGTTAAATGATGTTGTGTTGTATTCGGTCACTGTTGGCTTCAATGCTTTGAATGGTTCTTCAACAAATAAAAGTGAAAATATTTTGTTGGTAAATGTTAATATATAAACATGATATGAAAAATGTGATATAAAATATATTAGCAATAAATATATCATCATTTATATCATGTTATTAACACAAAATTAATCAAGATCCACAATCAACAGTTAATAATTTAATTTCAAATAAGAGTCATATTTGCAATCTCACAACAAGAAAACATCAAATATTTCCTTTCATCTGAAAAGATAATTAGCAGATCAGCTTCAAACCAACGGACATTGATTTCAATTCGCACTAGCGAATTACCATTACAACACTGAAACAACCTGATCAACTGAAACAATCTCTCTAAACTAGCTTCAATCTAAAACAATTTTTGTATAACAAATTGACACCTATTGTATTGAGTAAAACTATTTATAAAAATATTTCTTACCATAATCATGTAATTTAGTTATTATTTTTTCTTCCTTTTCTCCGTGGACATCTGTCTTTGTGGAGGCCCAGATATAAACTTTGTAGGTTGACCCACTACAAGCATCAAATGTGGATGAACGTTCAATGTCGGCTATTTCTTTCTTGTCTTCATTACCTGTCTTGCCATAAGTCAACGTGTATTTTTTGATAACCCCATTTAAAGTTAAGGGAGGTTTCCATTCTACTCTGATTATTGGTCCGGTTGAGCCATCAGGAGGAATGATGGATGTTTTCACATTGGTAGGTTTGGAGGGTGCTGGGGAAATAAATGTAAGAGGTCTCATTTTGAGATTAATTCACTTTTTCTCTCCTTTTTTTCGACTGGACAAGTAAAGCACTGTTGATTGGGTTGTTATATTTTCCTCGGTTTTATGTGTCCTTTGATAGGCTGAGATTGTGGGGAAAATGTAGAGGACGTCTAGAACAGTAGGCTAGTAATTTGAACCCTAACGAACGAAGGGGTTCTTATAGTTCACGTCATAAAAGGTAGACACATGTTTAAGGAAGCTTTTCACCACTTATATCATTAATCAATCCAATGTTTTCTTAAATTAATTCTAAAGCAATCGAGTATATAATTCATCTTGCACAAGCAGATTGGCTTAATATCACTCTGTTTGTTATTGAGCTTTGGACGTTGGTGTGACCGGTTGCAGTAGATGTCCCCGAAAACAAAATAACCATCTGTTTTTATTATAAAGAACACTGAACTTACCACCCTCTGCTGTGCTTACTGTGATGAAGTTTGATTTGGGACCGTCTCCAACAGATGTAACAGCAAGTATTTGCATGCTATACAACGTATAAATTTCAAGATTGTTCAATGTAGTGCTGGTACTGTCAATTATTGTGTCGCTTAGGACACATTGTAGGTCGGAAATCTTGCAATAGGTGAGTTTGTACGTTGATACAACACCATTTCTCTTATCTGAAGGTGGTGGACTCCATGATAGACGAATACTAGTTGACTGGATGTTGTCAACAGTAAAATCTTTTGGAGGTGCATCGGGTTCTAGAAATATCGAAAAATACAAATTAAAACCCGCATTAAAAACATGCGTGTTATTAAACTGTGCTTGTAGCAGCAATATATACTTACTATCTTCTAAAGTACGTACAGTGACAGAACTGCTAAAAGGACCATACCCTTTGTCGTTACCAACTTGTACAGCAATTGAATATTCAGTGTATTTTTCCAGTTGGGACAAAGTGTACGAGTTACATCGATTACCATTGCATGTGATTGGCAGTTCCAAACTTGATCCAGTAGGGTGCTTCTGGTATTTTAATTTGTACTTACTTATAGAACAATTGGTTTGAACCTGAAAAAAAAAAAGAAAACAGGTTAATCTCGCAATAACAATAACCTTGTAAAATGTACCAACCGAGTGTAAATGATTTCATTAATTCCGGTATGATCGTCAATTTTATGAGACTGTACACTGGCCCTACTTGGTTTTAAAACAAGCACTATGCCCCCCCCCCCTTTTGATTGCGGTTTTGAATAAAAACGATGTGTTTGAGGGGAAAGTATTTTTTTAGTGTATTGGCACATGATATGGATAAAAAATACTTTTATGGATAGACCAAATTAGCATCCGCCATTTGAATTAGGGCAAAGTCGGCAAATTTCTTAAGGAATTTTCATCACTTTGACGCCCAATATCTCTGCTCGTTCAAGCTCCATTTTCATAATTTTAACTTGAAAATCGACGGAAAATAATCCACGAATTGGAACTATTTTTTACGAGCCGGTAAGTTTTCTAGATATTTTGATCTACGCGCGCCGATCGTCTGCCAATCGTTTTATTTTGAAAAAAAATGTCAATTCCTTTATCAAATGACTATGGTATATCAACCACGTTTAGGACAAATAGAAGGAGGTTAATGTTAATTTTCAAAAACAAACATGGATACTGAGCTCGAATGAACGGAGTTACAAGAAATCAAAGTGATGACAATTTCTTCCGACTTTGACCCAATTCAAAATGGCAGACGTTGATAAACGTGAAATTGTCTATTAATACTATACAGAGACAAGTACCTGCCATGTTACGTGAATCGTTTGGGATGACTTTGCCTCTGCTTTAACATTAACGGGAAGAATTGACGGCACTGCGACAAAAACAAACAAACAAAACACAAAGTTAATTTAGGTAGTTCGGGACCCTTGCTACTGCGCATCCTGCTCGCGCATGTGAAATCAAATTAAATTTCTCGTGCGATTAAAAAGAAATTTTGCGTTAGAGCCAAACTATGGTCATTCTTGAACTTTTTGTTAAAAAATAACATTGCAGCATTACATACGGGCCTCAAAAGCAACTAGTGCCCATTCTCGCGCGTCCAAAACATTGAAATCATCTTATTTTCCGCGCGTTTTTTGCTTATAGCTCCAAAATTAGCACGGTGACACCCAATTATTTTTCCATTTTTATATTTGGCATAAACCCAGCTTTAAAATTTTGAAATAAAAAATATATGGTCTTTGAGACTAAAACATGGTAATTTTGACTTTTTTGTGGTAAAGTGTACAAAAAATTAATGAAGCTCTTCATTTAAATCTCCGTAAAATATCTCAGTCGATGTCTTTTCCAACGAGTAAATTCATGAGAACTATAGTGAAGGGAGCATTTTGTCAGACTCTTATAGCAGATTTGTGAAAAACTTTCAAATTTGTTCGCAACAATATTATTTTCAACAAATTTGATGTTACTTCTTTTAGTTGAAATGGGGCAAAAATGGGCCTATTACCACCCCCACAGTTCCAAAACAAGCACGGCGACCCCTATGTGTCAGTCCTTATTCAGAAAAAGTTTTAGAAAATTCTATCGGCGGGAAGTGTGGATCCCGAACTACCTTAAAAGCTTTCTATGTTTCTTTGCCATAGTTTTATATTAAAGTCTCAATGCATACTAGCTCTTTCGAACTAATTAAGGAGACAGTTTCGCCCTGTTTTCATAAGACAACTTGTCCCAGCTGAAATTTCCTGAGAAGTACGTCACTCACTGTTAACCGAGGAAAATTTTAAATTTACTATATAACACCATTATACGAGTTAAAACTCGTCTCTGTAACTATTTCGGGGCAATTTCTTAATTGAAGGCTTTATCAGCGACTCCAGACTTCGTATTGAAGTAAAACAGCTCAACTCGCTTCATATAAACAGGACCTTAGAAATGAAGATAATATTAAATGATAAATATAGAGGTTTTAATCCTAACTCTAAGGGTAGCATTATTACGAAATACAACTGATAGAGCTGACTATTTACAAACCATAGGCGACGAATTTTTGAAGTCTACAATTAATTTTTTTAGGTGGATAATTTAAAATATAATATAGCTATGGTTATCAATAAACTATTTACATCATCTATTTACATGTCACTAATAAACTTAAAATAAAGTGTTATTATTCAATAGTCTAAAAAAAGAAATTACTATGAAATAATACAAAAAACATATGCACAGCTATTCTTGAAATGGTTGTCCAGTTGGAATACTGATTTAGCGAATAACAAAGTCATTTGCGTATATATCAAGTTTTCAGTTTTCTTGTTTTAAACACAAAACTGCACATATAGTTACATAGTTTATTATAATTATCTGATGAAGTTATTTTGTACATTTGGACTCATAAATTCAATTCTTAAAAAGGGAAAATCATAAAAGGAGGCTCGAGTCGAGAGCAACGAAGCCACGAGCTGACCAACTGTATTTGACTAACCTCGGATAGTGGTCAGAGCGGGAATGAAACTTGTAAGGTATTGGAGCATGGCTCTGCATGTTCAATACGTGTATGTCAAATTTGTACCATGTGATTCATTTCTAAAATATATATTATGATTATATCCTGTTTGAAAGTTTAGTTATGCTAATACCTGTAGTGTCCTGGAAAAGTTCTAGCTCTTCTTTCTGCCCGTCTCCTATGGTGTACGCCCAAATTGCGAAAGCATAATGGACTCCGAGACAACCGGTGAATGAAAATGATTTGCCGTCCTTGGTCAACGATTTCGTGTGAACGCTTTGTTTATGTCCTTTCTTTGTATAAGATGCTTTATATCCCCTGATGACACCATTGCTAGTGGAAGGGGGATTCCATTCAATCGTATACTTCACTTTATCACCTTCAATGTTTTCAGCTGATTTTTGTACGTTATTTGGCGGAGAAGGTACTACGGTAAAAAATCACGTTATGTAATGTATACAATATGAGTAGGAAATCTTTATGAAGATTTATAGTGAGGATGTTCGAACCATGAACACTTTAATGTCTTAGATTTAGAGTTTTATTTTCTGAGCTTTCTATTGTTACAAATTCTCTTAAAAAGTAAGGTACAACTCAAATACACTGAGTTATCAAAATGAAAACGAACATAGAAAACGTGCAAGCGTGCCGTCACATGAAGTCCCTGGAGTATTTTCATGGTCATTTTAAAGCAATATCTGCCTTTTATTATTTGTATTTTACTCGCACACGCACTCACTTACTCATAAATTGCTCACTCACCCATTCACTCTCTCATTTACTCACCCACTCACTCCGTCATTTACTCGCTCTCTCATTCATTCATCCAGTGACTCACCGCTTCACTTATCCACTCATTGATCAATTTACCCACCTAATTCTTTTATTTAATTCTAGCAGTTTTGTACACAGAATGATAATTTACTTACGGCCTTCTTGTGTCTTCACATTTACATCAGTGTAAGGACCATCTCCAACAGACGTAGAAGCGCGTACTTTGATGGTATAATCTTTATAAGAGGCAAGGCCGTTCAGGGTTTTGGTCGTTGCTTCTGAGCCGACGGTTTCGGTTTTAGGAGAGCATTGCTCGGTCTTGCAATATGTGACTTTGTATCCCGTGATGTCGCCGTTCTCTTTATCAGCTGGTGGGCGCTTCCACGATAGACTTATGCGTCCAGATCCAGTAGCAGTGGCCGCTAAATTCTGTGGTGGTGCGTCGGGTTCTAAAAAAATTCAAATGATGTAAAATATCAATGTCTTTACTAGGTAAAAACCATGGAGTTCAGTAGACTGCTGTGAACCCGGTTCGATCCCTGGATCGGTCTGGGTGATATGTGAACTCATGTTTGAGGTGTTGTTTCTCTCTTAGGGACCGTTCATTATTTACGGCAGGGGGGGGGGGGGGGGGCTGGGTGATTAAATGGGGGGTCTTGAAGTTTTTCCAAGTCTGAAAAGGGGGGTATCGAAATAATTTTTTGGCTATTAGGGGGGTCTAGAAATTTCATAAGACAGATAAGGTAAATATGAGGGGGATCCTGAAATTTATTTTGTTCTTGCCAGGGGGTCTTTAAAAAAATGCGTTCCTTGGTAATTAATCACCCAGCTCCCCCCTGCCATAAATAATGAACGGTCCCTTATGCCACGAGGTTTTTTCTCTGGGTTCTCCGGTTTTTCTCCCCCATCAAAAACTAACATGTATGAACAGATGTGTTAAAAGATGAAAGGGTAGTGAGTGTGAGCGTCCATCGCAAGAATAGATGATGAGATGTTTATTTATTTATTTATTCATTTAATTTATTTATTTGTTCATTCATTCATTCATTCATTCCTTTGTTTGTTTATTCATTCATTTATTTATTTATTTGCTTTATTTGTTTATTTATTTATTTGTTTATTTATTCATTTATTTATTTACTTATTTATTTACATATTAATTAATTAATTAATTGATTAATTAATTAATTTGTTTGTTTGTTTGTTTGTTTGTTTGTTTGTTTGTTTGTTTGTTTGTTTGTTTGTTTGTTTGTTTGTTTGTTTGTTTGTTTGTTTGTTTGTTTGTTTATTAATTTATTAATTAAATAATTTATTTATTTATTTGTTCATTTATTTACAAGGTTTTCTTCTCCTTCCCCTTTAATCAACATGGTGAGCCTGGTGTAGAGGGATTATAAATTACATGTATGTATTTTAAATGTATTTGAGAGACAGCAAGCCCACAACAGCTAAAACTTCACAACTGAGTACTAGCATGATGTAAAAAAATAAGATTAAAATAAATCCCATTTTTTAGCGGAAATCAAGTCTTGATGTCATCACTTACTGTCTTCTAAAGTCCTTTTATCCTTAAAAGAACTACTATCACCATATCCTTCTCTGTTGCCAGCGTTTACAGTAATTGAATAATCAGTGTACTTTTCGAGGAGAGTCAGATTTACAGAGGTTTGAGTACCATCATCTACTATGACTTCCAGTTTCTTGTTGTTTGTTTTTTTAGAATATGTCACTTTGTATCCAGTTATTTGGCATGCAATTGAAGGGACCTAAAGAACAAACAACATTTGTTACACTCCAACAGAAACCACTTTTTAACATGTTCAAAGAATAGGAAAGGAGTCCCTTAACATTTCTCATTTTATTTCATTTTCGTTTTCATTTTGTCATTTGACAAATGGCTACTCCTAATGGTGAGAAAAGATCCACAAACTAGTGGAGTAACACAGGCCAGGCTCTTGACAGTAAACATATTGATAGGGAGGGGGCGACGATAATTTTCTCAGTAAAAATGTAAACATGTTCACAATTTAGGCCCAAAAAGCTTCAAATAGGGTTGTGACAGCTGCTGAATCACTGACTAAATTATTGTAAAACAAATTTAAGATAATGTGCTATAAATTCAGGAAATCGTTATGCTAGTTCGCCGCATATAATGGCACAGAGCCGGGATTATGTTCTCTTCTCACAATTTGTGCACTTGAGGTAAATTGAATTTTAGAGGGTTTGAAATGGCAGAAAGCTCGGAAAATAGTGATCTGAATAAAGACAAGCTCGTATATTAAAAAAGTGTTGTCTTTCGTGGGGGATCCCTGTGCTTTTTAGTATCTGGCTCCCATGAGGCATTTAGACCATATACAAAATGGCGGCCTGTACAGCAGTGTTTTCACTAAAATTCCTGTACGTTTTGGAAGATTCATGGTTTAAAAAAACAAGAAAAACACTAAAAAGAGTTAAATCGTATTCCAAATAAGTATTGTAAGTTAGTATATACTTGTGAATGTTGTAAATTATATTTTTGTTACACAGGTCTCAATTTAAACCAGCTCTCAGCTGAATTTGATTAACCTGTATAAATATGATTAAATAAATAAATGTAAATAAATAAATAAAAACAACATAGTCTTCCTAACCATTCTCACTACTAACGATGCATGCCTGTCACTTGACAACATTATAAAATGTCACATACCCGCCAATTTACTTGAATGATTTGCGATGTCTTTGCTTCTGATTCAAAATCTATTGCAGGCATAGATTCGGGACCTGAATGGCAATCAATGATCAATCCGGTACATTAAAATGAATGTTGTAATTGTCACTAAATGATAAATGATATGAATCAGATGAGCAATTATTTTATAGTATATTATATGTGACAAAATGTGCAGCAAACTGTGGATTCCATTTTGCACAGTTATTTCACCAATACGAAAACGATTTAACTTGTGTTCTTCGTCGATTCTAGTCAATCTAAAAAAATAATTAAAAAAGCCGATCAAATGACCTTGTATCCAGTGGTTTCTGCGTAGGAATTTCTAATAAAAGCTACGAAAGAGAAATTAAACTTTCGCCGTTTCTTGTTCTTAAAATGTAGACAGTTGAAAAAAGTGTAAACTTAGGGTATCATGAGAATTTAAGACAGTTAATGTAGAAAAAAGTAAGCCTAGATATTTACGCAAGTTCTTATTAATTGACTTAAAAGTCAATTGCCAAACGTTAGCAGATGATAATTTGAAATAACACAATCTCTAAAGCGAAATGGTCGGTATGGACACAAGATAAAAAAATATCCCTTTTCTATTCACAAACAAAAAACTGTGATTATCTTACTTGTATCACTGGTTCTAAATTGTGATGGTTGACTCCATGGTCCTGGACCAAGACTGCTGTATGACCTTATACTGACTTGATAATCTTTACAAGGCGATAGACCTGCAATGGAGATGCTTCTAAGTTGCGATTGGGCATTAGTAAACTTGGCTTGATTAGAATTGTGCCAGTATTTTATCTCATATAAAGTAATACTGGTTTGAGATTGTTCCAAAGCGGGCTGTTTCCACCTTACTTCCACAGAATTGGCTTGTACATTTCCAAGGGATGGTTTTTCAAGAACAGATGGTTTTTCTAAGAAATTAAAACATTTACAGATATCAGTGGTTTTCATATGTTACTGTTGTTTTTAGAATATTTTAAAAACAACTTACTAAGTGTGACTGTGATCTGTGTGCTTTTTAAGAAGTCATAGCGGGTATCCACTTTTGCATATTTTGCTCTACAAACTGCATTTTTCCTGCACGTCACATCTTGTGAAGATAAAGAGACATTCGAGCATCTGAACAATAAAAAAGAATACTTAAACTTACTTTACCACATCATACAATTATTGTCGTTCGTTGGGAGTGTAATTTTTTGGGGGTGTTTCTTGTCCTTATAAACAAGGTTCCAAAGAATGCCAGTTTGATAGAGTTGTTCACAGCAATTTCTGGAAGTTTTTATGGAATTCCAAGATTTGTGACTGTAGGTAGTAGACCATCACCATAATAGAATCCACAGTCACTATCAAATAAGGTTAATAGATAACCAGGTATGGTAAATGATGATTGTTTTTTTAAGAAGATTGTTTGATATGATCAGAATCAAATCCATATCGAACCATCTGCTTAAAAGAACTGTTGTTCGCATACATAGCCATATTTGGTGATCTTATCATATTTCACAGGAGAAAAACTTGAATTCCCAAGTCTTAAAAAATGGGAATTGCATGTGAAATATTCCCGTTTAATGAAAAAAAGGGAAAATATGGGTAAATTTGAACCCAATATAGGGTTTTGTAGAATTTTCCCAATGATAACCCAAAATAAACCCATTGCGGGAATCTCAAATTTTTTCCTTTGAATTTGGAAGTGACGATGGATTCTATTTTGGTGATTTTTTAATACCTACAGCCACAATTCTCGGGAAAAAAATCGAACAATACTTATAGAGATTGCAGTGACCAACTTCACCAAACTGGCAGCCATTTTAAATTTTGTTTAGAAAGACAGGAAACCCCAAAAATGACAATTTCACAGGAACCCCAACGAACAGTAATTGTTTGATATGCAATATCTTAAAGCGCACTTACTCGTAGTTTTGAACAGTATCTTCAGCGTTGGTGTAGTAAACTGTTAACACAGACTTTACAGTGTTAGCATTGCGAATAATACCACTACAGCGATTAGCAACATCGTTACCATCAAAATACCAGTCAATATACTGGATTAATGGTTCCTGGACTATACACTCCAATTCAGCTTTATTATTAGATGACGCAGGAAGACTTATGCTGGAAGAGGTTTGCATTTCTGGAATGGACTCTGGAAATTACAAGAGTTAATAGAGCAGATTTACAATCAATAACATTATAAGGTGATGTTTGAAGGGAGAATGGAAGGAAGAGACCTCGTGGAAGAAGAAGAAGAATGTTGGATAAGAGGCGGGCAGAGGAATGGATGCTTTTAGTCTGAAGCAGACCACTGGACAGAAACGAGACATTAATCTTCTAAGTAAAACTAAGAACAACAGCTGGAAATATTACGCAACAATCAAATCAATTTATGGAGTCCTGACTCAATTTAAGGCTCAACCAGAAAAGTCTAAGGGTCGGTACACTCTAGACTCTTTTATGCAGCAGGTTGCAGCGACACACTTCTTTTATGCCGACAACTATTTCTGCCAAAAATACTTAGTACACAATGGGCAAATTGTCGCTGCGGTCTATCGCGGGGACAAGTCGCTGCGACTTGTCACCTAGCGTTTACCGAGATTCATAGGTCACTGCCACCGAGCAGCTCAGGGAGTGATTTCTTCCTCACTTGTCTGATATCCTCCTGTCAAGGTATGTCCATGAAAACTTACCTCCCTAGATACCATATCTTGGGACTTAGGGATAGAGAGTGGGAATCTGGGCACAGAGCTGCTAAACCTAGCCGTGTCAGAGCATAGGGTGGTAGAACGATGATGATGAGAAAGAGGTGATTAGCACTTTCAAAAATACATTTGCTTATTGTTAAGCGTCAATGAAGACATCCTTTAAAGTTAGGCTTTGATAATTAAGATCGATAATACTTACTAATTGTACATCCAAACAGTTCTATTCTCATGCATATACCAGTATTCCAGGATTGTGGAAAGACGCGAACATATCTGACTGTAACTGGGTGAGTGAACCATCGTACGACAATGCTGGACTTGTCACTATTGCCTTGAAATAACTATAACGAACGGGCAATAACTTTTTAAAAAGAAGTAAAACAGGGTACCCACCGCAGAAAAAGCTGTCCATCAAGAAGAAGGAGAAGGATTTATGCCCGCCGGGTTGAGGGGTGGATACTTGATCCAGTTTCGGACGGGGAGGATCCGCATGTACCTCAAAACCCTGACCCTATTTAAGACATTTTCTAACTAAATGTGCTTTTAAATTGCTTATAAACGAAATCTTCCTTCAGACCATAGTTTAGTAATACTTTCATAACAATCTAAGTACTGGACTTTCGCTGTGTTTCGTGTTCGATTCCAGAATCACGGCAAATAAAATATCAACTTTGTTTTTTTTGTGCAGGATATTTTTTTCCCATGTGATGGTTGTGAAGGATATTTTCTTCCTCTCTGCACGATATTTTTTATTGGCACATCTGCGGCATGTAGATATGTTTTTCTCTGTTTAAGGCTTTGCTCGATATTTTTTTTATATTTGCCCAACCCTCCCCCCCTCAAATATCTAATAGTCCGTCCCTTAATGATAGGAACTGACAATGCAAGTGAGATCTCAAATACAAGCTAGTTTCATGTGAGCGCTCTTCGAGCGTCTAGTTTTGTATAACAATCGGTAAGATATTCGTTTCTCTTGCGTTAGTTTTGAATATTTTTGACGAGCATATCATAGCAATCTCGTACCCGAAGCCAGTGCCGAAAACATGGATTTTCGAGTCTTGCTCCGAGGTTTTGTTATTATTGAAAAAGTGGTACAAAACTCGTGGAATTCGAAACCAGTCTATTTTAAGTTAACCTACAACATAAGGATTAACACAAAACATCGTCGGTGGCGACGAGTGACTAGCTTCGTTTCTGTATTTCGATTCTGTATATAACGTGAAATACCTTTGGAGACGTTTCACCTTCTCTGTAATTATTCCATGCGCTTCCATCTACACTGTATTTCAGAGTGTAAGTCTTGACCCATTTATCCATAGTCCTGTCACCCTGTGTAGCTATACCAGTCAATGTAACCATCTTATCCAGGTCAACCTGTAGGTATTCTGTATTAGCCTGTACATTACTACACCATGATGCATCACCATACAGACGACAATATGATGCAGCATGGTCACTGTCTGTTTGTGATAATGATGTCATCTTGCTGTCATCAATTGATCCACCTGTCTCTACGCCAAATGGTGAACTGCAAGCTGGAACATGGATAAATTTTTTTTAAATGTTAATGTTTTAAACCAAATATTTGTGTTTTGTATTTTCCAGGAATTAACATACCTTCTTCGTCCGTTTCAATTTTGATATGATCTTTGTATTGTTTCGGTGGGATGGGGAGGGGGGGCTCATATTATTCTCTGCGTGAATATGGAGAGATATATACACATTCGTTTGCAATAACGCTGTAGTATACATTTATATACCTACGCAAATACCTAATGTGATGCAAATAAGCATTTTTTTACATAAGAAAACAACAGTTTTAAGATCTGTACGATGTGATAGATAGCCTGTGTACATCCGTTGCCACCCATCCCTTCTACGGGGAAAAATCGGGGAGAAAACGTCTGTGATATGTCGACACTAATCGTGTTCTGAGGTCACGTGAGCTCCTCAAGATTTTGAGGACGATTTTTATTCGCGGTTGTATTTGAAGCCTTGTGATTGGATAAAAATAAATATTTGGCGCGAAGTAACTTGTCGAGTTTCTGGCGGCGAGTTTAGAGTCGCCAAATCACAGTTGTTTCCCCCCATTTTTCCCCGTTTGGGGGGGGGGGGGGGGGGGAGGAGGGGTGAGAATGGATGTACACAGGCTATGTGATGGACAGCATGCCAAGTTTTCGCTATGAAGGAAGCTATACAATATGTGAGTCGATGGACGTGTCACTGCGCCAACTTACTTGTAGGTACTCCGTAGACATCAACTCTCAATGCTGCATACGCTTGATATTTGGTTGCATAAAACCTCAAAAACTTGGCCTTAGTTGGTGTATTTAGAGTATTGGTAATAATATTGCTTGCTTCTCTGTTTCCAGTAAAAATCTATACACACAAGAAGAGTAATGATTCAACAAAGTATAAACAATTCGAAATTCTCTCGCAAAACGTTTTAAAGTTTAATACAGGAGGGAGGGGGTTACTCTTTTGTATGCAAATGCGCCGCTCTCCAGACTCATCGTTACCACCAACAAATCAACGCTACGCTTGACTGGCTTCTAGTAAATTATCGTGTAGTAGACATCATCGCTCAGCTTTACCTTTACAAAAAAGCTTTAAAATGAGGTCAAGGAAGCTGCTGTGGTTTAATTCATTGTGATTGTGTCTGTTTTGTATATTCTAGTGTTAGTAGAGTGCAATTATTTTCCGATTCAAACTATTTCTTGTGATTTTTAGTCGGTTTTACTTTCGCGCGACGTCCTCGGGATCAAACGTTTTGTTCGGGAAGCACAAAATGTCTTCAGAAATACTTTATTTTCTCTATCAAAAACTAAACAGATATACTTCTAAATAGGAGGTTTTATAAAGCATTTCCTAAGCTTTCGTTTGATGTATATTTTACGTACTGACATGGTCTCGTACTTCTCATCAATCCTTTTATTTGCGGTTAGCTCATTTTCAGCCCACTTAACATGTTTACCTCACTATATTTATTTCCTCTCCATAATAATTTTAGATTTATTCTTATTGACGCTGTTGCATTATTTGCTTTGCATTATTTTTTAGTCAAAGAACTGCAAAAAGTTAACATCCAATATAATGAAAAATTTGAGGGAAAAATGTTAACGGTATGTTTATGTATATGATTATGGAGAACCTTTGTATATAGTAAACAAAGTAATGCAAACTTTTAAAACATTCTCCTTTGGATGAGTATTTTACTATATTTATCATTCTTAATACACTAAATACGGAAAGGGTCATAATTATGCATGTATGTCTTTCAAATAAGTCAGTTATTGGTCATTATTTACATTTGTAAGATTCTATGATGTAGTTTGTCCCACTTGTGTTTGTAAATCGCTATAGTGCCGTAGCTTTGACAACATTTTTTATAGACATTTCGACTACAAATATGAACAAAGAGGTCCATAATTATTTATAGTTGTTTAAACTTCGCAATTTATAGTACATGAATAAATGTCAAAAAAGGTTTAAAATAATTCACATTTTAGTGATTAGCCTGTGCAAGCATATCTTTTTGCTGGTATTGAATGCTGAGGTTATATCGTATCTTGTGTTTAAAAAGATTGATAAGACAAACCGAGCGACCAACACCATCCAAATTTTACAATCAGAAAGATAAACAATAAGCTTTAAAACCTCCTATTTTGAACGAACAAAACCACTGTGTTCCATAGTAAGGACCATTTGCTTGTGCAAAATTGTGTCGTCAGATCGACGGCCTATATCAATATTCAGGCACAAAAAATTACTTTTAGCAACGTTTTATGTGTTATCCAAACAAAAAAACATTAAATATGCCATTACCAGTCTGTGCTTTGATAGTTTCGAGACATGTTTCATCCAAAACTGTAAAGAAAGTGTAGTAAATCGCAAAAATTGCAACAAAATATAGAAGGATTCGTTGCCGCCATATGAAAAACTCAGTGAAGCGTGCGGTGGTAGCGATGAATAAATGTTGGTTTTCATGGGAGACACCCTCACCCCCTATTTCAATACTATAAGTTCGTTAAAACACTCGTACATGTGTTTTGCATCCACGTCGTATGGTAATTTTAAATGGTTTAAAAACCACTCCCACCTAATCCGTATTTAACACAGGAGACGCAATAACATAAAGATCACTGAAGAAATATAGAGAGGATATGCCGTGTAATGTACTGCTTATACAGGATATTACACGGTGGTGAGAAGTTATGAAGCGTATCTTTAAGTGGCAAAATATTTGAGCTCAGCGAACGAGTAAAATATCTAGAGAAAAAGAGTTATTAAGGAATTGTCCTTAATAGCTCTTTTTCTCTACCCGGATGCTATCATTAACCTCGATAGTGCTATTTTTAGAAATCAGGTTAATTTCAGTCTATTACAAATCCCGCTAATCAACCTTATATTCACATTTTACCCAATCGTCTTTCTCTTAAGAATAATGTTCATTTATCCAACATTTTCAAGCGGTTTTTTTCGCACAATTTCAATAGCTCTTCTTTTTTATCTTCGACGTCAGCACAAAATTCGTCTATTTCCACTCTGGTCAATCTGACCAATCACATTCCGTTCTTAAAATAGCTCTGCGGCAATGAATAGACTTAACAGGGCTTATGATGTGTCTAAAGCCCAATATGGGAATAGGTTCTCTTAGCTCATAAACTTCATATCTTCGACCTACGTGTAATTTTATTTTTATTTCATGAGTAATTTGTTGAAAATTAACAAATCACACCATAATCTCACAATCCACGTACCTTAGCATTACCGCCTTCTTCATAATACGTCCACGACTGTTCATTATTTGCATCCAGTGACATACGTAGCTTGTAATACTTGGTGTATGTACTTTCATTATTAGCACTTCCTTGTGTAGCAACGGCACATACGTACATTATTGCACCAAGATCTATTTGCAGCCACTTTTCACTGTCATCTGGATCAGCTTCCCAGTTTACATTACCTCTCAGCCTTGCATGACTGGGTAAAAAGCTTTTCCCCTCATGAGCTGTGTGAAATGAGCTTGCAGTAAATCTGTGGTCGGGAACCAGTTGAGCATATGATAGACCAATGGACATCATGGAACACACTGTCAATTTTTAAAGAAATTTCATTTCACAACATGGTAAATTTGTTTTAATCGATATTCTAACTTCTTGTGTTGTACAGATCCCTGTAATCTTATTTGCTCGTGTCCCTTATAAAATATATCGGTAACCTTGTTATCTAGAGAGTATGCAATAAGAGACCCCGGACCCAATCAGGGTCTCTACTCTTTTGTATTTCTAGAAACTTGCTACCAGTCTCTACCTCACTTTTGTATTACGATGTTCTGACGATGATACCGCGCCTCCTGCAATCTCGCCAATCACGTTCCGTTCCCGAAATAACTTTAGTTAAAAAAAAAAAATGAAATGATTCCCTAATAAGTATAAAGCCCAATACGGGGCATAAGCTCTCTTGTTTCATACTCTCTTGTCTGTATCGAAAGGGTTTATCACTCCTTTTCAACATTAAAAAGGTGCGAGAACCTGTTCAATTGGACGTCGAATTGCATGTGGAATGAGATTGAAAGTATAAGTTGAATAACATCGAAATGCGACTCAAAGAAAAAATTGAAAATTGCTGGCAACTAGGTCTGTATATATATCATCCTTAAACTCATGAATAATAAATGAATGATTTTCAAAGCAAATCAATAACGTGATGAGATCTATAACAACTGATATTGAATCATCTTAATTTGCATAAACTTTATTTCCGTTCGATAAAGTTAAAAAAGTTAGTAAGTTTTTGTTGGAAAAACATAAAAGTTTGGAGTTTTAGAAGCAATGTCTACAATTCGTGTTTTATGAATACTACTTATAAATCTGGCTCGCGTGTGGTTATGGTAATCAGACAACACCGAAAAAATACAAGCAAGGTATCAAACGATCTCGTATCAAGTGCTTTCTGCGTAGAGATTTTTTTTAAAATAAAGGTACGAAAGAGAAAATTTTCGGCTGTTTGTTTTTTCTCAAAATGTAAACAGAATTGATTTTTTTTTTAACTTTTATCAAGAAAAGTTGACAAAGATTTGATGTAGAAAGAAGTAAGCCTAAATATTTCCCAATTTCTTATAAATTGATTTCAAAGTCAATGGCAAACGATCTGAATGTTTATTAATGCAAATGACACGGATACGCTAACGTTTTACCGTGGTGTTGGCATAGGCTGACAGAGAAAAGTTAGTTTCAAGATCATACCTGTGTTCTGCTGTACTCCATACACTTCTGTCCTCAAACAGCTAGTTGTCCCATAGTTACTCTTAGGTTTGATTTTGATGTACTTGCTGACTGCCCCTTCATACAATGGATTCTTGATAATGGTGTTTCTGTCGGTGTTGCCAACAAACTGTGTAATAAAAGCCATTAATTGTGGCAAATCAGCAAACATTTGACAAATATTGTGAATGAAGTCAGGTCTAAATAAGTTTAAATGCTTTAGTTCAAAAAATGTTTATTTATACTATGTACAATGTGGACATTTATAATAATATAATTTATAACAAACCATTATGAAACTTTTTCAGTCCTTCCGGAAATTACTGAATGATGCAATGAATTATTATTATTATTATTATTATTATTATTATTATTATTATTGTTATTATTATTATTATTATTATTATTATTATTATTATTATTATTATTATTATTATTATTATTATTATCTTTTATTTCACAGCAAATACTAATGATTTTACAATATTAATTGCTGGCAGATGTTACATAACTCCAGCTCAAGAGCTATCCTGATCCTGAGAGCTGGAGTACTTTTCTAATGATATGGGCCGTGCCCAGAAGTACAGATTTTTGAATATTCGCTATATTACAACATTTGATTCCTAGTCTTTTTAATTGTTCTTTCAATTGAGCGGGAATCGCTCCTAGTGATCCAATGACTACTGGTACTGTTGTAGTTTTCATTTCCCAAAGTCTTTCTATTTCAATCGTTAGGTCTTGGTATTTGTTGACATTTTCGTTTTCTTTTTCTTGTATTCTGTGGTCAGCTGGTACGGAAATGTCAATTATTTGTACTCTTTTGTTGTTTTTTTTCTATCACAACGATGTCAGGTCTTCTGGCTGATATTTTTTTATCTGTGTAAATATTAAAGTCCCACAGTATCTTGACATCATCATTTTCTTCAACTGCTTTGGGTTGATGCTTCCACCATTTGTCTTCACATTCTATTCCATTCTTCTCACATATATGCCAATGAATATTCCTGGCCACATTGTCATGTCTTTGCTTGTACTCATTTCCAGCAAGCACTTTACATCCTGAAACTATATGTTCCACAGTTTCAGTTTTCTCTTTACATAGTCTACAGAGCGGCGACTCGTTGTTCTTATAGATATTATTCAGTGCTTTCACTGGCAATGACTGATCTTGTGCTGCTGTGATGAGGCCTTCAGTTTCTATTTTGAGATCTCCTTTATTTAGCCACTTGTTCGTACTTTCGATGTCAATCTTCCCTTCAATATTTCTTATGTATTGTCCATGGAGTGGTTTGTTCTTATATGCTTGCATTCTTTCGTGTTGTTTGCGTTGATGGTATTCTTTCTTTGTTTCTGAATGTTCTTTAATGATATCTGGTGTATCTTTGATGATATCAGATAGGTATTCGTTCTTCTTTACATACTCATTCAATGCAATTTCTTCTTCATGCACAACATCTTCGATTGACTTCAGGCCTCTGCCTCCGTTAGATCTTGGTAGGTAAAGTCTATCAACATCAGCACGTGGATGTAATCCGCGATGGATGGTCATTTGTTTTCTGGTCTTTCTATCCATTTCTTTGACTTCTTCCATATTCCATTTCACAATTCCAGCTGTGTATCGAACGACTGGTATGGCGTAGGTATTGATGGCCACTATTTTATTTCTTCCATTCAGTTTTGACTTTAGAATTAATTTAAGTCTTCTCGTGTATTCTGTTCGTACATTCTTCTTGACTTTATCATGGTTGATGTCATCCTTCTCTAGAACTCCAAGATATTTGTAGTTCTCTTCTCCTTGTAAACACTTTATCTCTTTACCATCTGGAAGTTTGATGCCTTCTCGTCTGACAACTTTTCCTCTTTTCACGCTTATTTTTGCACACTTTTCAATTCCAAAAGTCATGCTGATGTCTTCACTAAAGATTCGTACCGTATGAAGTAATGATTCACTTTCTCTTTCCGTTTTTGCATATAGCTTCAGATCGTCCATGTACAGCAGGTGGTTCAAGATTTGGTTGCACTTTATCTTATATCCTTTGTTTGTGTTATTGAGAATAGTTGACAGTGGTATTAACGCAACAATGAAGAGAAGAGGAGATAATGAATCACCCTGAAATATTCCACTTTTGATGTCACACAGTCCACAAGATTCCTTTTCAACCATTAATTCTGTTCTCCACATTTTCATAGCTTTTCGTAAGAATTTATTAATTGAAGCATTAACTTTGATGGTACTCAGGCTTTCCAAAATCCAACTGTGTGGTACAGAGTCATATGCCTTTTTGTAGTCGATCCAAATCATCTCTAGGTTCTTTTTCTTTAATTTGGCATTCCTTAGTATGGTTTTGTCAATGAGTAGTTGATCTTTTGTTCCTCTTGAGCCACGACTACAACCTTTTTGCTCCTTGGGCATAAGTCCTTGCTCATCTAGATGTTGATAGATGCTGTCCGATATGATGGATGTCATCAATTTCCACAAAGTTGGCAGACAGGTGATGGGACGGTAATTGCTTGGTATGGGACCTTTCTTTTCGTCTTTCATAATCTATGTCGTTCTTCCTTCAGTCATCCATGGTGGTGTTTCATCACTTTCAAATACATGTTGCAATTGTGCTGCAATTCGTTCGTGCAAATTATTATTATTATTATTATTATTATTATTATTATTATTATTATTATTATTATTATTATTATTATTATTATTATTATTATTGTCAACAATTACTGGTGATGAATACCGTCCAGATCTATTGATATCTACTAAAAATGATGAGTGCCTGTACATACTTGAACTAACAGTGGGTTATGAATCAAATCTACAAAAAAATATTACTCGTAAAAAAGCCAAATACAAAGAGTCTGTACATAGCTTGAAAAGTCATTATAAAAATGTAGTTTTTGTAAATCTGTCAATCAGTGCGCTTGGTGTATTCGCTAACGATTCTGCAAATTTTATCAAAATGTTAGAAGATCTTCATTTTAATAACAACGAACGACTCCACATAATTAAGAAGTTAATGAATATTGCCATCAGATCGTCTTATTATATTTTCTGCTGCAGAAACAAAGAATGGAACAATCCAGAGTTGTTGCAGTATTAGTGAAAATCGTTTTTCTCATGTTTTGTAATAGATTCAAGTAGCCAATTGTAAATTACCTATTATTAGTGAGATTTACAATTGTACTTTAGGTAAAAAACTCAATAAAGTTTCCATTATTATTATTATAAATCTCTACAAAATGGCCTTAATGAATCTTATAATTAAGCTATCTAATTTCAAAATAGTTAAAACTAATTAATTTATACGTCTAAATTATAAAAAAAACTATGATTAAAATATACTCTTATATATATACTTAAAATAATTATTCCAAAATCTAGTCCTATTTTTTTCCGATATTATTCAAAGCGACATACCCTATTAAAATTACTCTATGTAATAGAATATTATAACTCCGTACTCAATAAAACTCTATATAAACTTATAAATTAACAAATTATCTTAATGCATATATGTAAATATCAATATTGGGAATGATCAGTTCAGTTCAATGTTCAATGTTCAAGGATCTTCATAGTTCTTGCTATGTTAAGGGTGCTTGTCAGCATTGCCTTCTGAGTTCTCATAAATCTTCAATGCTGCCTTGATCTTAATAATCTTGTATTCCATATCCACTGATCTTAAACCTCTTCCACCCATACATCTTGGTAGATAGAGTACTGCGTTCGAGCTCGTAGGGTGTCGCCCACCATTTTCAGTTATGATCTTCCGTATGTCTCGGTCAATTTGTCTCAGCTCAGCTAACGGCCATGTCTGGGTCCACATCAGGTATGATAGCGAGGGTAATGCATACTGATTAGATGCGTTGACTTGGTCCAATCAGAAAGAGGACGTGACCATATGACAGATATCCTCTGCCGGTGTGAATCTGGCTAATTACAGTGATAATGCTTTTCTTAAAATACCAGCTGTTCCTAACAATGCTGCTATCTCACTGTCTGAGTGTATAGGCATGTCCCACAGTATTGTTATACTGCTACTGTCCATTACCCTCTGTGGAGTGTGATCATACCAATTCGTAGCAACTTCGAAGTCATTCTTCTTACAGATGGTCCAATGGATGCAACTTGCTAGTTTGTTATGCCTTTCAAGATACTCTTGTTTCGCCAGCGCAGGACAACTTGAAACGATGTGGTCAATGGATTCATTATGATGGTTACAAAGTCTACATTTTGGGTCTGTTCTATCCTTGATTATTTGACTTTGGTAGTTGGTATACTATTTTGATGTAGATTTTTCACTCAAATACTTGTCTAGTCCTACTGTTGAATGTTTGTATGTCATTTCAAGCTGCAGCAGTCCCCTTCCACCTTCTTTCCTGGGTAATAGGCGTTCAACATATGTTCTGGGATGGTGCATGTCATATATAGTAAGCATTTTCCTGGTTTTACGATCCATTCTTCTAAGGTCATTGTAACTAACTACAGGAACCGCTAAACTGTTAATTGCAGTGATCCTTTTGATTGAGTCAATCTCGCATTTGAGAATCATTCGCATTCTTCTGTAGTACTCTTTGCGGACGTCTTCTTTCATTTGTGCATGTTGTATTCCATTCTTCTCTTTCACACCAAGGTATTTATAGAACCCTTCTTGGTTTAGATCTTTGATGGTTATATTCTCATTGAGTTTGATGTTATTCGAACTGATTAATTTGCCTTTGATAAATGTTGCCTTAGCACTCTAATGTATTGTTGGTGTATAGAAGTGTTTCTAGTTGGTTGTTGTTACGGACATACAACTTCAGATCGTCCATGAAGAATAGATGACTGATGGTTTCATTGTAGATATCATACCCACACGTAGTTTTATTCATTTTGTAACTCAAAGGCATAAGTGCAATACAAAATAGAAGTGGGGGATATGAATCTCCTTGAAAAATGCCATTGATAGGCAGGTAATAGGCCTATAGTTCTTAGGATTTTTTGTTGCTTTATTTTTTGGTAGAAGATGTGCAGTATCTCTCGTAAGCCATTCAGGAGTCATTTCAGGCTCTTTCATAATCATTATCTTTTTTTTGGGGGGGGGGGGGGGAGGGAGGGAGGAAGGGATCACAGATTCCCTTATATGGAGCGGTTTTAATTGTTTAATACAGAGTTCTCTAGAGGCCAACCGACCGTACCTTTTTAATCACTTCAAAGCTTGGTGTCATAATATAGTTCTATACATGCTTTCTCTAACTTTATATTGATTTTGAAGAAAATAGATCTTTGCTTTTTACTATTGGTTGGAAAAGAAGGAAGCTCGACTTAATCAGTCACGGGCGAACAAAGGTATCTGTGTGTTTTGACATATGAATTCGTATTCAAATGTCGAAACAATAACAATACAAAATGCGCGAGTAGAAAACTGAAAGCTCGGACCAATAAAGGTCGGTACGCACTAGGAGAAAAGTTACAGCGACTTGTTCCCACGACAAGTCGCTTCAGTGTGCACTAGTTCAACCATCCAACCGTTTGGATTTCATGCAGCCAGTCGCAGTGAAAAAAATCTGTAACGGCGACAACAATTTTGCCAAAAGTATACAAGGGGGAAAACTGTATGTCGCTGCGACCTGTTGCCTAGTGTGTAGAGTATGTAGCAAATTTGTTGTCTGTAATAATAAAATTCTTTAAAGTGCTAGTCTGACGAAAATCAAAGATCGAAATTTTAAACTTTCTGTACATCCTGGGCTTTATTATCTGCCGAAAATTAACATGGCTGAAAAAAGTTTCAAAAATCGTCTTTTTAAGCTTGAATTTTGCTTTCAAAAAGACGCGATTTTTGCTCATTTTTGATCGATGTTGATTCTGCACAGCGGTTGCATTTTAAGACCAATGACGTCATATGCGCAAGTCGTATTTTGTACACGTACATTCTTCACTTATTTTACTCAAAATGTAAGTTATTTTAGATGTAGATTTCCCGATTTATAGGTAAATAAAATTGAGGATATACATTCAACAATGTCTTTTATGATCAAACCAACATTTTCCATTAATCGATCTACAAGTTATATCGTATTTTTAGCGTCCAAGTTTATAACTTCTTATCACCATATTGTCAGAACGTAGCGCCATTAGCGTACGAAAAAAGGGGAATAAAAAATCCTAATTTGACTTTAAGCAATTTGTCTGTAAATCACCTAATACTCGAACCACTTTCATTTTAACTTAAATTAATTTAAATTCTGATTTAACTTTGAAATTACGATCTAAAGTGATACATCATAGAGTAACATGCATGCCTATTTGCAAGGAGAAAAGTAAAGTCATTGATAACTTTGACGTACGTAAGAGAACATGAAAATCGAGAGAGACAAAACAAAATAAGATATCTAGATTTTTGACAGCAAATTAGAATTCAAAACTAGCGCAAGCAAAGATGCTTAACTTGTTCTTTTTGTTCCTATTGACTAAAGTAAATTACTTTATTGTATATATACGTTCAAGCGTAAAATAGCACGTTACTGACGTTTAATTAATACTATGTCTCTACCTGACTATAATCATTTTTCTAAAACAATGCATTAAATAAAAAAAGTTTTGTATGTGATCGTTAAAATATGTTTTAAAACTAGATTCAATTGTGGAGTTGTTCCGATTCACTATCACTATGGTCAATGAGAGTGAGACTTGATCTGACTGATAAGCTATCTATTTATTTGTTACATGCATTTATTATATATACGGTAGTTAAACATCGCAACCAATACAATATTATTATACTGAATCTGAGCTGGGCACTACAAATGATCCGAGTCTTGCTATGTGTGTAGTTATCAGAATACTTCGTCTTCTAGTTGGTCGATGACTGTTGTTATACTCGATTCATAAGCTGTACACAAACTCATTTGAAAAAAGTATTGTTTTGAGTCTCTTGCAGTCAACCTTTTTAATGAGTTGGTGGTTTTCAAAAAAACAATTATCTAGCTGTCTCAAAAGTGTCTTGGATAAATGGGTCTTTCTTGTATATTTCATGCGAACTTGATAAATATTCTGTACTGAAAGCTACTCGAGACTAAAGACTCAAATATATCAAAATCTCATCGTTTTCCCAGATGTAACGGGGGTGTCCTTGAAGTATACATTGTATAGAAGCCATATTTGTTGTTGGATGTTGAATAAAAAAAGATAATAACAAGAAATATCATGTAAATCGAAAAAAACTAAGGTAAGTTACAGGGAAAGTATACAAACATCGGCTGACTTCCGGCGCATATGACGTCATATCAAGCAGGCTCAAGTACACGCTCTGGAATCAAGTCGGGTGACGTAATTCGAAAATTTGTAAACTTTAAGATAAAAAATGAACGTCTTGCCGGTCTCGATTTTATAGGTATATAAAGATTTAAAAACAGTCATTTGCAGAACTTTTTCGGATCTGATCAGACTAGCTAGCACTTTAAATGTACCTTTAAAGCATCATTGTCTTTATAATATGTAAATGTGGATCCATCTGTTGATGTCTGTATCTGATAGTTCTGAACCCAATTATCTGACTTATGGTCACCCTGTGTCGCCACACCACAAATGATGTAAGGAGAGCCTAACTTTACTTGGAAGTATGGGGACGAGTCTGACGTGTTAGCACACCATGACGACCCTGCTGTGTTACCAAGCCTGCCATTTGATGCAGGAGTGCTGGAACTGTACTGGGACGATGACGTCATACTGTTGTCAGGTACCTTAGTAACGCTAGCAACACCAACAGGTAAAGAGATGCAGCTGAAATCTTACAGGATACAATGTACTTTAGATTCATATATCGGTGGCACTGTCATG
The DNA here is from genome assembly GCA_918843875.1 of Diadumene lineata. Taxonomy (NCBI): domain Eukaryota; kingdom Metazoa; phylum Cnidaria; class Anthozoa; order Actiniaria; family Diadumenidae; genus Diadumene; species Diadumene lineata. Next base: position 16,260,851 of record OU974071.1, on the reverse strand, counting down.
AGATGCGCATGTGCGAGAGATGATGTTTACAATTGACAGGCTTTTGTATTTCAGCGCCAACCAAAACATACTGGCAAACAAGATTGATTTTCGCTTCGTAGATAACCGGGTACAGATTTTCGAGAATAAAAAAATAGCTAAATTTTGAGCAGATTTCTATAGTTTTATGATTTTTTTTACTTATTGGGAAACAATATTCATGATCTCTTGATAATCAGATATGTCTCTTCTCGATATGAGTTTTCTTTTGACATTTTTTTCCGAGCGTTTCATCCAAATATGATCGCGGTGCATGTTACAGCTTTCAATCGTATGCTCATAACAAGCTAAAGCGTAAAAAGTCAATCGAATCTTTAATTGCCACATATATCTATTTCATCTTACTATGCTTTGGCCTAATTAAATTTGGTACTCTTTCTCTTACTGATGTAAATATGCTTTTTCTGACGCTTCCCGTTCGTTTACCACTGCGAGTTCCGTGCGAAGTCATCCCAAAATAAAGATAAGAAAATCCGGGTTGAACTGCTAAACGTTTTAAAACATTTTTCAGTAAATGGTTATTCCCTGTGCTGGGTTTTAAGTTGAATGAACTAAGGATGATTTACATCCAAACAGATGAAATTGAAGACTACAATGGTCTCTCTACACTTGAAATCGCCATAGCCCAACTTTTTCAAGATGACAGTCGAGTTCACGCACATGCGCAGTTCTTGACAGTGCCCTTTAATATGAGGCGAGGACAACTGGAGTGCTTGACTGATGTTAAGGTTTTGGTTGACCTTTTCTGAGCATTTCCAGTGAGTTTTGTGAATACATTTTACTTCATTTCACAGCTGTTTGACACTATAACAAAACTATTAATCATTTTAAAGCTCTCAATTTGACGAATTCGTTAGCACAGGTTTTGTTAACAATGGCCCAACGTTAAAATGTTTAAACGGTTTTTTCTTGAAAGCATTTTCTCATCAAAGTTTGTAGCTGCGCGTTACAATGTTTCTTGTAATTTCTTAAATAATATCTTTATCTACAGTCAAATTAATAAAGTATCTTTTTTTCGGTACAATTCTATTTCACACTGACGTTTGTCTGTCCCATGTTTTGCAAAAATAAATAAACAAGCAAACAAACAATCGTAGTAATTTATGAATGCGTTCGGTGTGTAGTAATGAAAGAACAAACAAACGAACGAGCAAACGAACGAACGATTGAATGAATGAATGAATGAATGAATGAATGAATGAATGAATGAAGGAAGGAAGGAAGGAAGGAAGGAAGGAAGGAAGGAAGGAATGATTGAATGAATGAATGAATGAATGAATGAATGAATGAATGAATGAATGAATGAATGAATGAATGAATGAATGAATGAATGAATGAATGAATGAATGAATGAATGATGAAATAAATAAATAAAATAAAATAAGTACCACGGGTTTCTGACTTTCGTCAAAAAAAATGCAACAGGCAACAAATCATTGACATCTTATTTTAGATAAATTAACTGTTATTCTGATAACGTAAATATGAAGAACTAAATACAATCTAGCTGAAACGCTTTATTTCTGCTTTATTTGTAAAAATGGGTACCAAAAAGCAAATTTTAATTATACGGGCAGATTTTCATCATTGAGAGCTTTTCAAAGTTATTATTATAGTGAAAATACTCGCCAAATAAATGGGGTTTAAAAATAAAACTTTTTCGAAAATATCAACAGAGACCCTAAGATTTGCATTTACCTCCAGGATGAAATCCATACACCTCCACTCGTAACGCCTTGTGAAGATAGTAATCTGTTGGTATAAATTTGATGTACCTTGCAAGGACAGGAATAGCTAGGATATTCTTGACTTCAGTATTGTGATATGTATTCCCAGTAAACGTCTATTTAAGAAAATAGTGATTTGGTTAGAGCACAACACAGCATTTAATAATTATAAAATCAAGCAATTTTTTTGTGGACAACTTGAATCTTTAAAGAAAAAAACTCCTTACATCCGTGTACCACCACAGGAAACCCTACTTCTTCCTCGAAAATTCGGGACAACGCGTGTGATTTTCGGAAAACGTTTTTTTGATAGCAATGCAAAAATTCAAATTACAGTCTGGAAAAATTTGACTCGTAAGAATTTCCGACAGAAAAGAAAACAGGCGAGAGAGAAAAAAACATTAAATGAGCTCGAGTGTTCAAACGTGGTAAAACGAAGGTGCAAAAATTAAAATTGGTTTGATTTAGGTAATTCCGATGAAATAAAACTATCAAACATAAAATAACAAATTCAAATAGGGTCGTTGTATTGGATTTCAAGAGAAACGTTTATTTTTAAAGTACACTCACTTTCGTCGGCTAAGAGTCTCACATTCGAAAATGGGTATGATTCACAAAAGTGTCTCTTTACTGAGCTTGGTCAACACAAAATGTTTTGAATGTGTCTTAAAGTACTCATTATACATTGCGCTACAGATGTAACGTAAAACATTTGCATTAAAACTCAACAGCGGAAACGAAATAAAGCAAAAATTAACAAAACGTTAGAATTTTAAAGGACTCACAATTCAAACCATTTTAAAGGAAACACTTTTCAAACGAAAATCTCGCCATAGAATTTTTTCATCGATCACATATGTGTTAGAAAACTTGATTTCAAATGATATTATGGAATAAAAATGATAGGTACACGTATTGGTTTGCGATATATTTTGTGAAATATCCACAAATTCAATCAAAATCAACGTTTTAGCGAGTGTAAACTGGGGCGAGTTTAAAGAAACTCGCAATTTTTTATATTCTGATTTAGTTTTTGAGAATTTTCCTTTGTATAGCCTTGTAAGCAGGTTTCCTATTGTTAATGTATGCCAACCAATCCTGCAAACAAAATGTGTTTTTTGGGGGGAGCCGGAAACCCAAACCTTAAAATTGACTCCTACATTATATATATACATATATCTTATATCATATTGTTACTGTTCTTAGTAATGACGGAAAGAACTGTTAGTAATAAAATCATTTAGTAATGTAGCTTGACAATGCCTGTAACTGAAATTTGAGGTCATGGCAAGAAAACATATTCTATCTTGTTGGTTTGAGTACTAGCTATACAGAGCCAGAGATAATGCTTAATCTTCAATTTTGGTATCAGGGCTGTGTATATGTCCCGTTTTGTCATGCTTTGTTTTCATTTTTTAGACCATTCATTAAATTATTATTTCATTTGGAGATTTTTACAGATCAATTTGAGATGATCGCCCATCAAAAGAATGTAAGTAGAGCATTCTGATAGTTTTAAATGTGACGTCATAATGCAAATTGCCTATTACGTCCAGGTGTGACAAATACCTTATACTCTAGGTTATGATTATCTGTGTAGGGTATCCAAAGGGCATTATCTGGAGAAGTCGATATCTTGTATTCTCTCGTCCGTGCTCGCGAGACACTTTGTGCATTTCCCTTTGTAGCAACAGCACAGATAACAAACATTTTAGCCAAATCTATCTGAAGGTAGTCATCAGCATTGTGATAGGCATTTGGAAGCCAGCATCTGTTAGAACTGAAACGTGCTTTATGGGGTGCATAATCAGCATTATATTCAGAGCTTGCTGTAAAACTGCTGTCAGGTATGATATTACGGTCATCAAGACCAATAGCAGAACATGTCTCACGACAACCTGAAATAAAAAATCATACTTTTTGAAATTTGAATATTTTGGAACGAAATTGTGTCCCGTGATATAAAAAAGAGGGATAGACTACAAACAATCGCTGATTTTATTTAATGTAGGGATGGTAGTTGGCAGCGTCAACATGTCTCTTGACTGAAACCGCTTGTTTTTTTTCTATTTTATAGTGATATTCGTTTTAATTATATACAGCATATTGTTCTATTTGTAATACGTCTTGCCTTAAAATCTAGCTTCACGTAGATTATTAAGAAAACTTTTAATGTGTTTTAATCAAAATAAGAATCTTTACATATAATGTGCAAACGAAAAAACTTACAAAAAAAATTGTTTATATTTATTGAGAAAACTCACTAAGTGAGTCTCTCTAGATGTTGCATTGCATGAAAAAATTAAGTTATTTACAAATAGAGAGAGACTCACTGAGCAGCCCTCTTTAGATTTTTTTTACTCAATTCACTCTAAAACACACACACACACACACACACACACACACACACACACACACACAAATGGAAAAACAAACAATAACGTAAATATAATATGACTTAACCTTAGATATTTCTACTCCATTAATGCTTCAACTATTTTTTCCCACTTTTTATTATAGATGAGAGTTTTATTTTTGTTAATGGCCACTTTTCTTTCTATGAATTCATATTGTCTCAAAACATTTTTAAATTGCTGTAACGATGGAGGTTTTTCCTTTTCTCTTTGTTTATAAAGCAAGTATTTAAAAAGTAAAATTACGAAATTAATAGTTATTTCATCCACTCATAAGATTATGTTCTTTTTATTTGAATTTGGTAATGAGATACCATAGTTTCCCAGCCAATTCCTTATTTCAAAATAATAATTTCCAGCTTCAACACATTCCACAAATAAATGATCTATTGTTTCTGGACTAGTATGGCAAAGAGAGCAAGAGGAATTGTCAATTATTTCAAAACGATTGAGATCATAATTCAAATAAAGGAAGTTATTGAGTATCTTATATTGAAACATTCTCAGGTAAGAGTCGATCGTGGTTGTATATATTCTTGTATATATTTTTGTCCAATCCAGTATTCCATTCCCGTTAACTATTCTTTTTTCTATGTTTGTTTGAGATGTCGGGGGTTTGAATTTTGTTTTGATCATATCTTCATAAATTTGTCTCGTTGTGACTTTTTCAATTTTTACCATTTTGTGTCCTAATAAAAAAGAATTTTCAGCATTATTGTTCAGGTTTTTTTCTACTTCAGACTGATGTTGTTTTATTATTTTTTTCCAATCCTTTGGTATTGCATGTATTATTCCAGCACATCTTAGAAAATCTTTGTCTTGCAAACCCTTGTCTTTTATATACATCCATTCGAATTCTCCGTTTCTGTTGCACATGTCTCCAATTTTGTTTATGTTTTTTGTTGAAAAATTTCTATAAAATATTGACTTATCGTTAATTAATATGTATTTGTTGTTCCAAATGGGTTGATTACACTCGTTTTCAGGTACACGCGCGTTTTCGGTAAAACCTCTCAAATGCAAAAAAAGGTTTTGGTGGACGTCAATCATTCTGTTTCCATAGAAATGTGCACGTGCTTGCAAAGGTACTGTGCGCTTTCTCCTTTCCATTTGTCAAAGAAACTGTCATCGTTTCAAACCTTTCTACACGATTTTGCCTTCGATATACCCCCAAACAGCACCGAAGACGACGAATACCTCGTATTACCGGCGCCGAACCTGCCAGATATTGATGACACACAGATTATCGACAAAGAAGACGAAGAAGTAAGTAAATATTACGTCTTGATCCCACGAAGTGTCTTCGCTTTCAGTTTTCAATGATTTCAATATCGCTATGGAAACGGAATGATTGACGTCCACCAAAACCTTGTTTTGCATTTGAGAGGTTTTACCGAAAACGCGCGTGTACCTGAAAACGAGTGTAAGTGCCGTTTGTATTGTATCTACTTTAGAGGAACTTGTATATTACGCCCACGTTAAAAGATTTTGTCTAAAGAAGTCAGGAATGTTTTTTGGTATCCTTTGTGCATTAAAATTTGTACCTATATTTTCTATTCCGCCGCATTCTTCAACAAAAACCGAGCATAATGAGGCATATGTTTTCTTTTCTTTGAAAGATTGTATTAGTCTTAAAATCCATTTAATTCTATTTGCTTTTAAAGTTACTGAAAAATCTGGAAGTTTTAAACCACCTTCTGAGTAATCGCCTATAAGTGTGTCCTTCTTTATCTTTGGTTTCCGTCCGTTCCAAATAAAATCCTTTATTGTGCTTTCTATTGTCTTAACTATTTCTTCTTTAATCGACATCTTAGAGAAAATGTAATATAATTTTGGTAAGGCAAGAGCGCGTAACACTAGTATTTTTCCGTAAAGAGTCAAGCTCCTTGATTTCCACATTGAAAGAACAGTTTTGAAATTTGTCACTACCCGATCAATATTATTCTGATCGCATAGTTTTCTAAATAATAGATCAGAACGAGAAACTAACCTGCATGAAGCCATTGTTTTGATCTTTGTTATCAAAGGTTAAGTATTTAAGTAAGTAAGAATTTTGTGTTAAAATAAAGAGATTTCAAAAGTCCAGAAAAACAAATATGTCGAATTTCTATTAACTTTTTATCATCAATTTCACCACTCGGCTCATTCTAATTGGCTAGAAAAATAATGAGTTGTCAAATCACTAGGCTCAGTCTCCAGCCGTCAGGGGTTCGTGCGCCCGCGATACTCTCCCCACTGACGGCTGGGCGCATGGGATTCACATTGTTCTTCTCAGCCAATCAGCAAGTTGCTCCTCAAAAATCGAGGGGCATAAATTAATAAATTAAATTTCGTTCTGAACGAAATGGCGAACGAAAGTACTTGTTCAAATGCATTTAAGTCGTGTAATTTTAGTGCATTCAAGGTTGTTCAACCAGAGGATTTAAAATTATATCGCTCTTGGTAATGTTGTGTTTCAAGTTTGCTATCTGCCAACTAACTTCCTTGGGAAAATCGCCGATGTTTCAAACAGTTACGCCGGATAGTGTTCGGTAACAGTTTACTGTATCGGTCGTAAATACTCAAAAGAATGCATTTGGTTAAGAGAAGATTGTACGGACTTCAGATAATGATAGGACTGATGGATTGTGAATTTTCGACGAATAATTCGCATGACATGGCATGAACTGTATACAGACTATATTCAGCGGACGGCTCGCTGCTGGAAGCGTACGCTACTAAGCAGAAAAAGTATCGTTAATTGCATAAATATGTACTCTATCAGAAACTTCAGTCGACAATGAAAGATTCGTAGAAGATCACTAGAATATTTCTGAAAGAATTTGCAATAATTTCAAAGTAAGTTTTGCTTGATGAAAGCAATTTTGCATTGTATTTTGCAATGTTTATACACGTGTGAACTTCAACTCGCGAAGTGTTTGACCTCTCATTTGTCAACATAAACAAACATATCATTTGCTCCAATTTTAGAATTGTTTCATCGTTTCACTTTAACATAGAATAATTACTCATTTGTAGTTGGTAACTATGTTGTTATATAATTTGAATTGATTTAGTCTATGAACCGTTGCACAAGTTACAGTAATGTGACAACTTGAAGCCGCTGGAGGTCTGTCGGCCTTTGATGCGCAAGATCACTTGTTCGTATTATATAAATAAAAATAAATGAGTGCTAAAATCAAGTCTGTGTATCATGCTTTCGTAGTAAACCATTATTTTAATATTTTTTTACTGCAAATTTCACTTCTGTTTCCGTTTTCTTATGCTAATTACAAAATACGTCACGGACATGCTCGACATGATTTTAATCCCATGCGCCCAGCCGTCAGTGGGGAGAGTATCGCGGGCGCACGAACCCCTGACGGCTGGAGACTGAGCCTATCAAATCACGCGAGTAATAGCCAATCAAAATGTTTTGTTTGAGACGTCAATACCACAAAATGTTGTACAGTAAATTCAATGATCGTCACAGTTATGAAAGCAATTAATGCAATTGCTTGAAAGAAGACCCGAAAAAAATTTGGGCTTCAATTAGAATCGAACTCATGACCTTTGCGTTGCCGGTGCAATGCTCTACTAACTACTGAGCTATGAACCCATATATGCTGGTAAGCTGGTTAATTTGAACTCAGCAAATTGCATTAATTGCTTTGATAACCTTGGCGATCATTCAATTTACTGTATTCATTACCACGGTTCAGACCAATGTATAATACAAAATGTTGTCGTATCAAAATTAAAGAAACAATTTGAGAATAGCAAGGTCTGTAATCTGAAATCAAAATGTAGCAATGAGAAGTTCACTATGAGACAACGTCTGTAAAACTGCGAACTACTGTACATTCTGTAATAATGAAATACCTTTATATTCACTGATAGTAGCATAAACCTCTACTCGTAGCGCTTTTGACCCAATAAATTTAGTTGGTGTAAATCTGATGTACTTCGCCGGAACAGGAATTGGTAGATCATTCCTGACTTCACTGGTCGCATCTTTATTACCAGGAAACAACTGAGAAGCAAAAAAGGGCAGATATTTTATCACGGACTCAAAACTTAACAGGATTTTATCATGAAAAACTTTTATCATTGACATGGTGCTAGAGCAAACCAAGGAAAACCATCAAATAAAAACAAACTAAATACTAACAAATAGTAGCTATTCATTAACTATTTGTCACTAACACTCAACCAGAACGCAATAACCAGAGAAAAGAGATAGCAATATTATGGTTGACTGTTAGTGACAAATAGTTACTAAACAGCTACTATTTGTCAGTATTTAGTTTGTTTTTATTTCATGGTTCTCGTGCGTTTGTTCTAGGATGTTAGTGAGAGAGAGTAGTTTCAACTCATGGATAAGGAAGACTTCCATCCGCAATGTATGAACGAGTTGTACATGCGGAGATTGATCTGTGAGAGTTCCACTAGCGAGGATGAAGGGTGATGCTGATAAATCATTGTCATTGTTATATTTTTGAGAAACAAAAACAATGTACCTTTGGTGAGCTGTCACTTGTGTAAGACATCCATATTGTGCCATCTTTGGATGTTGATATCTTGTATTCTGTTGTGTATGCTACTGTAGTAGCGTCTGCATTTCCCTTCGTAGCAACAGCGCAAACAACAACAACACTACCCAAATCTACTTGAACGTAGTCATTGGGGTCGTAATTGGTTGATGGAAACCACGCTTTAAGGGAATTAAAGCGAGCATGGTGATATTCACTATTAGGGTTAGTCAACACAGACGTTCCAGTAAAATCACCATTTGCTCTGTTGTTCACACGACCGTTATTTGGACATTCATCTCGACAACCTACGAAAAGTATATATTTGTTGACGTTATTTTTTTAATTAGAAGCCCATTCAGAGTGGTTTTAGTATAGAGCTCTTATTCAAAATATAGCAATGATCAAATAGTAAAGTAGACAAAACCAAGATTCATATCATTAGACCTTCCCCGCATTCGATGGACTGGCCACAAAACAATAGATTTACACCGAAAACAATGCTCTGTATTTTATACACTTCACCCTAGACGTAAATCTATTGTTTTGCAGCCAATCAAGCGAATGCGGGAAGGTCTATTGAAGATAAAATAATAAATACAATGTAATTGCAGAAATGCAATAATGATTGATCAAATGAAATAAGATACGGTGACAGCTAATGACAATAGATATCCCGGCAGATCATTGGAGACCTAAATAACTTTGCTTTAATATTAGAGTGCACACACAAAAAGTGTACTACATAAATACCACTAAAAAGTGCTAGTTTATGCTAATTCTATTGTTTTCTTTTGTTTAATTAGTGCTATTTACCACTAAATAGTGACAACTGTTGCACACATTTAGTGTTTACACTAACACAACACTAACATACTAATAACAAAGTTTCTCTTCGCAATGTATTAAAATCAGGACTTTTCAGTTTTCAAACAATTAATCAATTGGCGTGTAATGAACACTAAAAACATGATATCTATTTTTTAATCGTTGAAAAATCACAGACTAAGCTTTTAGATTCCAAAGCTTCAACCGATGAAATCGGTGAAAAGAGTACAGCCAAACTTATAAGGGAGTCCAGAAGGGGTAAATTGGGAATTGGGATTTGCCTTTTGTTAAGCATAGGAATTGTGATTTTTACATTGGGATTGGGAATTTTCCATGGGGATTGGACAAAAAAATTCAAAGTGTGTACTGGGATTTTTTCTTATTGTCCCATTTTGATCTCTGTAAGACCTCAAATAATGTTAGAAATTGTGTATTTTTCACCCGTCACGGTGAAATCCAAGATGGCGAGTCTTGTGAAGATTGCTGGTGCTTGACGGAGTGCTGCAGCTATTCCTAGCAAGTGCCCCCCACGGCTGTTACTATTCCTTCGCAACTGAACACAGCACCAAAAGAAAAATGTACAGATCTTTATCGGATGCGTATATGTTCGTAAATGCCTCTTAATCTATACGATTGAGCGCTATAGTTCGTAAATGTGCGTAAATGTTTTGTAAAATTGTTCATGATATTTACGCAATTTTTACGCGTTGCGTTATATTTGCGTAAATATAATAATCAATTTACATATTTTTACGTAATGCGTAAAATATGCGTAAATATTGAAGTACTTTACGTAATTTAACGCTGTTTAGAGACAAGACACCAGATCTTAATTAACCAAAAAAATGTTTTTTTAACTTCTGCTGTCTTGTATCAGGACGGAGAAATCAAGAAACCTTTTAATATATCGTTAAGCTATGAATTATAATCTTAAATCTCACAAATTGACATGAATATTATAAAATTAACAGAAAGGCTTGAGCGGAAAGTAACGAAAGAAGTGATGGGAGAAGAACGAGTTTTTCTCCTCACTTCTTGAGTGCTTTCTTCACTTTCGATGAGAGTGATATAAATTTATTTTATTGCCATAATAGGACAGGTATAAAAGATTAGCTTGACTTTGAAACTAATAAATAACGAATAATGAATAGTCAAAGTGCGAATGAACTCTTACCTCCACCTCCACCACCGGCTAAAGGAAGAAAAAGAAACATAAAAAGTATCTATGTATCTATGAATTTTGTTTATTTAGTTTATTGTTTATTTAATACGGTATAAACAGACAATCACGTTGTCTATATATATGCGAATGCTTTAAGATTGAAGTAAAGTTTTAGGTGACCTAAGACACGGGGTGGGGGGGGGGAGGGGGGTACTACCCTATATCGACTATACGGGAATGCGCTGATCCGCTTCGACCTTGGTGTCATGAACAAGGTATCCAATTCTACTCTATTTCCGATTTAATCCAAACTTCCTGTCATACTAAGGGCCCAAAAAATGAGAGAAATCACTTTGCATTCAGGAAATCAGCAGAAATAAGATCGTTTGCTTTAATAAAAAAAGATAAGAGCAGTACGTGTGTCTGAATTGATATGTTCACACAAATCATATGTTCGTAAATAAATGTAATTTGTCATACAACAGGGTATGGAAGTTAGGTTTTTTATGTCATAAACAGGGTAACCCCTACAGGATCCCGTCGGAACACCCCTACCCAGACCTGAAGGGAATACCCCCCCTAAGACTCGAACACGGTGGCGTTGGTTTGTAAAAGCAAAGCTCGGACTTCTTGACCATGTTGACTCCCTTAGATTCCTCCATAAGGAAGTAGCTTTAGTAACGAGAGATTGGAATCTGGCACAACTTTGGCCTTCACACATTTTTTTTACGTTCATTGCCCCTCATCCACTCTGCCATCCCAACATTACCAGGTCTTAGCATGCAATAGAGCACTGAAGTGTGACGTCACAAAATAAGTTTTTTTCTGAATTTTTGAGTTTAGATAATATTTTTAGAGAGTGTTAATAAAAATATGAATTATAGTGAAAATTTGAAAAAAAAATGAATGAATATTAACCGACATATGAGCGGTTGGATGTAAAAAAATATCACCAAACATGTTCTCTTGTTTTGGCGCTGGCGTCTAAAGGTGCGGACAGACGCTAAACTGTCATTTTTCCATTCAACTGCTCATATCTTGGTCAATATTCACTTGATTTTCATTAAATTTTTATCAAAATCCAAAAATTCTGAAGAACGTTTTTTTGTGAGGTCATCACTTTAGTACTCTATAGCGATACCTCATGTTTATAAACAAACAAATTGTTATGCTAATATGCCAACTAGAACTACAATAAGCTCTATTGAAATAATCACTGTATGGTTGGCACATGAATAACAAAGGCCTATGTCCGCTGAAATATCACTTATATATAGTATTTCAATTATAATTTCATTAATATCCTTTTAATATAAATTGTTCAAGCTTAAAATACGTGCATTAGTGTTTCATTTAGGTATATTGTCATGCTTTGGACATGCAAGTCATGTTTTCTCTGTTTTCTATACTTGTGCAGGTTTCGATTTGCTCACCTAACGCTGTGCTTATACAGGTTTCGATTTGCTCACCTAAAACTGTGCTTATACGGGTTTTGATTTGGTCACCTAAAACTGTGCTTATACAGGTTTCTATTTGGTCAGCTAAAACTATACTTGTGCAGGTTTCGATTTAGTCACCTAATTAATTATACTTGTACAGGTTTCGATTTGGTCACCTAAAACTATACTTGTACATGTTTCGATTTGGTCACCTAAAACTATGAACAAAATGACGTCCTGCGAGCAGGACACATATGGTGGGCAAGTTGGTTTTAGAGTTACTTGATATTCTTTATAAATTTCCTACTTTCACAAGCCTTATCCTTAATATTCTGGACTACACCGCCAAGCTGACTGAAATCAGCAGTAATGACATGGTCGGCTTTTGGATCTGATGCCATCTGTTCGAGTTCTGCCTTTACGTAGTTCTTCCCAATCCCAAGACTATAGATAACAACCCCAGAATCACGGAGCGCTCTCGAAGGTAATGTTACACTATCAAATGATTTGCCATCAGTCATTATTATAAGTATATGAGGGACTTTTTGTCGAGCAGAGGCGTCGAACAATGCCGTCTTGCAAACCGTCAGTGCTTTTCCAGTCTGTGTTCCTGCTCCTATATATGTGGTGGCCTTGATTTGGTTGATGACACTTTGTTTATCACTAAATTTATTAAAGTCAAATTGCAGTTCGGCATTGTCAGAGTATTCACTAACTCATTCATCCTTTAAGTAATTAAATGATATTCTTTTGTTTGCTTTTCAGCTATAGTTATCTTTGATTAATTGATTGATTAATAATAGCTTCAAGGCTTTTGTGTTCGGTCATTGTAAAACATTTTTTGAATGATAAAGATTTAATAATTATTGAAAATGAATGAATGAATGAATGAATGAATGAATGAAGGAAGGAAGGAAGGAAGGAAGGGATTGATTGATGGATGGATGAAAGAATAAATGAGTGAATGAAATAATGAATGAAAGAATTATTAATTCATTGTGTTTAACGAGCCTTATAATGGGTGGTCCGCTGTTAGGTTTACCTAATTTTTATATTATCTAATGGTAATGTCTTTACATTATCTTCTAATAACTTTCGTTTTTGATAAAAGTATGAAAATCCAGCACGAGTTTGATTGTAAGTGTACAGAGTATGATTTACTACACGAAAACTTTTATTGACCCCTGTCGCACTTTGACGAGTGCATAACACCTGTAAAAATGTATCCTTATCAAATTTCGTTATTGTTTGTTGATGCCTTTGCAACTAAATTTATCATAAGAACCGAAAAAATTGTAAGTTTTGGAGCACAACGCGATAATACCATCACCACTCCATTCTTCTTTGAACAATCCGAGTTTATGAATATGAAATACTAAAAAACTTTAAAAAAACTAAATGATTTTTTATTGCCATTTCTAAGTAGTTTCCCAGACATTCGTTATCATCATTAAACGGACTTGGCTTTTTTTTAGTGTCCATTCATCAGTCATATTTTTTAGCACACCAAGCCGAAGCGCAACGACCCCCAGATCGTCTTAGGAGCATCATCCGAGCATAACATTCACACGTGCTGAGAGTAAAAAAGTCAAAACCATAAATGCATAAAAAGAAGAGCTAAACATCTTCTAATCTTTTTCATTGTTTTAAAAAGTCACAAAAAAATTCCATGAAGTTAATGAAATCGTATTTTTATGCTGAATTACACTGATTTTTTTTTTTTTTTTTTTTTGTGCAAACTCGGACTACGAGATTCATAGATACATTGTGAGGAATGCATACATTTTGCTTGAAACACCTTCCCGAAATTGCTCAACTTAAATTTCTCCTCCAAAAAGTTAACTTCGAAAACGCCATTCAGTACTGTCAAAACAACGCTTCTTTTATATATCAATAAGTTTGTTCCGAAAAAAATTGTTTTTAGACCAAATTTCGAACTTAAACATAAACAGCAACCGCCTTAACAAACAGTTGTAAAAATATCTAATTTGGACACCGTAAAAGGCGATAACGACGTTTCTTAGTTCCCAAACATCCATTAAGTAACAATACGCGTAAGAACTAGTGAGGTTTCTATCTGCGGCAAAATAACTTCCTCACGTAGAAATTCTTTAATTTTCACGATGTTGATGTATCAAGCTAAGGGTTACACATTTGTTAAGTAAAATCTACAAAATGTTCTTTACAAGACATTGTTTCTTTTGTGTTTAATGGTTTTGTCCAATCATAATTGCTCAAAACAAGGAGAGGAGACGCTTGCTTTTCATAGTGAGCCCCACGGTAAAATTTTCTCATAGAAAGAGAATAAAAAAGATCGCTTTAATAAAACTGAAATGATATTTTTTTTATAAAATATAGGAAAAATATCCCAGAAGTTTGAAAAAAGGCCAATTTTCTTGTTTTAGCCAATCATCAAGCATTTAAGCAATACACAATTAACACATTTATGCATTCCATTGCCGTTTGCTACACTAGTTTTAACTCAGAACGTTAATTAAAATGGAAATATCATGAATGTATTTTCTGTGTATTCAAAAGATTACAATAACATTATTTCATCTGGTAATTTATTGAATTTATTTAGCGCAAGTAATGGTCGTAATTGTGAGTGAAGTTTATGTGACAATGTCGGAAGTTGCTCTGATCACATTCATCTTTGTACCCTTCATAAAGTGTTTATACTAGAATTTATAAAAAGATAAAAAGCTTACCCAGTTGCCTAGTTAAAACAAGTATTTTAAACGTTCTCAAAAAATCACTAAAAGATGTAAATCTTATATTCTTAATGTAACCGCTTGCAGACCTGAGAGGCAATGAATGGCCCCCACGCCCTACCTACAACAATCAACTAAAATTCCAATTGCAAATGATCTGCACACAAACTAGCAAAAAACGTTTTGTTGTCATACAGTTAGTTCAAGAGCAAGTGAACTAGTTATATAATTGTATTGGCGTACCTTTAGACTGATGCAGTAGCAGGATGACAATGACTAAAGTAATGAAGCGGCTTACAATGCTGTTCTCCTCCATGGCACGGTAACTGCGCCACTATGTACAATATTGCTCGTTCTGTTCAATTTATACTACTAGAGCGACGTCACATCCGAGGATGATAATAGTCTTCTTAGGTATTAGACGTATATTTAACGATTGACTTCATATAAGAAGGAAATACTTAAAAAAACGTTTACAGTGTTGAGCTGGCGCGCTACCGCCAGATTTTGGATTAAATGTTTCACACTTTTTGTTGAACAGTCACAATTAAATTTTGAATGAGTATCTTTTTTGTTCTTAAGTTCAACTTAAATTAATCCATCATAAAATTATAAAAACTCGGTGTTGAAAACTAAATTTAATATATTTGTTAGTTGTAACGTTTCGCGATCGAGCTGTCAATGATGTTATTAATAGATTATGAAGTATGCAAATCATAAAGCATGAAGTTATATAAATCCACTGAATAAGCAAATACTGACGGACTTCTTCATATTTTATTGTTACTAATTTCAATACTTCATCTCTTATATGTTTATATTTATGTAATTAATCATATTTGTGTATACACAACTTTCATAAATGGCCTCAGTCAATGTACGTCAAGAGTACGTTTGATTGGATTGCTAAAATGTTTGTACGCATTCAATCAATAATCAAATACGTGACTACGACATCGTGTGAGTGATTTTTGATAGTTTACTTGGTTAAGAAATGATCCGTAATGACATTCTGCAATCAACTTGTTAGCGAAATCTGGGAGTAACTACTATAAAATTGAAAGTAAACAAATATCAAAAATAGCTCACATTATTTTGTAGCCAGGTATGTGACATTGCGCAAACATTTACGAGCACGAAAGCCTCAAGACTACTAATCCGATCAAAAATCGTTAACTTTTTTTTAGAAAAACTCTTACTTTTCATTCGGTGCGGTAACACTCACGATTTCTTTTAGTTTTCGAAATAAAAACAGCATAGTCACATTTTACAGTTAGTCGGCTTTAAAATTATATATTTCATTCAAATAGCAAAGGTCCAACGAGCCGGCGATTTATTTACAAAGAGACCCCATGAGCCTTTCCTGTAAGTCTTAAGGACTTAACATTTTTTCTTTTCTTTCGTTAAAATCCATTAATAGCACATATATTGGGGTCCATATCTTTGCGTAAATGATGAATTTATTTTTGATATGTTAATAAGTGCTTCCATATATGAAAGTATCCCGGTATATTAATATTTAGAGTTTTTTTTGTAATCCGGATGAGAAGGCGGGATGTCAAAGCATTAATTGTCATAATATTTTCAACTATTAACTCGTGGATTTTAGTCTTTGATATTTTTATTTATTATTTATGTCTAATCTATGTGGCTCAAATAACTTTAGAAAATAGATATTAGAAAACAACTTTGAAATGCATGGTTGTCAGTCAAAATAACTTAACTATATAAGTGTGATTTTTTTAACAATCCAGGAGATCTATCAGTTGTGGTATCCTAATGCTGCATTCCCTTTGTATCTAACTTTTTTACTTTGTATCTAATCATTTACATTTTTTTATATGTTTCTTATAAAAAAATCAAATAGTCTTTTATAATTATTCATGCATCAATACTCTAAATCCTACACTAGTTTCAAAACATTTCAAGAGATTTTGATATTCTTCAAACGGAAATCAGAACATCCGAAAAATATTTGGCAATTTACGATCTTTGAGCTTGAAAGGTAGTCTTCTATATTAATGAGTGAAATAAATTATGGCTGCTTGAAAAGCATAAATGCTTTGTGAACATTATCGATTTATTTGCCTTTTTCTCTATTTTTAAATAGAGAAAATGGCAAATAAATCGATAATGTTCATTTTTGAATAATTAAGTATCATTAGTAAGAAGAAGAAGAATCAAATTTTGTTGTTAACATTTTTTTGCTATTAACATTGATAATTAAAAAAAAACGATTACGAATTTTGCTTCCAATCTCGTGTTCACGACTACGAGATTTGAGTTGACTACGAGTTTGCGTTACACTGTCACGCTCTCACCCGTAAACAAATTTGCGTTTAGGTTTTGACTTGTATTGCCAACACTAAAACTAAAAACTAGGTGAAGTTAATCAGTGGTGCAAGAAAACTGCCATGGGCTTCTCAAAAATGCATGAAATTTTTGATTATTCACACTTGTGGTCATTTGCATTTCTCGCGTTTTCTGTTTCGTTGCTTCATGTCTGACGACAGTGAAAATATATTTCTAAATGTTTAAAGTGCCAAATGATTGAAGTGATTATATTTTATTTCTTGGACATCCTTTACTTCCTTTGTGCGATCATCAAATGACCAGTGTACTAAATCTATTTTGCATTAAAAACATGC
Source organism: Diadumene lineata (assembly GCA_918843875.1). Taxonomy (NCBI): domain Eukaryota; kingdom Metazoa; phylum Cnidaria; class Anthozoa; order Actiniaria; family Diadumenidae; genus Diadumene; species Diadumene lineata. Next base: position 16,243,369 of record OU974071.1, on the reverse strand, counting down.
GAATCAATTGCAATAATTGAGCCAGGTATTACAAGGTAAACCTTATGCAAACCAGAGCAAATTCTGTATCAGGAATTAAAACTACCTTAATGAATTTTGAATAGCCATGAATAATCAACGAATTCGATAAGTATCTTATTAAAACCTCAAACAAGATGCCATCAGACAAAATCTGTAAAATTCATATTTGAACATTTTTAGCTGAACTACCAGATAATGTTAACTTTTGGTAAACGGAGTTGTGCGCATCTCCTTGAAGTGGTTGGTAAAATGAACGATCATCAAAGTTATTGTCACTGCTTAAGGGTGTCTTAGACATTGTGTTTTTATCAAGCTCCTCGTAAACAGAATCTTGAGTCTGCTGGTTCAGTTCCAGTGGCTGGTACATTCCACTTGAGTGTATACCAGATGAAGTGTTGGTATCTGCATTGGACAATGATGGTGTGCTGTGTTTTGATTTGTTGCTATACGTTTTTACTACACCTGTGGATACAACCAAATGTTTATTGTTTTATTGGGCATGTTGGGACGAGGGAGGTTTAATATGTTGTGGTAAGATGTCAATTTGTTCATCAGTAAGTATTAGACCAGATGTTGTCTTGGATTTATAAATGTTACTAATGGTTCTTTCCTTGGTCTATTTCGTGATGTAACTAAACGTTTGGTGTCTGTTCAAAGTGCACGCTTTCAGAAGGAACGTTTGATATGTTTGGGAAGCATGTTAGGCGTCTTTGTGGTTGTTATTGAGACGCCATTGGCCATAGATAGTTCAGTGTGCTATTGTGGGATGATAATGTTAGATTTTCCAAATGCACTTGTTACTGCACCAGCTGAACTGGTGTCTCTAACTTCAGTTGATATGGTTCTGTTGAATGATACGTTTACAGTAGGAAGTTGGTACAGAAGATAGATTATTATTACCTTGAGGTGGTGATGATAGTTTTCTAGAATACGATGGACCTTTTGACGTGATCTGGCCAAAAGTACGTCGTTCTTCTTTATGTGGAGGGTCAATGAAATCGTTCTCTGGAGCAACTGTTGGGGTTATGTGACTCATTTGAATATCTTCTTTAGGTTTTTCAAATACGGTAACATCCTGGAAAAAAATAATAGGCACATACTAAATTAAAAATTTTATGGCAACACTAGTAAGAAGCCTTATTTGGACGTAATCAATTGATGACTTAGCGCGTATGTGAACACTTTTTTCAGCGACTAACTAGACCAATCCTGGTGAGTCGGACATGGTCACAGAGCTCACAATTTAAAGGCCAAGGCAACTGTCGGCAGCTCCACCTATTAACTCTCTTTGATTCAACTTCAGTTTTAATTTACCGCTCACCAGCTTTAACGTAAATCTCCATTGGTTTTGATATATGTTCCAAGACCTTCCAAGGGGGGAAGGGGATCAATAGCATGATCAGCCTTGTTTAATTTGAATAATTTGACTTAATTAAAGAATAACAGCAAAATTAAAAGAGTATTTTTGAACATAAAAAAATATATATTAACCGAACCTTTTCAAATAAGCTTTTCAATAGATTTTGCGAATAGTTTTTGAAAATATATAGAATTAGTTTATTAGGCTATCAATTAATCGCTGTTTTTCGCTTTTTATATATATATTATTTATTTTGTCTTATCTTAATACTAAAATAGTCATATTTTTATATTTTTTTAAATTATCATTGTAAGTGCACATATGAACATATACACACGAAATATGCGCGATGCAAGTTATTAAACTATTAAATTATTGTTAATTTAAGTGTCCAACCTCGTAAACACTTGTTTCTTGTGGGGATGATTCTTCGTGGTTCCTTTAAAGCAAGAACGTTAGTTAGAAATGCAAGCATTTTTTTTCTCGTTTGGCTGTCTTCTTTTATCAATGTGTGCTATTTTTTCAGTTTTTCTATTGTTCCTTCGTTCGTTTATTAAAAGCGATAATTACCTTTCTGTTGATAACAGCTCTTTAACTGCAAAAAATAAAATAAGTCAGACATTTGTACGATATACATATGATCTACTAAGTTATGATAAACCTTGAGCAGTTTGGCGCTTGTTGGCGGTCCAGTTCCTGTTGCAAAAAGGGAAACAATCGCCAAACTACGAACGATGAATACGATATACAAAATCAAAGATTAATTAAAAACAATTTAAACTGTGGTAACGATTACCTGTGTCTTTCAATTGTCGTATATAGACCAGGAGTAGCACAATGACAGCCAGCTGTATAGCTACAATAACTGCAAACGCAAAGTAAAAGTACCTTTCTGTAGTGCCTACAAGGAATGAAATATTGTTAGCATGACCAAATGAGATACACACAAAAGTGATTAAAAATCACACAGGGGAACGAGGTTTAGAGCTTTGAATTATAGCGGTGCAATATCACTCATAGTTTTTGCAAGAAAGATGCCCAGGGATAGGTGGCTTTACATTTTTGTGGCCCACCAGAGAAACCATTATTGTTGTGTGGTCTCGTAAAGTTAGCTAGCAAAAAAAAAAAAAAAAAAAAAAAAAAAAAAAAAAAACTGGTCGGTCAACCCTTAATTACCGAATACGACCCGCTATAACCGAATGTAGTTGGTCACCAATTGGTCCAGAAACCAGATGCACCAACTCGTATTAAGGTATCAGGGGACCCTACAAATCGATGTCCACAAAATGCCTTATGGCGCGCGAAGTATTATAGTTTATAATCGATTCTTATTTTTTTTCAATAAGTGTTTTGTAATTTACGACCGCCTCTTTTCCCTAAGTTCCAGGAACACAGGATTTAAATCGATTGTGTTGAAATTTTGCATCGATGTAGTTTTAGATGTCGATACAAAAACGGTGTCTCCGTTTTTCGATATCTTGCCGTGTTTGTGAATTATTACCGATTAATGCCAAAAAATGCAAAAAAATGACGCTTTTCAACTTAAACGTAAATCAAAAAAATGAGACACCTTTTTTGAGATCGGACTTTCCTCTAAGCTATAATGTAATTTGTTAGTTTGTGCAAAGTAATCCCGTGTTCCTGGAACTCCATGAAAAGAGGCGGTCATTATACCATTATACCATTGTAATCTCCATTTATTTAGGTTTAAGAAAATGTATACTTATGTAGTAGTAACTATAATAGTTCGCTCGCTATAAGGCGTCTTGTGGATATCGGTTTCTAAGGTCCCCGATACCTTAAGACAGCCATTAAATAAATTCGCTACAAATTCTATAAAATAACTTTTATCTGGTGAATAAGGTTATCTAGACTTTATCAAACCATTAACTGGTTTGCCTCTAACGAGTATATTGAAATTCTCTAACCAACATCTGACCAGGTATAATTACTTTGACTTTTTTCTATATTTTATAAAATTCATGAATAATGAATGAACCCAGAACAAGATAAACTCACTACCGTGAAGGCATATGTATTCTTTATACAGAAATCGTCCTGATTTGCATAAGGTTTAGCTTGAAATGTCTCCGCAAAATTAAATCTAATTTCAAAAACATTACTCAAGAATAGCTGCATTAATCTAGACATTTTATAAGTAATATACAATATTCGCGTCCGATTTGTATGGAATATAAAATGTCTCGCCTTCGGCTCGACATTGCATATTCCATACAGATCGGCCGCTCATATTGTATATATTACTAAACTTCTAGTCAGCCTGACGACTTTCACAATAGGGCATAAATAATAATAATTTCAAATAATCAAGTTAGCCCAACATGAAGTTAAATTACTCAGTGAATTCTTAGCAACTCATAGATTTTGATTGATATCCCAAGAAAGTCTCAACTTCTTGTGGAATTTTACCATGTTGCCCGTGAAATACTCAAGCAACTACCAACAAAAATGCTAATGTTAGGATTCCCAACCACAATTCATTTATAGTAAAGTAATGATGATGCCTTTTTGTTTATCTGACAACTTATACACGCGCTGAAATGTCTTCGAAGTGAGTTTTTTTGTCAGTAACACTTTTGTAATTAATCATACTATGCACTGGTACTTTGTTAAACATGTTCACTCCTTTGCTAGCAATATTTCGTTTTTTGGTCTAATGTTATTGGAGTTAAGCCACTTTGATAATTGAGCTGGTTTTGTGACAAACGTTAAAATAAATATGTTCAAAGAAAAAAAATGTTTTTCACCTGTATTTTCAGGAACTGTGCCTTCTGCGATTTTTATCATGCCACCATACAATGTTTCCTAAAAATCGAGCCAAACAATTACCAAAGGTTAGTTTTACAGCTTTTAACTCTCATACACTAGATTGGATAAACTTCAATCACGTTCCATTATTGTGTCACGCTTTCGGTGTAAATGTTGAATTATCAAATTTATTATTTATGCTGTGGACATGAACGTAATTTTTGATTTTTATATTTGATTAATACGTACTGTCACGCCACACTGGAAAACTTCATAACTCATTCCTTTCTCCAATTCTTTGTTTTTGAATTGGCCATATTGTTTTCTATCCCCAATGGTAAATATCTTCGTATTTGGAGACAGCTTAGCTGCATCTTCTGCTATTTCATCACATCTTAAGTTGGAGGGTTCTTGAGCACACTTATTGTCGTCTTTTACTCCACGAACATAAACCAGATAAAAACTGTTTGTGCATAATGACACAAAATAAGATACTTCAATTAAAGACTAGAGGTGTACAAAAACTACAAAGGCTAGGGTGGGATCATTAAAGGTAGTTAACTACAAAGATGCAAGAAACTGTAACCACAGCTATCGTGAACCAACGTTATTACTACCACTAGAACTATCTCCCAGTACTATCTACATTATTTTTTATCACTGCCATGTGATTGATCTCACTTTTTTTTCATTGCCTCTGAGGCGTGATTATTCAAAAGGTTTCAAAACCACCCCAGGACTTTATTAGTGTAAATTCGGAAAACCATCAAGTCTCAAAATGAGCAAAATCCTCGATCCACAAAACATTTCTCCCGTGAGATTGCTAAAATCAAGGAAGCTAATTCTTGCAACGTTTTGCCAGTTATTTGGGAACGTGCTCCTTTAGCAAGCTCTTTTGTGTGCATAGTATAGATCTTACTTTATCACCATAATTTTAAGTCAAATCATTAACCAGCTATTATGCCTATCTACATCTAGCATTACCACAAATATCATAATCAGTCTGTAGACACTTAGACGTGACGTGACGTCGGCTATCACCGGTGTAAGCACAAATCATAGAAATTGAAAAGAAAAAAATCTAAATTACTTTATTTTCCCATTAATATCTGAGATTGGCCATAACGTTACGTTGGCAACAGAAGAAGTGATTTTGTTAACAGTTCCTCCTGATGGAGCTGGTGGTGCTGTGGATAAAAGATAGAGACAAGGATTATTACTGACACAACACTGTAGACATACTAAAGGTAATGGGTCTTTATCAAGGACCTCATTCTGCACTACAAAAGTTCAAGTTCTAGAATTTTAGAAATTATGTCCTGGATACAAAAACAATATATGCATACTAAAGATTGGGTTCTGCATTACAAAAACAGAAATCTATATTCCAAGGGAGAGAATTTATGACATACACAACTGCTGTTATTTTAATCAGTCTGGAAGTGGATAGGTTTTGAATTATATAGACCGATTGATTTGATTTAATTACAATCATTTAATGCAGCGCCAGCAGGCAGTCCGCCTGCAGTCATTCTCACGTTATTGTGCGCGCGCTACCGCACGTAACGCCTGTTGGATTTGGGTTGTTGTCGTGTCCGCCATCTTGACTCACGTTTAGTTCCTCGTTAATAAATCTGTTCAATCGTTAAGTTTTCTCGCTTATTTACTGGCGTGGTGGCAGCCGCTCAAGAACCCACGAAAGACAATAAATACAGCGAACATCAGCAAAGGTCTACTAACGAATTTGCCTGTCCTGTGGCCGGAAAACGAACAGTGGGAACACAACGAAAGCTCAGTACAAGTAATTATTCATCTATCGATATATTCACAATACAATATGTCCACACGAACACCTAAACAGTGGTCTCTCACCAAAAACGTGTGAGTGTGAGAGAGCATGCGCGGGCATAATTTGGAGTTCGGTGATCGCCCACGTGCGATAGTATCAACAACCTCATGTAAGCCTACATTCGGTCGAAATAAAGCACGTTAAACAACCCGAAGTTCAAGATTACTACATGGTGTCAGAAGTAAACAAACTACCATGGCTTTGAGCGGGATTTAAACCCCCGTAATGCAGTGGCAAACTGAGAAATTACGAGAAGAATGGCGACGGTTCGAGCAGCATTCCGAGCTCATGTTTAGTGGCCCACTAAAACCGAGATCCGAAGGCGAAAAAGTAAGTTATTTGCTGATCTGGGTCGGACAAAAGGGCAGAGATATCTACAACACATGGTCAGATATACCAGAAGACGAGAAAGGAAAGTTAAAAACTTACTACGATCGATTCGAACAACACGTTCACCCGAGGTCAAACCCTGTTTTCTCACGATATAAATTCCACAAGCGAATTCAAGCCCAAGACGAGTCAGTAGAACAGTTCATTACAGACCTTAGCACAAGACTGCGAATTCAAAGAAATCAATGAAATGATCCGAGACAGAATCATTATCGGCACGTCAAGAGAAAAAATTCGCGAGAAACTTCTAGATGAAGGTCCCGAATTAACTCTCGAAAAGGCAGTTAGCATCGCCAGATCGTTCGAAGCATCACAGAAAGAGTTTAAAGCGATGTCAACCGACATTAAAGAAGATCTGCATGCTTTCTCGCGAAATTCTCCAAACTCTCGACGAAATAAACAACGAAATCAACAACACCGCCAGACGCCCAGGCCACAGGAAGCCCAACGACAACTGACCTTGACACAGGAATCCCGAAAATTTCAGCATCATGGAAATCCAAGTCCATGCGGAAATTGTGGTCGTTCCCACAATAAAGATGCATGCCCAGCAAAAGGGAAAACTTGTAATTATTGTAAAAAGATCGGTCATTTCAGACAGGTTTGCCGTTCAAGACTGAAAGCAAAACAACACATCCACGACATACAAGATTCTGCTGAAGTTAACGATCCCGTCTATGAGTCAATACGGTTCAAATCAATCCACGTCGAGTCACTGTCACAAGGACACACATCTGTAAACAAGAAAGAAGTCTACGCAACCGTGAACATTGATATTCCACTCAGCACGAAAGCTACACTGAAAGCAAAAATTGACACGGGCGCCCAAGGCAACGTACTACCGTTACGACTATATCGTCAAATGTTTCCGAAGAACATTGCACGATCTGGCTACCCGAAACCCGGTTCACTACAACCATCATGCACCGTACTAGTCGCTTACGGAGGCTCACAGATAAAGCATCAAGGCATCGTCACAATTCCATGTGCCTACAAAAACAGAGAAATACAAGCACCATTTTACGTCACCGAGACTGAAGGTCCAGCCGTCATAGGTCTTACAACGTCAACTGATCTAGATCTACTACGATTCAATGTGGAACTTAAAGAACAAACAACAAACACAACTACGACGTCAGCGGCTACGACAAGCATCAACAGCCCAAAGATACGCAGCAAAGACGTCATAACCCAGTAGCCCGAGTGTTTTGATGGCATTGGTAAATTCAAAGGAGAATACCACATAACAGTTGACCCAGATGTACCACCTGTAGTCCATCATCCAAGAAGGGTTCCAATCAGCATGAAAGATGACATCAAGCGCGAGCTAGATGGAATGATTGAGCAAGACATCATCGCAAAGATACAAGAAGGCGAACCGACAGCATGGGTGAACTCTCTAGTATATAGAAGAAAAGCTAACGGAAGACTGAGGCTATGTCTGGATCAGAAAGACCTCAACAAAGCTATTCGCAGAGAACATCACACTACGTCTACACTAGAAGAGATCCTCCCCAAGCTAAGTGGAGCTAAGTTATTTTCGATAGTCGACGTCAAATGCGGATATTGGAACGTTGTCTTAGACGAAGAGTCCACTCACCATACGGAAGGTATAGATTCAAAAGAATGCCTTTCGGACTGAAAATGTCGCAAGATATTTTCCAGACGCGCCTCGACCAAACGTTCGAAGGATGCAAAGGTGTAATCGGAATAGCTGATGACATTGTCATATTTGGAAACGACTAAGAAGACCACGACAGAAACTTTCATGGAATGATAAGTCGCTGCAAGGAGACTGGCATAAAGCTGAATCCTGACAAGTGCTTCATCAAACAGGACCACATCAAGTTCTATGGTATCATCTGCGGACCAGACGGTATCAGTCCTGATCCAGACAAAGTATCGGTGCTGAAGCAAATGAATCCCCCAACAACCAAGCAAGAATTGCAGACATTCTTAGGCTTAGCCAACTACATGGGGTCCTTCATCCCAAGCCTAAGCACATTAACTTCACCACTTCGAATTCTCGTAAAGAAATCTAGTCCATTCATATGGAATGCCACATACCAAGACGCGTTCGACAAGAATAAATCATCAATTAGTAACGAGATCACACTGACATACTTCGACCTAAAGAGTTGACGCATCTACTAAAGGTCTAGGCGCAACTCTACTGCAAGATAACAAACCTGTCGCGTTTGCAAGTAAAGCTTTAAACGAAGTTGAATCACGTTATGCGAACATTGAGATAGAACTTTTGGCTGTTGTTTATGGCTGCGAATGATTTCACTCTTACCTGTATGGTCGCTCTTTCATGGTTCACTTGGACCACAAGCCATTAGACAGCTTACATCTTAAACACCTTACGGCAGCCCCACCACGACTACAACGGATGTTACTACGTTTGCAAGCTTACGACTTAATGATACAGTACAAACCCGGAAAACAGATGGAAGTAGCTGATGCACTTTCAAGACTATCATCAGAAGCGAAGCACACTATACCCGACTTAAACGTAGAGGTCCACGTAGTGTATCCACAATTCAGCAACAACGTCATCACGCAAATTAAAGAACACTCTCAATCTGATCCTGAACTTACAGCCTTGAGAGAGCAAGTCATACCGCGACGAGATCACGATTGAAGACGGTATACTGATGAAAGGTCATATTCTTCGTCATCATAACATGTCTTTTCATTTATATGCAGATGATACTCAGCTGTTTATGCCTTTTTCGTGTAATAATGAATTGTCCCTTAATGATGCAATGACTAAAATTGAATGCTGTCTTACTGATGTTAATAATTGGATGACTGCAAACAAACTGAAACTAAATAAAGATAAAACTGAATTCTTGATTATTTCTTCAAAGTTCAACCCTCAATTGTCACTTCCTCTCCTTAAATTTGGTGATGATGAAATTGAACCCTCGTCCAAGGCAAGGAACATTGGTGTTATTTTCGACTCTTCTATGTCTATGATTCCGCATGTAAATAACATTTGTAAAACGTCATTCTACCATCTTCGTAATATTGCTCGTATTCGTAAATTCATTTCTACAAAGACTGCTGAAATTCTTGTCCATGCATTTGTAACCTCTAGACTTGACAACTGTAACTCTCTTTTATATGGTCTACCTAAAACTTTGCTTGATAAACTACAGTATGTTCAGAACTCTGCTGCTCGTCTGGTTACTTTATCAAAGAAACGTGATCATATTACTCCTCTGCTAATCAACCTTCACTGGCTGCCAATTCATGTACGCATAAACTATAAAACTCTGTTGTTGACTTTCAAAGCCTTACATGGTCTCGCTCCTTCGTACATCTGTGATTTGATAACTAAATACAAACCTGCAAGAAACCTTCGCTCTTCAAATGAACTACTTCTAAATTCAACAACATATAATTTGAAATCATATGGTTCTCGCTCCTTCTCTGTTTCTGCTCCAGCATTATGGAACTCTCTTCCATCCACAATTCGCTATACAAATATTTTATTATTATTATTATTATATTATTATTAAAGGTCACCGTATCATTATCCCACTTATCACGCTTCGCACCAAGAAACAGAAAAGACAAAGCTAAGAGCACGAACAGCAGTATTCTGGCGCAACCTTAATAAAGACATCGACAATGTTACAAAGGCGTGCGGCACCTGTCAAGAATGCCAACAAAGTCAACAGAAGGAACCACTTATTCAGACAAAGATACCACCACGTGCCTGGCACACGATAGCGTCAGATTTATTCTATCTCGCGGGAGATGAGTACCTCCTTGTTGCAGACTACTACTCAAAGTACTCGTTTGTAAGAAAAATTCCTAAAAATCAGAGCAACAGCGGAACTGTTATTCAAATCATGAAGCAAAACTTTAGTGAACATGGTGTACGTAAGGTACTACGATCTGACAATGGTCCACACTACGATTCACAAGCTTTCAAAATCTTCGCAAGGGACTACGATTTTACACACTTGACTAGTTCACCAAACTATGCAAGAAGCAACGGATTTATCGAGTCTCAAGTCAAAGCAGCAAACAGCGCACTCTACAAAGCTAAAGCTACCAACACGGATCCCTACATTGCTATGATGTGTCTGCGAGCAACACGTGTTGACAGCAAACTTCCGTCACCCGCTGAACTACTACTAGGCAGGCCCATACAAGACAATCTGCTAAGAAAGATCCAAAGAGGCAGAGATAGCGACAACGTGATTGAAAGATTACGGCACAGACAACAACAACAGAAATACTACCATGACAGAAGCTGTAAAGATCTACCAGCGCTCCAGCCAACACAGAAAGTCACGATCCAAGATCCTGTTACCCACAAGTGGACTCCCGCTACAATAAACAGAAAGCTTGAGGAAGTTCCACGATCCTAAACAGTCACCACCACAGCTGGAAGAGAGCTGAGACGAAACCGTTCCCAGATCAGAGAAGTTCCACCTCCAAACAGTGATGACACAAAGCAGCCACCACGTGATACACCCTCACCAGTACCACAGCAGAGTACAGCCGCCACGACTAGAAGCGGTAGACAGTTCCGACCTCCTGTAAGATATGGGTTCTCAAACTCATAGACGTTTGTTAGTTATGAACATTGTAGTATCCTTGAACTTTATATAGTTGAGTTGATTCAAGTATACAACGTATATGTAACTTTAATTTTTAGAGAAAGAGGGATGTAATGATGTAATGTGTGAGTGTGAGAGAGCATGCGCGGGCATGATTTGAAGCTCGGTGATCGCCCACGTGCGATAGTATCAACAACCTCATGTAAGCCTACATTCGGTCGAAATAAAACACGTTAAACAACCCGAAGTTCAAAATTATTGCAGCTGGGAGACAGAACTTACAATATATATTATCTCTTGACTCCAATTTCGCACCATTTTAGATATCCCAAGCATTGGATTCCTTATTAGATGAGCTTCGATCCGCGGCCGATGCAGAGGTCCTACATTCTGCAGTATCGCGATATAGAGTCAAGCCTCAAGAGCTAAGCAGGCCCTCCACGCTTAACCGTCCAGCAGGAAACCAACGTCCCAAATCGTGCCCTCTATGCAAAGAAGCAGGCCGTGATCAGAATCACTTCCTCAGCAAGTGCCCTTTTCTACCCCCTGAGGACCGGCTTTACCTCACGAAGGCTCGTTCAACAACAACCATAGACGAAGACGAAGACAGCGATACCCTGGGTGGCCCCGAACCTGCTCCCCCGTCCGCCCGAGGCATATCCCGAAGGGTCAGCACAAAGAGCTCTCCTCAACTGTGACAAAAACATCATTAAACGTATTATAGTCACTCATAAAGTGAACTAATTACATTGTCACGCAACAAGCGTAATAGAATATTATTGGTCCATTCATGTCCCCAGAGCTTGTAAGTAATAAGAACAATAGATTATGATTAGGTCAAGAAAATAAGAAAAGATGAAAGGGTTACATAACCAGGATTATGTCCTTTGTCCTAACCAAGAAAAACTCGCTCAAAAGAGAGAAAAAGATCTAATTTGTCTCAGTTAGTTGATGTTCGTCGAGTGAGTAGTCGACGTTCATATCGTCAAGTCATGAGTAGCAGTAAGCTATGAAAAGTTCAATCTAGAAACCCATTCTAGAAGTATTGATTTCAGTTTAGCAGTGAAACTCAATTCACAAGAGAGTAAAGAAAGAGATACTTAAGACAAGTACTGAGAAAAGACACAGAAAAGACGATAGAAAGTGTCAAAGCTAAAGACAAACAATTTGGTGCTACAAACGGCCGACTTGGAAAGGAAGCGAGTTGTACAAAGAACCAAAGTTTAAACGATAGAGTGCTGAACCACGTGGAACCAAGAACTAGTAAGCATTGAAAGATAACATGAACTATTGCAATGAACTTTAAATGTTTGTAAAAGTATCTAATTAATTCCCCGTAAATTGTATTTAGGCTAGGCTAATAGAATATTAATAAGTTAGAAGATAAATCAATTTGAAAGTATACGTCGCATTAGAGGTTATTTTTCGTCACGAATGAGTTGTTATAATACAACGATAAAATCTAGGTTATCCATTAAATTATTACAATATTATTTCAAAAGTTATATTCAGACGAAGTAACAAGTAATTAATACTAGGTAAGTCTTATTACATTTATTGAAGTTAATAGATTAAAGTGATTCCTGGCGGTAAAATTGAGTGTTTGTTGGAAGGTTTGGGTGGGGCGCAAGAGGACCCGCACGTGGCGCTTTTGGTAGTGTCACATCAACTCAAGGCCTTCTTCAACCAACATGCTGTCTTGTTAACCCTCGACACAGGAGACGAAACTAGCATGATCAAAGCGTCTCTCGCACGCTCACTTGGTCTTACGATTGAAAAGTCATCACAACAGGCTTTAAAAGCCGACGGTACTACTCCACTAGCTGTTATCGGTGAAATACACACCTTCCTCTCACGTTCGAACAAGCGCCTTGCTCTCAACGCTCTAGTGGTGGAGGATTTAGATGTCGACATACTGGTCGGCATACACTTCCTCATCACAAACGATATCTCCATTCGCCCGGCCACTCAGCAGTTGATCATCCAAGGAGTGGAGACAATCCTTTACCGTACAGACGGCAAACACAGTACGCAGGGCCACGCCGTCCGGGCAACAACATCATTCGTACTACGTTCCTCAGCACCGTCTACAGTGATCTGGCCCGGAGATTACCTTGAGATCGACGTACCCTCGGAACTAGGAACCGACTCCAGTATCGCCATCGAGCATCGGTGTGACCCAGCCTCACCTAAAAGACCCCCTCCGCACAAACAGCATTGGCCGCCACCGCAGATCGTGGAAACACAGTGCGCCTAGTTAACACCTCTGATAAACCTTACTCATCGTCGCAATGACCACATTTGTTCGGCCCGACCGACCACCTCAGTTACCCCTACAACGATACCTGCGCCTAGCCACACCAATGGATAAAGCGATACCGTTCTCAAGCGCTGTAAATCTAGATCCTGATAATCTACTCTCAACAACCATGCGCAGTCAGTTCCAACAGACCCTTCGAAAATACGACAATGTATTCAAGCCTGACATCCCGGGATACAACGGGGCTGCTTGCCCAATTAAAGCCCGTGTGAACATCGGACCCGTAGAGCCCCCCCCCCCCCCCCCAACGAAAAGGTCGCTTACCCCAATATTCCAGAGGCCAACTCGTGGAATTACAACAAAAGTTCGATGAACTCGAAAACGATGGCGTCTTCAAAAAACGCGAAGACATTGGTCTGACTGTAGAATACCTCAACCCATCCTTCCTCGTCAAAAAACCATCAGGTGGCCACCGTCTTGTTACAGCCTTTGCCGACGTTGGCCGTTATAGCAAACCCCAGCCTTCTTTAATGCCAGGTGTTGATTCTACTCTTCGCACCATCGCACCATGGAAGTACCTGATAAAATCGGATCTCTCCCGTGCCTTCCATCAGATCCCACTCGCACCAGCATCAAGGAAATACTGTGGCGTAGCAACACCCTTCCGTGGCATACGCGTCTACTGCCGATCAGCTATGGGCATACCAGGCTCGGAAACCGCTCTAGAGGAGATGATGTGTAGGGTACTAGGGGACCTTATCCAAGAAGGCTGCGTTGCCAAGATAGCGGATGACCTCTACAGTGGAGGGACTACCCCTGAAGATGTACTGTCTACCTGGACACAAGTACTCGACCAGCTCGACAAATGCGACCTTCATTTATCACCAACCAAGACCGTCATCTGTCCTCGGTCTACCACCATACTTGGTTGGGTGTGGTCACAGGGAAAATTGTCTGCAAGCCCTCACCGTGTCGCTGTGCTCTCTTCCTGCCCCCCTCCCACCACCGTTAAAGGCATGCGATCCTTCATCGGTTCATACAAGGTCCTTAGCCGTGTCCTACCTGGCTGTTCTGCTTTAGTTGACCCCCTTGAATGCACCATCACTGGCATACAGACACGGGACACGCTCACTCTTGAGGAGAGCCTTCTCCACCATTTCCGGAAAACACAACAAGCTCTCTCATCAGCCAAAGAAATAACCCTGCCCCGCCCATCGGACACTCTGTGGATAGTGACCAATGGTTCGGTAACAAAACACGGCCTCGGCGCTACATTATAAGCCGCCCGAGAGAATCACCTTTAGCTAGCAGGTTTCTTCAGTGCCAAACTCCGCAAACACCAAGTTAACTGGCTACCATGCAAAGTCGAAGCCCTCAGCATTGCCGCCGCTGTCAAGCACTTCAGCCCCTACATCATACAGTCGGAGAAACGCACGTGCGTACTCACAGATAGCAAGCATTGCGTCCAAGCTATTGAAAAACTGTGCCGTGGAGAGTTCTCAGCCAGCCCTCGAGTAACATCCTTTCTGACCACAGTAAGCAGGTATCAAGTATCACTCCAACACTTAGCCGGCACTGCCAACTTGCCTTCTGACTTCGCTAGCAGAAACGCTCCTAACTGCCCAGAACCTACCTGCCAAATCTGCACCTTTATCCATGAAGCGGAAGACTCCGTTGTACGTGACGTGTCAGTTCAAGATATTATTGACCAAACAAAATCATTACCATTCACAACTCGATCGGCCTGGCCATCGCGCAGAATACAGGGACACATACGGGACTTTTTTATTGTTCTGGCGCCAGATTCAAAACGCCGACAGCGTAGTTAATGAGCCGTTAATGAGCCATCTAGTCACATTTACAAAGAAAAGTGCTTAAAATGGTCAGACCTTGCTATGTAAAACCTGGTTTACACTGATTTCGACAAAAAGCTAAGAAAATGAACATGGTGCAAATTTAAAATGAGATATTTATCTATCGTTTGCACCCTGTAAGTTGGCAAAATTTGTTTTCAAACATTTCTCTTTTTCATCTTCAAAAAAGGGCAATTTCAGTGCTAATTTGTATGTAAACCAATATTCACATATATTCAACACAGTATTTTTTGAGAATACACAAAGAAACAAAAAAATGAACATGGTGCATTCAAAAGATCTTGTTTTGGTGAACATTTTCCACATTTTATGGTATTATTTTGACGTTTGGAAAGTTTCTCTTTTTTAATCTGAATATTTAAGCTAGTTATTTTCATAACTTGCTACGGTCGATGTTTCTTTGTAGTTACCGTACAGATTATTTAGTTAATTGGCCTTTTGTTTGTTTGGATTAGCACCCAACTTGTGATATTTTCTTTTGTGTTTTGACACAAAGGTGGAATTAGGGACAACACCGCAATCCTGAAGTCGTTCAAAATCTACAAACTGCTGTACGTCGGTGTCGAGTGATAATTTTTTTCTTCAGCGATTTGCGTAATTAACGTATTGATAGTGAAGATCAAGATTAATTAATCTGAGTTTATAATTACTTCTTTCGGAAAGCTGAAATCGAAAGTTGGTTTGAAGCTGCAAAAGTCACAAGAAATGAATTTGAAACAACTCATTCGAATTTGAGTTGTCATCTATAGTTTTTGAGTTTGTGAGACGGCTTTTTAAAAAGTCAAAAACAAACAAACTGCACATTTTAAGGTTTCATTTGATATAAGTTTCATTGAGATTGGAAAATAAATAAATTTTAAAAACAACTAATTCAAGCTACAGTTGTCGGCGGCTTCACATTTCGAGTTTGTGAAATTATGAGGGTTTTTTGCAAATTTGGTTTACGAACGCATCTAAAAAAGTCACAAATAAACAAACTACAAATTTTAAGTTTCCATTTGATATAGGTTTCATTAAGATTGGAATAGATATGAACTTTTAACAACTCATTCGAACTCGATTTGTCGGCTTCATGTTTCGAGTTTGTGAGAAATTCATTTTAAATGTTATTTTACTTAAATTACACAAGTCTGGTTTAATAAACGTATCAAAAAAGTCACAAACATAAATAAACTACACAATTTAAGGTAGTTCGGGATCCACACTTCCCGCCGATAGAATCTTTTTAAACTTTTTCTACATAAGGACTGACACATATGAAAAACAAAAATGAAATAAAAAATAGGGATCACCGCGCTTGTTTTGGAACTGTGGGGGGTGGTAAAAGGCCATTTTTGCCCCATTTCAACTAAAAGAAGGAACATCAAATTTGTTAAAAGTTATATTCTTGCGAACAAATTTGAAAGTTTTTTACAAATCTGCTATAAGATTCTGACAAAATGCTCCCTTCGCTATAGCTCTCATGAATTTATTCCTCGGAGAAGACATCGACTGAGATATTTTACGGAGATTTAAAAGAAGAGCTTCATTAATTTTTTGTACAATTTACCCCCAAAAAGTCAAAATTACAATGTTTTGGTCTCGAAGACCATGTATTTTTTATTTCAAAATTTAAAAGCTGGGTTTATGCCAAATACAAAAATGGAAAAATAATCGGGTGTCACCGCGTTAATTTTAGAGCTATAAGCAAAAAACGCGCGGAAAATAAAATGATTTCAATGTTTTGGACGCGCGGGAATGGGCACTAGCTGCTTTTGAGGCCCGTATGCAATGATATGATGTCATTTTTTAACAAAAAGTTCAAGAATGACCATATTTTGGCTCTACAACAAAATGTCTTTTTAACCGCACGAGAAATTTTATTTGATTTCACATGCGCGAGCAGGATGCGCAGAAACAAGGGTCCCGAACTACCTTAAAGTTTCATTTGATATAAGTTTGGCCTATCATATGTAAACGCGCCATTTAGCTAGAAAAATTCCGGTAAGAGCGCTCAAAGTACTCATATAGCTTTGTGCGCCGTTTGTCATTGAGAATGTTTGATATCAAATTCGAACAAAATGTGCTGAGTGAAAATTATTTGTTTATTATTTCTTTATAGTTGGTGTAGACTTGCAAATTTTTCTTATTGTTGTATCATAAAACATTTTGACACGCACGAAAACAATAAGCGGATAAGACAACAATAGGTGGATTTTGGTATTCAATTCTGAAACCCTGTGCCCGTAATTGCCTTTAGCTTTGTCGGAAGAAATATTCAAAAACAGCCAATCACAACCTTTAATCACACTGATTTATTCATATTTATGACTAGTGTGAATAATTTAACACCGTAAGTAAATGTCCCTGAGAACAATAGCATTCTGCGCGATGCGCGATATACAGAGCGAATGCACTGACCTGCGGAGAGTCCACGCACACCTCAGCCAAGGCACTAGACCATCAAAGAAGTTAACCAACATCAAAGACGTCAAACGCTATCTCAACGTCGCCTCAATCTCTAAAGACGGCCTTATCGTCGTGAAACGAGATCAACCTTTTACAGCCACTACAGAAGCAATCGTAGTACCACGTTCTGTTCTTGATGGTCTCCTTACAGCTCTTCACGTGCGCCTAAAGCATCCATCGCGTCATCAGCTCCAGACAGTCGTCCAGCGTCATTTCTACGCCTTAGACATGAACAGCGCCTTATCAAGAGTTTCATCCGCCTGCCACATATGTGCCTCACTACAGAAGTTTCCAAATTCTCTCATGATTCAGACCTCTGATAACCCACCAGATGTAGTTGGAATATCTTTTGCCGCCGACGTTATCAGACGTGAACGACAGTCGATCCTTGTACTCAGAGAGTGTTCCACATCGTATACCAACACGTGCCTTATACCCGACGAGAAGTATGATACGCTTCGTGACGCGCTCACCTGCCTTATTGTTGAGCTACATCCCATTGATGGTCCAAGAGCAATCGTGCGTGTAGATCCTGCACCAAGTTTTGTATCTCTCAGTAACCAAGACGCTCTGAAACACCTAAACGTATGGCTTGACATCGGCTGTGTCAAAAACGTCAACAAAAACCCAGTGGCCGAGAAAGCAGTACAAGAGCTAGAAGAAGAACTCCTGAAACAAGAACCCAGAGGAGGCTCTGTTAACCCCACAAGTCTTACTCACGCTTACGGTATCGCGGCCTTTCTGCTCGTGAATTGTGGACCCAACGCAGTCAATTCACCGGTGAGCAAATCCCGCTGTGTGACTACCAAATTGTCGTTGACCAACACCAGCGAAGTCAGTCAACCACCCGTACACCGAGAAGTCCAAGAACACACACAGTTCTACACCGCCGCCTCCACTGATACGTGTTGGGGATCTGGTCTATTTGATCTCTGACCGTAGTAAACTACGAGCTCGTGAGCGCTACATCGTTACTGAGGTCAACAACCCGTGGTGTCACATCAAAAAGTTCACGGGATCTCAACTACGTGCAACGTCATATAAAGTTAAACTATCTGAGTGTTACGTTCTTCCCAGCTCTGCAACCAACCCCGGTTCCCAAGATGATGATGAAGCAGACCAAGACGTTCCAGTTACAACTACCTCTCCCTCTGCACCTCAAGTACCACCCCAACCTCTGCCCCCACAAGAACTAGTTCGTCCTTACGATGCCCATTGGTTAGTGCCCAGACGTTGACAAAACTATTATTGACACTAATACAGAAGAAGCTGCGTGGACTCAACCCTCTGACATTGGCAACAAAGACCCGTGTAACCCCTCTTCACTTGATGTCTACCAAGACACCCCCTCTAGACCACAGCGCATGAAGAAACCTCCCAAGTACCTCAAAGACTACTTGTTATACTAGAACATTTATCCATCAATAAGTAGCCACGTAAATAACAGACAATATATTGTAAGCCGTAACTAATGTAGCTGTATACCCGTTGTAAAAAAAATGTAACGTAACAAACCGCTAGAAGAAGAAGAAGAAGTCACGCCAGCAGGCACTCCGCCTGCAGTCATTCTCACGTTATTGTGCTACCGCATGTAACGCCTGTTGGATTTGGGTTGTTGTCGTGTCCGCCATCTTGACTCACGTTTAGTTCCTCGTTAATAAATCTGTTCAATCGTTAAGTTGTCTCGCTTATTTACTGGCGCTGATTTATAAATAATAATTCATGGGTACCAGTTTAAGATTTCCATGGGAAGGGAAATTCACACTGGAATTTAAAGAGTTTGATTCTGAATGTTATTTGCTTGTTACTATATTACAAGAATTGATGTTAAAGAAAAAATGCACAATTACAAGGGGTTTACGATCAGAATGAATTCATGTACGCACCTGCAATCTCGGTATCACCAATTGCATAATTACTGTTGTTCCCTCTGCCACATTCAATAACGACAGACGTCACAGTAAAACTATATCTTGTAGCTGGATACAGACCAGTTAATGTTAAAGTGACATCTTGGGAAGATGGTGGGTTGTCATACTCTTTTACAGCACTGGTTATATTATTAGGCCAGTTAAATGCATATGTTTTCCACCAACGATAAGTAATCTATCACGGTAACAAATTCTATGTCATTGCAGCCGACCTTGGTAAGGGGCGGATAAATGTTGGATTGGATGGTTATGGTGAAGATGATGCTGATTGATGACAATTGATGTGCTGATAACGACGGTGATACTGATATTACCTATGATTATAATTATGGTGCCGCATTCTGATGATGATTGTGCTGATGATAGTCCATGAACGTGGAATTAAGGTCCTGATTACTTAAGCGAAGAGTCATCACGATTTTTTCTTAGAAAGATATTTTATAGAGAATTTATCAATTAATCGAAAAATGGATAGAAATCTATATGGTCCCGAGCCCGTATTCGAGATAAAAGTTTTTGAACGGACCCATGTTTTGACATTTTTGAAGAACAAATGACGAAAAATGCATTTTTCACAAAAACATTTATTACTCAAAAACTAATGAAGCTCACGGCTGTTTTGTACGTGTCATTAGGTTCCAGGCGCGCGCGCGGTCAAACACCGTTGCTAAGGGATCTTTTCCTCCTAGCAACAAAATGGCGGCAAATTCAATTTTTTTCCTTGAAGAAAAACTCGCAAAATTATTGTTTTTTTGGATGTAAGAAAAGTAAAAACAATGGATATTGGTAAGTACTGGTATTTTTTGTACTTTGTTGGGTTGCTTTGGCTAGAAAAGTTTGTTTTTGAAATAAAACCCAATCAAATGTCGGACTGACCACCTTTGCCGTAAAGGGTCAATTACGGAAAAGCGACTAAATTGTGTCAATTGTTGCAAGCTTAATGAGCAAATTCTTAACTAAATAAATTTACCACCGAACTTGAAAAGAATCGCATTTTTTTTAAAAACATTTCGTATTTTTATGAATTTTTTTTTTTGTTCACGAATTTTTGCTTTGTTTTCTTGACTTTTTTAGGTGAGATGGATCGTTTTCACACTTCTGAATTGAAGAAGTCTTGCCGCATTTGTGGAAACCATTTAGGTGTCAAGTATAAATATCGCGTAAAAAACGAGAATGTAGCCAAAAAGATACTCAATGCTTTTTCTATCGATGTCACCAAAGACTGTAATTCAACTCATCCGGAGTTTTTATGCACCAATTGCCACGCAAAAGCATGTAACAAAGAGAAAAGTAACGATTACTGTCCATCTACTACACCAATTCAATGGGAACCACACACTCAAAATAATTGCTCTTTATGCTTAATATTTAAAAAACGCAACCAGGGTGGGCGAAAACGAAAAGAGAGGAAAGGCCGAGGTCGTCCAAACGAGAAAAAGGCGTTAGTAGAAAACAAACTTACCCAAATTACCATCAATCCGGAAATCATACCAGAGAAACTGGTGAGCCAAGTTCCAGCAACAGATCGTTTTTTTCAACTCAACGAAGAAGTACTAGCTATTGACGTAGTTTTTACAGGGAATCTCAACCAGACGGTATTTTACACAAATATGGGAAAATAAATTATATATGTTTTAAAATTTTGTCAAAATTTACAGTTTTGTTTTCGTCTTTGACTTAAAATTGCTTTGAAAAGTGAAACCCTAAACCACTTACCATCGCGTGTAATGTTGAAAAGTCATCAGGATTTTTTCAAATCTCGCCAAAAGAAAGATTTTTTCAAAATCTTTCAGAAAAAATAAAGAAAATATAGAGTCCCGCACAAAAAATGAGGGTTTTGGCTGGTTGAAGTGTAATTTTCGAAGGCTCCTTGTGTTATTCTTAAGGCCCGTTTACACTAGCAAATTTTGCAGTGCGATTCTCTAGCGATAATCTCCGCGATTGAGTTGCAACATGTGTAAACGACCTACGATATTTGCAGCGATTGACGCGCGATTTCATTGCGATTTCACAAAAACTGATTTTATTCGTCAGATCACGCGCCAAATACAAAATGATCAGCGCGCGCACGGTATAAATATTTTGTTTTCGAGTGAAATCGCCGCGATAATTTCGAACATGCTCGAATTTGCTGCGATTATCGCGCGACAATCGCCGCGAGATTTGCAGGCTGTTTACACGAGCGATTTTGGCTTTCAATTTGACTACGGCGATTATCGCGCGAGAATCGCACTACAAAATTTGCTAGTGTAAACGGGCCTTTATGTTGTCTTTTGGTGGGATTTGGCGCGCGCGCGGCGTTCTCAGCGGTAAATTGCTCGCGGGCACAGGTTACAAGCGTCGTTGTTCTAAAGTAGTCAGGACTCTTAACAATCATAATGTGAAATTGATGTTAATTATTCTAAATGTCTCATGAATGATCAATAATTGATTTTCAAAGCAAATGAATAACGGCGTCGAGTAAACTTAAAACCTCTTTTTCTCCCGATAAATTTGAAAAAGTTTTTCATGATGGAAAAATATCACATTATAATGATGATAATAATTAGTTAAAGTAAGAGACATGCACTTATTGGGCAAGGGTTTGGTAAAGTACAATACGACTGTAGTAAATTGATAATAGCTGCGCTTACGATATATTTTTCCACTGGTCTTGTAAGTGGTTGTGGCTTTGACCACTTCAGCTTTGCTGTGGTTTGGCTCATATCTAGAACCTTTAGGTTTCTTGGAGATCCTGGAGCTGCAATATCAACACGCAGATAAACTATCTATGTATACTGTCAACCGGGAGGATGGGGTAGATGATGGTAGTCGGAGTCTTGAGATACTGAATTGAGGAGAATGTGCTAAATTTTAAATAATTGCTACTTATAACGCGATACTTTTACACACTAACAAATGGTATATAAGTAAAAAAATATGCCTGGATAATTTAGTCATTGAATCATTGGTACGATTTTGCTATACCTGACGTAAGAAATGTAGATTCACCACTAAATGGCCCGGGTCCTTTACTGGTATAAGCCCTTACTCTAATGGAATATATAGCACATTGGGGAAAATCGTGCAGAACTTGGCTACAAACGTGAATGCCAGATCCATGACATTGGACTTGATGTTTACATGACACTTTTACGAACGTTGTTTTTTGTGTAATACCATCTTTTATGCGTGTGAGTTCCATTTCATAGATGGTGATAGGGCCATTTGTATCAGGTAATGGCTGGAATATTACATTGTAGGTCGTTGTGTTGTACTTGTTTATAGTTTTAATGGACGCTTTCTTTGGAGCTGAAACAAATTTAAGACAATGATTTCAGCTTTGTAAACGAAATGATAATTCGACAATACCTAAAATCAATGTGACAAAATCCACTGATACATCGATTGCACAAATCCTTATTAAGGCTACTCACCAAATAAAAGGTATCAAATTCATAAAGTATAATTGATGTTATCAAATAGACAGGGACTTGTATAGCACTAATTTGGTGAATAGTGCAGAAGTGGCAGTGTTTCATTTGATGTTGATAGCTTTCTTGTTCATGCCAAATAAAACAACGTGAGAGTACAGTTTTTGATAGATAGGGATTACATATTATTAGTTAACTGAATATAGATGTTGGTGTTTATGAATTGGTTTATTGAGTCTTCTTTTCCCTATCCCTTAACAAAGAAAACCCCTATCAGTTAGAGCAAATTTTTGAAGTGCGTTGCCTAGACAATAAGTCATAGCATGCACTTTAGAAATGACAAGCCATTAGATATGTGAAAACATATACTAGAAAACAACTATAGAAAACCTTAGAATAAGATAGTAAATAACCAATAAAATTATTGAAAACAGTCTTTATAGTTCTTACCATAAATTGGCATAGCTATAGCTCTTTCTACCTTTGATCCATCTGTTACAGTGATAGCCCAAATTTTCACCTTGTAAGTCACTCCACCACACGTTTTAAATGTGCATGTAAGTGTATTGCTATCAAAATTGTTTTTCTTTTCATTTCCAGTCGGACCATAAGACACACTGTAGTTTCTAATGATTCCATTGTGATATAAAGGAGGTTTCCAAACTACGTTAGCGTGTGGTCCAGTAGGACCAACAGGATCAATAATGGAGATTCTCACATCAGTAGGTTTTGAGGGTGCTGGTAGAAATAAGTATGAAAATAAAACATGTGACCCATATCAAAATATGCGAAAAATGATGCGAAAGGTTATGAAAACTATTCTTTATATAAGTCTTATCAAAATTAAAATCAAAAATGCAAAATTACTTTAAATCGTGGCACTATTAAATCGTGATACAGAATTCAATCAAATGTAGAAATTCTTTATTGCAAAAAAGACTAACTGAACAAGACAAATGATAGTACTTTAGTCAGTTTCATGTGTAGAATTGCTGGATAAATTTACCCTTGCCGCTGTATT
This sequence comes from Diadumene lineata, assembly GCA_918843875.1. Classification (NCBI taxonomy): domain Eukaryota; kingdom Metazoa; phylum Cnidaria; class Anthozoa; order Actiniaria; family Diadumenidae; genus Diadumene; species Diadumene lineata. The sequence goes on along the minus strand of OU974071.1, from coordinate 16,219,453 downwards.
TCGACGAGATTTTTGTATCAATGATGGCATGCGGCTATAAACATATAATAAAAATGTACTCATTCTGAAGATTTCAATGAAAAACAGCTTTTATTTTTGATGAGTCTTGTTCTAGTTGTTACATTTAACCGTCAATATAAACAGATGGACATTTGATCATATATTGATGTTAAATAGCGGAGCTGTTAAAATTTAAAAGGTATATTGTAGCGTTGTACTTACGTCCTTCAAGTGTCCTTTGAGTGACGCTATCTGAATAAGGACCATGACCTACAGTTGAGTAAGCAAGCACTTTGAAGGTATATTCTGCATACATTGCAAGGCTATTCAGGGTGGTGCTGGTACTAGTCACTGATTTAACTGTAGGAGAAGAGCATTGCCCAGTCTTGCAGTACGAGAGTTTGTATCCTCTTATTATACCATTTTGTTTGTCAGCAGGTGGTGGGTCCCATGATACATCAATCTGGGTAGGACTCTTTGCAGTGGTTTTCAAATTTCGAGGTGGTGCATCAGGTTCTACGATGATCAGAACATACAGCAATATAAAGTAAGTATGTCATATATGTTTGTAGAATTATTAGAATAATTTTCATAATATGCAGCATGAGAATTTCAAAAAGTAAAGTACGCTTCAATTGCAATTTACATATTCGTATACGTCATTATATGAACACTTCTTTAATTTAAATAAATAAAATACGTACAAAATCCATAAAATAATGATAATCTCCAGTTAATCAAAATTATTTCACTGACATTTTTTGGATTGTTTTAGAGCATGGATCTTGAAGGCGCGATCAATGATATATGCAATTATGTTTTTATTAGTTTGACTTGACATACTATCAACCAATGGCCACAATGACCAGTATGAAATAATATGGAAGGGATAGAAAACGAGGCAGTATGCTCTATTTAGTTGCCGAATCAATCGATGAACTTGCCCACTATTTCCACGACAATCTTCAGTACTCTGTTGTGTTATATTTCTCAGCCAATCAGAGCGCGCGTCAAATATTTCACAACGGAGCTCAAGGCTCGGTTAGTGAAACTAAACAACATTTTTATTTGGCACATATTTTGAGTATGCCGTTGTAATTGGGATTTTTTTGAACTCAGGAAACTAGCAATACTCACTGTCTTCTAAAGTGCGCCTGACCACAGCACTGCTGGCAGGACCATCTCCTTTATTATTGAAAACCAGAACTGCAATGGAATATTCCGTATATTTCTCCAGATAGTGTAAGGTTTTAGATGTAGCCTGACCATCATAAACTTGTTCTGTGATTCTCACCCCCTGATTTTTTGTGAAAGTCACCTTGTACCCAGACAGAGGACATCTTACACCAACAGGTACCTAAAGGAATAACAAGCATTTATATTACTATTGTTAAACGTACTATTTGTTACCAAATAACAGTTGGTTTTATTCATATCTTCAATCCTGAACTTGTTTGGATGTTTCTTTGTTTCTGCGTATTCAAATGGCATGCTATCTTCTATGGTCGATTCACAATTGATAAAAAATGCGTCCGTATCGCCTTTTTATTCGCTACTTTGAAAGGTAACATGTTTTTTGCTCGTTAGAAGTCTTTTTTAAAAGATTGCTTCCATTATCGTGATTTTTAAGGATATGCGATCGTTCATCACTTTGTATATGTTTTTTATACTCAACAGTACGTACACATATATTTAGATTGAGTAGAAACATGCAAAAAATAGGGGATCGCCGGCTTCGTTAGAGAATATCCCTTTTCAAAATCATTGCATTTGTGGTTCTCTTGAAAATACCTGACCATGTATGTTAGATTATAGTCATATTTCTATACTTTTATTATATCATCTTTATTTGAGTGCATTAACAGGCTGGTGCACCATGGGCCACTCCTTATCCGAGAAAAAGCGAAATTCTAATAATTTGCGAATGTAATTACAAATTCTCCTTAACTATCCTGAGTGTTGGTTCCACCACAGGGATCGATCCCGTGACCTCTTGCAAGGTATATCGAGGCATGTTATAATATTAAAATCTTCCAAGTTTGGCGTGACGTGTATTGTTAGATATTTCAATACTGTTTTACATGTGTAGTTACATGAGATGACATCATAACCCAATATGATAATACAAAAATATGTAGAGTTTGAAATACTAATATCAAATGAAATGTTCATAGGCTATGTAGCCAATCAATTACAAGAGTCAATGTTTCTATAGGTGGGGTTACCATCTGCACTTATGGATTCATGATGGAGAAACAACTAACTCTACATTGCTTTTAAAATGTGAAGAAGGGGAGGTATATCATACCTGCCAAGTTACAAGAATACTTTGAGATGTCTTTGCTTGTGCTTGAATATTACCAGGGGCGACGGTTGGCTCTATGAAATAAATAGAACAGCATTAGTTGTTCGATTCTCTTATCTTCTCAAATTATATTGAAAAGACTAAATTATATTAAAATATATTATATTGCATTATTTTAAAATTACATTATATTAAATTGTATTCCTGAATACACATTTTGAATTGCTTGCGACTGGATGCTCGGCTTGCATATATCTCCAATTAACATCCTGACATTCCAGATCATCATTCCTTAAAATAACGGGTATAAACACACCAAAGTCCCTGGCTGTTTAGCATGTACCTCCAATGTATAATTAAGCACAAATTATTTGCGTCTTGAGAATAACTTCAACTTACTTTCTGAATCTGTCTTGAAAGTCGCCATACCACTCCATGGTCCAGGACCAAGGACACTGTATGATGTTATAGAAACATCATAATCTGTACAAACTGATAGACCACTGATGCTCTTGCTTCTGTCTTGAGATGCTGCTATAATCACCTTTGTTGTAAACTGATGCCAATACTTTATTACGTATGATATTATATTGGCTTGTGATGACTTCAAAACCGGTTGTGTCCAGCTCACAACAGCTGATCTGCTAAGGATATTTCCAAGAGACGGCGTAGTTAAAGCCGATGGTTTTCCTGAAAAGAGATTAGCTATCAACACCCACAAAAACGAAATCAGATATACCGGCTCACATCCCACTTGCTACAGATGGCTAGTATCCAGTTAAAAGCAGATGTTTTAATTTTGTTCTGCTAAAAAACCCTTGCATATGAAAACGAAAATCAATTGTTCCAGAAACTTTAATCATAACTTACCAAGATTAACAACAACCTGGGCACTATTTAAAGAATCAGCATTACTGTTGGCCTTCACGTATTTTGCTCTGCATACAACATTTTTTCTACAATCTACCAATGATGCTATTGAAGTGTTTGAACATCTAAAAAATATTGGAAAAAGTACTTCTTATCATAAAAAAAACAATGATGAAACACTTGGTGCAATAACTAGTGCTACAAAAACGTTTCTTCAAAGCAAAATGAAATCCCACTGTATTTTTATTTGACATTTACACCATGGGACTTGTGGAGGACAGAGGGAACCAACTGGTGGCCTCTACTACTCTCACTCAATATTAATTAGCATTTTATCCCAATTTATTACAAATCTTGCGCCTATGGTTCAACGAGATATGTCGTGCTTGTTTGCTGAACAGAACGCATAATTAACTGTCAACAACGTTTTGGATTATTCTCGGCCACAGTTTGTGACATGTTTATTACATATAACAATGAACGTTTGTGACAAATCATTAAAACTGATCAGCAAAGTTGGGGTTAACTTACGCCCCAAAATTACAACTGAAACAAACGAATATAAACTTTTTGCCAAATCTAACGGAGGTGACGGGGAAGGAGGCGGGAAAAGTTTGATAAACATGATGTTGCCTTGATGAATCGCAAGTTCTGGGTGAACTGCAGAAAGCTAAAATTAGCTATTATACTTCCTAGCGTCACCGCCCTTAGCTTTCGATTGGCTGTTTGGCATTCACAGGATCTTTTGGTTTCTTATCAAGTTGTTATATCCTCAAACTGTCTATTTTTGATTAAGATATAATACTACTTGTGTAATAACTCGAGATAAAATGACATTATACTCATCAGTATAATGTTTGTTTTTAATGGCCAAACGATATAATCAAAAGAAAACTAACATAATGGTATATATGACAATAAGCAAATAACAATTTTATGTTTTCATTTCAACAATATGTTCTTTGACATTATGCAGTAAAAAGCTACCTGCTGAACTCTACCAACTGATGGTACTGCCAAGTTATGACACTAGCAACTGATGACACTATAAACTGATGACACTACCCATCGCGCACAATGCTATTGTTCTCAGGGACATTTACTTACGGTGCTAAATTATTCACACTAGGCATAAATATGAATAAATCAGTGTGATTAAAGGTTGTGATTGGCTGTTTTATCTCTGCTAATTTGAATATTTCTTCCGACAAAGCTACAAGCAATTACGGACACAGGGTTTCAGAATTCAATACCAAAATCCACCTATTGTTGTCTTATCCGCTTATTGTTTTCGTGCGTGTCAAAATGTTATGGTACAACAATAAGAAAAATTCGTCTACACCAACTATAAAGAAATAATAAACTAGTAATTTTCACTCAGCGCATTTTGTTCGAATTTGATATTAAACATTCTCAATGACAAACGGCGCACAAAGCTATATGAGTAGTTTGAGCGCTCTTACAGGAATTTTTCTAGCTAAATGGCGCGTTTACATATGATAGGCCAAACTTATATCAAATGAAACTTTAAATTGTGTAGTTTGTTTATGTTTGTGACTTTTTTGATACGTTTATCAAACCAGACTTGCTTAATTTAAGCAAAATAACATTCAAAATGACCTTCTCACAAACTCGCAACATGAAGCCGACAACTCGAGTTCAAATGAGTTGTTTAAAGTTCATTTCTTTTCCAATCTTAATGAAACTTATATCAAATAAAAACTTAAAATTTGTAGTTTGTTTACTTGTGACTTTTTTTGATGCGTTTATTAGCCAAATTTGTTTGAAAGCAAAAAACCCTCATAATTTCACAAGCTCGAAATGTGAAGCCGGCGACAACTGAAGCTTGAATTAGTTGTTTTGAAAATTTATTTCTTTTCCAATCTCAATGAAACTTATATCAAATGAAGCCTTAAAATGTGTCAGTCAAAAACTATAGCTGACAACTCAAATTCGATGTTCCAAATTCATTTCTTGTGACTTTTGCAGCTTCAAACCAACTTTCGATTTCAGCTTTCCGGAAGAAGTAATTATAAACTCAGATTAATTAATCTTGATCTTCACTATCAATACCTTGAGTTAATTACGCAAATCGCTGAAGAAAAAAAAATTATCACTAGAAACCGACGTACAGCAGTTTGTAGAATGACAACATAGATGTAGCTTACTTGACGTATAAACGAAAATAACTTGATTTGGAACGACTTCAGGATTGCGGTGTTGTCACTAATTCCGCCTTTGTGTCTAAACACAAGTTGGGTGATAATCCAAACAAATAAAAGGCCAATTAACTAAATAATCTCTACGGTAACTACAAAGAAACATCGACCGTAGCAAGTTATGAAAATAACTAGATTAAATATTCAGATTAAAAAAGAGAAACTTTCTAGACGTCAAAATATTACCAAAAAATGTGGAAAATGTTCACCAAAACAAGATCTTTTGAATGCACCATGTTCATTTTTTTGTTTCTTTGTGTATTCTCAAAAAAAACTGTGTTGAATATATGTGAATATTGGTTTTCATACAAATTAGCACTGAAATTGCTCTTTTTTGAAGATGAAAAAGAGAAATGTTTGAAAACAAATTTTCCCAACTTACAGGGTGCAAACGATAGATAAATATCTCATCTTTAATTTGCACCATGTTCATTTTTTTAGTTATTTGTCGAAAACAGTGTAAATCACGTTTTACATAGCAAGGTCTGACCATTTTAAGCACTTTTCTTTGTAAATGTGACTAGACGGCTCATTAACGGCTCATTAACTACGCTGTCGGCGTTTTGAATCTGGCGCCAGAACAATAGAAAAGTCCCGTATGTGTTATGTATTCTGCGCGATGCAACTGATGACACTACCAACTGATGACACTACCAACTGATGACACTACCAACTGATGACACTACCAACTGATGGCTCTACCAACTGATGACACTACCAACTGATGACACTACCAACTGATGATACTACCAACTGATGTCACTACCAACTGATGACACTACCAACTGATGACACTACCAACTGATGACTCTACCAACTGATGGCACTACCAACTGATGACACTACCAACTGATGACACTACCAACTGATGACACTACCAACTGATGACACTACCAACTGATGATACTACCAACTGATGACACTAACAACTGATGACACTACCAACTGATGACACTACCAACTGATGGCACTACCAACTGATGATACAACCAACTGCTAACACTACAAACAATACCAGCTTGTGAAAGGTAAAGTTTTCAATAACACTTACCTGTAATCATTAAAAATGCTATCAGCGCTGGTGAAGTTAACTCTTAACACTGATTTGACTGATGTAGCAGTGCGAGTAATACCACCAGATAGATGTGTTACATCAGTTATTCCAGAATACCAGTCAATGTACTGGATTAATATTTCCTGGACATTACATTCCAGATCAACATGGCTACTGGAGGAAGCTGGGAGGATTTTGTTGGATAAGTCTTTAATTTTTTGAAGAAAAGCTGTGAAGAAAATTCACATTTCCGTCTATCTAAGACGTTATATAACACCGCTGTGCTCAACTGACATGAGAGAGGCAGATAAAATTGGGGGATTTGGAAAAACACCTTGTAATAAGTAAAAAGGGGATTTGAAACTTTTTATCATCAACATTTGGGAGCTCTATTTTACAATGACCTCAAGATAAGAATTGCTTTGGGTATTTTCTGCTATACATAAAGCGTAACGCTAAGTTACGATCGTGTATGGTCATCTATTATTTTTGAAATTTAAAAATTTGTAAAATACACATTCATTTGTATATAAAATTTGAAATTTGTTGTTACATGTAATAGATGATTCATTATGTATATGTAAATGGGAAAATACTTACGGCAATTACATCCAAACAGTTCTATACTCATACATATACCAGTATTCCAGGTTTGTGGAAAGACGCGAACATATCTGACTGTGACTGGGTGAGTGAACCATCGTACGACAATGCTGGACTTGTCACTATTGCCTTGAAATATCTGAAAGAAAATATTGAGATAAAAGGGATTTCTCGAAACAACATTTTTATCTTTCAGAACTAAACATACCTTAACAGAGAGTTGTTCCTCCCTGTATTCATTCCATGTAGTGCTATCTATACTATATTTCAGAGTGTAAGTTTTGACCCATTTATTAGTAGTGTTGTCACCCTGTTTAGCTATACCAGTCAATGTAACAATCTTATCCAGGTCAACCTGTAGGTATTCTGTATTAGCCTGTACATTACTACACCATGATGCAAAACCATACAGACGACCAAATGATGCAGCATGGGAACTGTCTGATTGTGATGATGATGTCATCTTGCTGTCTTTAATTAATTCACCTTTCTCTAAACCAAATGGTGAACTGCAAGCTAGAATTTAAAAAAAATTGTTATGAAAGAGCATAACGTCTGATAATATCATTTTTATAATCGACGTATCATTTCTGAATTCAAAGATTAATCATTAAGTTCAGTATACCATGGCCCTATGAAAATAATTGTTTTCTTGACTTATTCAGCTCAAAAGACAATGCAATTAAATGTTTTATAATGTTTTTTTGTAATTATGTAAAGCGGTTAAGGAATATATTTTTACTTATTATAACGATGGAAAACAGAAATACTTTTGATCAATTTTTAATTGATATACTGTAACTAACTTGAGGGTACTCCATAGACATCAACTCTCATTGCCGCCCATGAATTAAACTGTGTTGGATAAAACCTCAGAAACTTGGTTTTGGTTGGAGTAGCCAGGGTATTGGTAACAATGGTTGTTATGTCGGTGTTCCCAGTAAATATCTTTTAAGAACAAAAATATGTAGCACTTCAAATCAATGCAAATATAACATGTTGCGACTAACTGACTGATTAACATCAAAGTAAAACATGAGGCCACTCGGGAATTAATTAAAAGCTAAAAGGGGCATATTCAACCACTATTTGATATACTCTTGACCTTTTTGATCATTTGTTAAGAATGCTTAGCAATCTTCTACACGGTATTGAAATGATCTGCTCTCAACATTTCTACTCTGAGTAAAAACCATTATGATATCACAATCACGTGACACACAGTCCGATCTCGTGAAAAGGTTCATAAAAAATTCAATCCTTATGTAACTCATGTGTGCGTTCAAAACACAAAAAGTAGAGGATACGCGTAAGGGGGTCGAATCGCCTTAAAGACCAAAAATGGTGATGGTGTCAAATGAACAGAAGACTACAAAACTTTCAATTCAGTCAGAATGTAGCTGTTTTAAATCCTTTCATATTAGTACATAATGCGCCGAGAGACAAAGCATCGTTCAGTTTGTGTGTCATTTCAACAAGATTCAAGTCAGAGCGAGTTTTCAAGTTGAGTGATGAATAAGCAGATTTATTCCATTGAAATTGGTACGAAGACAGTATATGCATACATGCCATCTACCTTATCGGCATTGTTTTCTTTATAGTATTCCCAATTGACATTATCCAGCGATACTCTTAGTTTGTATTTCTTGACATATTCATTGTATTGTGAATAACCACTTCCTTGAATAGCAACAGCACATACATACACTACAGAACCAAGATCTATTTGCAGCCAGTTATCAGCCTGAGGATTATTGGTTTCAGGTTTCCATGCTTTATTAGTTCTAAGCCTTGCATTACTGGCAATGTACTTATTGTCATTAGGGCCATAATAAGAGCTGGCAGTAAATCTGTGATCTGGAACCAGACTGGCATAAGATACACCAATGGACATCTTGGAACACACTGAAAGACGCAAAAAGAGTCGTTTTTGCATGAATAGGAAACAGTACTGCATCATATCGTAACCGTAATTTCTATAAAAGACATTTGAATTACCTATTGTATCGTAGCGGTATTGTAACCGTACCGCCCCCCCCCCCCCCCCAACACCCCCAAAAAATTGATACAGCGTTTTTGTGTTTTGACCTGTCATGTATGAACTGAATAACTGAATGTCTAAAGAAATAAAAAAATTGAACAACACCACACAAGGCAATAAACAATAATATACACTAGTTGCTCTGTAATAATAAAGATGTTATATTGGGAATTGGATGAAAAATTTGAGGTGCATATAAGCGTCACTTTCAACGATTGAAATATTGAACATAAAACTGATTAAACACATTCTAATATACATATTTTTTAAAAATAAACTATGAATTTAAATTCATTTGACATAGCCATATTCCACATTAAACTGTCTAGTGAGATATATATATACATCAAGAGGTACGGAACGTCTTGTTCGTAGTACCTGTATTCTGTTGTACTCCGTAAAGTTCTGTTCTCATACAAATTGTAGTCCCATTGTTACTCTTAGGTTTGATACGAACGTACTCACTGACTGCCCCTTCATACAATGGATTCTTGATAACGGTGTCTCTGTCGGTGTTGCCAACAAAATACTGTATAAGATATACGAGTAAAAATCAGTTCACATTCACTCATTTTTGTTGAAGAAAAACTGAATACCTGAATAACATTATCGTGTCTGTAGTCTGTAAATGAGGATCCATCTGTCGATGTCTGTATCTGATAGGTCTGAACACAGTTATCTGACATATGGTCACCCTGTGTCGCTACACCACAAATGATGTAAGGTGAGCCTAACTTGACTTGGAGGTATGGGGACGAGTCTGACCTATCAGCACACCACGATGATCTTGCTGGGTAACCAAGCCTGCCATTTGATGGACAAGTACTGGTATTGTACTGAGATGATGATGTCATACTGTTGTCTGGTATCTTAGCAACACTAGCAACACCAACAGGCAAAGAGCTGCAGCTAAAACCTAAAATTGATAGAATAGTTTAAAAAATTATTATTTTGTTATAAAAAAAATCTCAGCCACGCTCTCGGTCTCGTCGGCATATCAGTTTGTGTTCTTTAGGCTTCCTATGATGACATGATGATGAATGCCTTGAAGAAAAATGCGAATCCCCCTGAAATATAGATCTTCAACTGAATTAATTTCAAACTTGGCAAGGTCTGACCCCAGCAGAAAAATCAATGTTCTTTGAAACAAGAATATTTGGCAAACGAACAATATTATCATAATCGTCTGTGTGTGATGCAGTCTGAACGACAGTAGTATAGTAAGGATGGAATTAGCCCCAGGGGAGTCCTGGAGTTACCGAAGAGTTGGGGAGTGAACATCATATCTAGCGGATATTTATTCATATTTCCAGCTGTGTTATTCATCTACTGAAAAGAAAAGTCTACCTTTGCCATCAAATCCATACACTTCTACTCGTAATGCTTTGTAACCATTATATTGTGTTGGTGTAAATCTGATGAGCTTTGCCAGGACAGGAATGGCCAGGTCATTCTTGACAGCAGTAACATGATCAGTATTACCAGGAAACAGCTACAAAAAAATTGTTCAGCATTAATGCTTATCTTTTCTGTTATAAATATTTATAAACATTCACAAATAATAACATAGACGGATTTTTCAACATTGTGCTTCAATCCGAAAAACCCGTCTTATCATATGGAACATGAAAGCCTCAAGACTACTATTTACAAATAATAAGATAGACAGATTTTTTGGATTGAAGCACGATATGTTGCCAAACTTGTTTTTTCAACATTTATAAATACTTCAACATTCATATCGAACCTCATTTTAATGAAGACTACCACAGTGTTGTCAACATATCGTGCTTCAATTAAAAAAAACGTCTATGTTATGATATGGAACACGAAAACCTACTATTTACAAATAATGATTATTAATAATAATAAGTGATTTTAGGTAGCAAATTACATGATGAAATGATCTAAAACGCCATAAGAAAAGAATAACATAAAATTAAAATATTGAATATAAAAGAATTTGAACATAGCTATCTAAAAAAAAACGTCGGGGAAAATAAGGTATTCCGGATATAGATTTTACGACCGAAAAGTACTGTGGGCTACCAATAATGATAAAAAAGAAGTAGTAATTTCATTCAAATCAGCGTCCTTTCCTCAAGTTGAAGAACTCTGATGGTCGATAAAAAGTTTAACAAACTCAACAAATTCGGAGGCTTTGGAGTTTGGAAAACGTACGCTTAATAACAATAGATGACGGTCTGCTTTGAAAGTGCCAAGGTTAAACTTGTACACAATATCTCCCTCAAATGGCACGTGAAATGTTGAAATTGCATTTGATTAATATGTACTTTTTTACAACACTCCAGTAAATTCCAACACTCCAGTATGTTCACTCAGAGGACAAACACATAGATGACGTCAGAACCTTGTTATTGACAAATCGTTCAAACTTTCTTCAAGCAAAAAGTCGCTCAGTCAATAGGCAAATATATTTTCTCGGAAATGCTTGAGCTCTCGTGTCCAATTATCAATGGAAATTACCATTATTTAAGTACGATATTGAATAAATGCTATTGGGATTTGATAAAGTGTGTCAGTTGTCTGCAGTTTTTGTTCAGTTTTATCGGAAAACTTCACACCTTGCCGTCGATAGTTTTTCAAGCAAACATCAAGTTTAAATTGTTTTTTGGTCGCTAGCACACCTCGTTGCATCGCTTTATGAATGACATTTACCTTTGTTTTCCCTAATTTTTAAAAGAAATGATGATGCTATGGTTATGATGCTATTTTAAAATAAGACAAATTTGCATCGCCTCAGTGCTGAGTTTGTTTGTGGACGACTTGCAAGCAGTCGTTGATTTGTGGCAGCTAATCGGCTTTGTTTTTATGCAATCTCTAGTTGAGTTAAAAAATTTCGAATTGTTTTCTTTATTTTTTCGTCTAAATTAGATATTTTTGTGAAAGTGCTACGCTCTCTACGCTCGTGGTTCCACTTGAGTTTTGGACATTTTTTGACGTCATCTATGATCAATAACAAGACAGACAATGAAAATCTATGTTCGATTTGTTAAATAGCTATTCTTGAAATGGGTTATCCAGTGAAATACTTAGTTAGCAAAGTCATTTGCATATCTCAAGTTTTTTTTAAAGAAATGATGAGTCATAATGTACAAAATAATAACTTCCTCGCCTAATTATATTAAACTTCATAACTATACAATATGTGCAGCTTTGTATTCAATGAAGGAACAAAAAATCAGTATTTCAACTTGACAACCTTTTCAAGAATAGATGTAGGCGCTTATCACGTTCAATCTTAGAGATATTGGATGTAAGATCATTCTTTCATATGTAAACTTCTCTGTAATATCATCTGATGCGAGTGCCATGGTAGTTGAATGGGTAATTGAATGAGATGTTCCAGAGGTACACTGCGGTAGCCGTTCTTATTGTTGTTGACAAATGAACTCTTATTGTTCCAGAAAACAGTGTGAGATCCACAGACAAGAACTGTTTTTTCTAACCCCAGTGTGTTGTGACGACACAAATCCAGAACTTGTGGAATTTTAGAAGAAAAACAGAAAATATTGTGCATTTGTCCATTGACTAGTGTTTGTGGTTTTGGCTTAAGCACGTTCACTATCAGTATCGAGATGGAAGTAGAAAAGAGAGAACAGAACGATTAAAAATGTGGAGGTCCACAAAGCGTGTTTACTTAACGCTCCAATACGTACGAGACAAACGCCAATACAAAATGTTCCTTAATTGGATTGAAAAGATAATATTGAGCCACAATTGCCCTATTTCATTAAGACATCAAGTTTGTTTATGTAGGGGATAGAATCACCAAATCTAATAGAAAACGTGACCTAGCGAAACTTAATGATCTGGTTTTTGGGTGTACTGTGTGTTCATATATACTAAATAATATTCAGGGCATTTGAAAACTATTCTACTTCTCCTCTTGAATTTATATGGTTCTTTAGAACGATTTTATATTTGCGTTGTTTTGTCCACGCCAAATGAACATGATTCCTTACGTTAAACAATAGAATTTTGATGAATGTTTTGATGTTGTATTGATTTTGATATTACACGTGTGTGTTTATTTTGGAGGAGAACAACACGCCATGGTTTTAATTATTCATAGAAAATATCTGAATGATATAAAGCAATAAAGTCATTTTGTTGCTTATCATTATCCAGGTTACCTTTGGTGAGTTGTTATTTTCTGAGTATTGTATCCATAGGTTACCATCGCTAGATGTTGATATCTTGTAATGTTTTGTATATTCTCCAGAAGCACGTTTCGCATTTCCCTTTGTAGCCACAGCACATATAACAAACACTTTACCCAAATCTACCTGGAGATAATCTCTAGGATCGCTTTTACCATTTGGTTTCCAACAACGGTCAGAACTGAAACGTGCTTTCTTTGCTCCATATTCAGTTGCCAATTCAGTAGACGCTGTAAAACTTCTGTCTGGTATAGTGTTGATGTTGTCAAGAGCAACAGCATGACATGGGTTCTGATGAACTAACAATTTTTTTAAAAATGATTGCATTATTTTAATCATTATCTAGCCTTGTGACTCATGACAGCAATAATTGGATGAGGTTTTAGTGTTATTAACAATTGTTGATATGGAAATAATTTTTAGTTAATTATTTTCATTAATAATTCATGAACCTACAATACAAATACAAAATCATTACCATGAAGGTATCTGTAAATCCTTTTTCAGAATTCATCCTGATTTGAATAAGGTTTACCTTAAGATGTGTCGACAAGATGATAGTTGGTTTTATCACTCGATAATTAAAATACTTTATTTATGTGTCAATGTTATTTAGCATTTTACACACTCATTGAGGACACGTTGCATCGCACATTCACACTCAAAATATATTTGTAGAACAGTGTTACATGTACAATGTTGCTATACATTGTCTCATTTACAAATATTACAATTGCAATTTATGACATCGATATATTTGCTCAGGTCAATCTCCCTTTCGATACAACCCTTTCTCGTTCCTACACTCAGTTGCAATATAATTATTTATGCACTACGGCTTTTTTCGTTTTTATAGAAACTTCTTTTCGACCAGACCCTCCTCCTCAAAAATCAATATTTCCTGACGTTTCTTTCCATACAAAAAACACCCCAGTGCTACGCAACATTGATGCAGAGAAGAGAGGGATTTGTACGAAATACCAAACGAAAAAATGTCAAGCAGTTTAACCTACTGTCCCAAGTAATTTTGCAAATAAGTGTACCTGCATATGTTGCAGTTTTAGTCCATGAGCCAAGCCACTTTTCGTTAACACTCGGGAGGACGAAGGCCAACATATATCAAATTAAAGCTTATCATATGTAGAATTCGAACATATATATATTGAAAATGTTGACGGAGTAGCTTATGGGTGTCACGCGACCTTGAAATTTGCATAATTAGCATGTAAACCAATGATGTACTGAATGTACTAAAGTGTGACTTTTAGCATGTAGTTCTACTCATTCTTCATAAAATAAAGCTATAACAGATAAAATATAATGTATGTAATGTAATTTGTCACTTTTAACGCTAATTAGTCATATGTCAGGGACGTCAATTCCGGTCAGGATTAAAAACAATCTGTGGTTTTTGTGTTGTTTCAGAATATTTATTTGTTATCTCACAATATAAAGGACAATCTGGCGCAAACAGCAGTTCTCAATCACCTTCTCTTAATATACAGATTATATGACGAAGTTACTCAATCGTGTCAATATAGGATATTACAAGTGATGATATATATAGCATTGGTATTAGCTAGAGATCAGTGAAGGAAGTCATTGACATTGGACATATCAGTAGCTGGCGAATAGCCTATATTATTGGTAATGATTGTGTATTTGTTGTGAACCATGGAGTTCTCAACTTTCACTTTTCCATGTTTGGGTCCTATTTAAAATCATAAAAAGGTACAAGGGATATTTTCGTCTTTGTCTTGTCCACCTTATTCACAATAATGTCTTGATGAGGAGCACAAGTTGGAAACTCAGTGGTGATACGATCAATACAAAGCTGATGCCCAACCCCGAGATGGATTCCTCTCACAGCTATTGATGTCCATGAAGAGAAGGCCAAGAAAAGTGTTTATAATCTGGGGCAGGTTCCATAAAGCCTGAATAGAGCTATTCATCGCAAATTCTATGGAATGGATACCTTTATGCATTCTTTGTGCAACCGAATCCTGGTATATAGCTTCGAAGGGTGTCATGGCACGCAAGCTTTCACATGCACAAGGCTCTACCAACCGCTTTGAGATGAGAATACGCCCTTTAATAAATGAATCGCTGCAATATGATGGACTGCATGTATTAATAATTTAAATTTCAAAATAACGAAATATTTGTAATCTATTTTATTGATCATGGACAGAATATCATGAAACTAGTTTATTTGTTTGCTCGCCTCTTTGGCCCATCTGATTTTATTCTTGTTTCTCTCAGAGCTTGCTCGCACATAAGCATGGTCTAACCAATCCATTCGGGATTTGGTTATCATCCACCTGGACCTGTACATTAACAGTGCCCTCCCGTACTATGATTTCATCGTCTTTTGGTGATATTTCTGAAAACAAACTGACGCTTTGAGGAGATAAATGAAAACAATAATGAGCTTTTGAATCAGAGCGTTGCTTTGTCACAAAGCTGAGATTTTAACATTACAGCTCAATTTTTTACGTAAATTGCATCTTATTTAAAACTTGAGCGTCAGTTTTCCTTTGTTTCGAAATACTTTGTAGAGCATATCAACGCCTTTATTGACATATAGAAAAAATGCGAGCAACAACCTTTGTTTCTGCCGAATTCTTCTCAAAGCCTGGAAAATGGACAAAAAGCAAACAAATAAAGAGCTCGCACTCGTGTTAATGTCGTTTTTTCTGAGATATTCTTAGGGTGTGCCTGCATGCGCAGAAAAGGTGCGCAACAGCAATTCCCATTAGCATCCTTAACAATTTTTTTTAGTGTTATATTTTGCCAAACTTGGTTTGAATGGTATTTTTGAACATATATAAAAGAGATAACAAATAAATATACTTAAACAACACAAAAACCTGAGATGTTTTTATCCTAACCGGAAGTGACGTTATGTGACTAATTAGCATTAAAAGTGACAAATAACTTTACAAACATTATATTTTATCTGTTATAGCTTTAGTTTATGAAGAATGAGTAGAACTACATGCTACAAGTCACACTTTAGTACATTCAGTATATTCAGTCACGTGACACCCTTAAGCTACTCCGACAACATTTTCATCATATATTTTCAAATTCTGCTCATGATAAGCTTTAATTTGATATATGTTAGCCTTCGACCCCCCGAGTGGTAACGAACCGCCATTTTTAGCCAGTTGGCTCATGGACTATTTCCCTCTCCCATCACTGCTCTTTATTTACCTGTATATTTTTACTTGCTTGGGCAAAGGTTATAAAGTAAATGAATGATAAATAATTCATAATGATATGACCATCAAAAATCCTCGATTCTGATTGGTCGGCTACTTGGTGATTTCTTTTCTTACTAAATCGCAAGATTGGACACTAAATTCCAGATTTGAACCTCGCTAACTTTTGAAAACGCATGGGAACCTATAACGTTTTTTTGATCGAAAACGTAAAGAAAATAGGAAAGTTAATTTTTAAATGGAATGTTTGAAAAAAAAATGGTTTTGGTTATTTTTTTTTGTAAATCTTTTGGATTACTGTCACAATTGTATTTTTAAGGAATGTCTCATGGTTAGCGTGCGTATATCCAGTTCTGGATGCACGCGGGAGGTTGCTAAGCACGAGAAAAGCGTAAGAGTGGCACGACGCGAAGCGGAGTGACACTCTAGAGCTTTTTCGAGTGCTTTAAGCAACCTCCCAAGTGCATCCAGAACTGGATATACGCACGCTAACCATGAGACATTCCTTTTATAACATAGACAAATTTTTTTGCTGATCAAACGAGATATTCTCGATACTTCGCGCGTAGAATGGACTAAAAGGCGCCAAAAAATACTGTTT
Source organism: Diadumene lineata (assembly GCA_918843875.1). Classification (NCBI taxonomy): domain Eukaryota; kingdom Metazoa; phylum Cnidaria; class Anthozoa; order Actiniaria; family Diadumenidae; genus Diadumene; species Diadumene lineata. The sequence goes on along the minus strand of OU974071.1, from coordinate 16,202,352 downwards.
TCAATAAACCAGTTTAAAACAGCAAAATTCTGCAATAATATCCAGCTTCAGTTGAGAATGCTTATAACTGATAACAAGAAAGAATCTTCGTTATTTTTTCTTCGTGTTTTTTTTTTGGCGAATTTGATGTTAGAGTGAATAAAATATATCCAAAGCCGCCACAAAATGACTGCAAAAACAGAACTCGTAAACTTGACCGAATTCGATCTCACTTATAAAAGTTAAAGTTATTACTCGTAATGGATAATTGAGAATAGATAGAATGGGCATCCATAAAATGTATTTTTTGTTGTTTTATTGCGAGAAAACAACGAGAAATAATACGTTTGCTTTACAAAACTTTTGCCAACTCAAAGGCTGAACTTCTCCGACAAAAACAAACAAAATAACTATCAACAAAAACCACCAAAAAACATTTGTCAAATCAAGGCATCATTTATTGCAAGAAGTTACTTACATTTTCTTAATTTCCATTGATAATTTGTCCGTTAACATATTTTTTAGCGAAAAAATCCATGCAAAATTTCGCACAAGTTTCGTGCACCAGCCATTGAGAACATTTAGTGAGTCTGTCATCCTAGCTGAACCACGGTTTACAGCCAATCAACAAATGGTCGAAAATATCATGATCGATCAAAAATTGTCCTAGTTTTTTTTTTTTAATCAAAAAGGACTTTTAATAAAAGTCTTAGTGCATTCACTGAGCTTGGTCGGTTTGTACAGGAGATCGAGAATCTTGATCGCCAAAAAGAATGCTGACGCAAGTTTATGAAATATCCGCTGATGGTTCATAACAATGAGCCAATCAGAGCGCGCGTTATATCGTGTCTATGTTATAATTAGTTTTTGACGCATAAGGCCATTATAAAAGCTTATTCATCTAAGTATCAAATGCAATTTTTAATATTTTGTAAAATATATGTGTGTAGTAGAATATTCACAGACAGTTTTTGTCCAATGTTCGAAAACAATGAGAAGTAATACGTTTTTTCATCGCTGAATTTGACGCTTACGTCACCATATTTTTTTCCAGTTTCCAGTAGCCCATTAAATATTTCAAATGACTGACAGGGTCTTAAAAAATCAATGTCGTCCTGTTTGTTGCTGATGAAATTCGCACTCAAAATAAAATGTGCAAAATACTCTACATATTAGACATCAAAAACACGCCAGAGATGTCCAGCTAGCTGTGACAATCCTAGACTGGCAATTATAAATCAGTAATTCAAGTTCTTTCCGGAACTGCAACAACTGCAAACCGACTCGTTTCGTCGATTCAACTTTAATTTTTTCTTATTTGCTGCCAGATTTAGAGTGTAGGCTGTAGATCTCGTTTCAATACACATTTCACCTATACCGAGAAAACAACAATTATCATGTACAGACTAGCTGCAGCTGTCAAATAGAATAAGAAAGGTAGTTCAAGTGAAAAATGAAAACCAAAGTGTTTTGCAAACCATATCTTTCAAAAACCCTGATTTTAAGGTCAGTTTTCACTACTCTCGCCGTTTTTGATGAAATAAATGTAGAACCGACAGAATATCACTGCCAAATTCGCTGTACTTTGTTTTAATTTGGTCTTTTCTGAACCGTCAATCAATTTCAATGGCGAGTTTATTTCAGATTAACCAATGACAGAACTTGTTACGACAAGCTCCGCCCTATGAAATTGATTGATGGTTCAGAAAAGACTAAAATGAAAACAAAGTTTTGAAACGGCGGGTCGCGTTAGAGCGAATTTGGCTGTAACAAATCCGGCATAATAAATACCTCGAGTGAAAGGTGCAAAATTTCCTTTATTTCTGCCTGTAAAAGTTTTTTATCCTTACTTCTTTAGCAGGCGATGGTGTGTTGAATGCAAGTTTTCTAAACTTTATACTCAAGTTTCTTGAAACATATTTTTGTCAAACGTTTTTGCAAATAGAAATGTTTAGAAAATTAAAATCATGCTCTAGATACTAAACATGTCCAAAAAGATTTAGGACGTATTTTGTTTTTTTGAATCAAGTTGTAGTTTGCACTGGTATTTATACATTTTTCTGCACTGGTTCGACACTGGTGTTAAGCCTGAACTGCACTGCTCTCGACCAAACGGAATCGAGGATTTTTTGCAAGTATATTATTAAACATCTTAATTGTTAAGATTCACTCGTGCTGATTTTTTCCCAATTGCATTCGAAACCATTCGATTTCCTATACAAACAGTCAAAATGAAAGTATGTATTATTGTCATTCAATACCTTTGACATCAAATCCATACACCTCTATACGTAATGCCTTGTATTTTTTGTACTTGGTAGGTGTAAATCTGATAAACTGTGCAAGCACGGGAATGGCCAGGTCATTCTTGACTTCTGTATCATAGTCTGCATTGCCAGGAAAAAGCTGTAATGAAATCAGTCATGGACTTATATTTGATGGACTTATATTTGAATCGTGATGAAGGGCATCAGGATCTCGAACGAGCATTTCTTTTAAAATACGTTAATAATTGATAGCAAATTTTAGTATTATACACATGCAAGGGGCGTATCTAGGGAGGGGGACTGGGGTGACTTCCCCTCCACTCCCCAAAAGTGTTTTTGACTTCTTTTATAATTAAAAATCAACTTTTTTTTCTTTCATTTACTGAAATAACATAATTAATATATCATCCGAATACATTTTGAGTGTTTTATTCTTACAAATGAACTGCAATGAATGACGCTCTAGAAAATGCTAATGAGAATCCAAAAAGGGATATATTAGCGACAATAGTTAGGAAATACCAAGTGGTCCCTTTCCTTAAAACAAATCCTGGATCCGCCACTGCATGCGCGTATAAAGCGCCTTTCATTTTAGCGGAACTCCGCGCGCGCCCAAGGCCCGCGCAAGCGGAGCACCATAATTAAGAAAATATGGTAAACCATCGAGCTCATTTCAAATCGACCACAGGAAGCCCAGAAATTCGTACAACGTCCGTACATACGTCCGTGTACACTCACGCGCAAATTTGCTGACCAGTTTTAGTGGGCGCCAAAACATTCATTATTTTTGCAGTTTGATGTAGTTCACTGAAATTTTTCTACAAAATGTATTTCTACACTGCACAAAGAGCATGAAAATGGTAAAGCTAAGCTGACAGCTTGAAGAGATTTGACTGAGAAAGAGAAACAAAGACCGCGGCGTGAAAAAGAAAAATAAGTTCGATTCAACGATGAAAAGCTACTTCAAAATATTTTCATTGACAAAATGGGTAAAAGTCGCTCATGGCGCTGTTTTTAACCGTCCAAATGTGCAGTCATGCAGAGCTGTCATAATTCATCAATAGTCATTCAAAGCTGGAGAGTTTACAAGTTGTATTTTCTGGAAGAGTTTATTTGACAAGTTTGTCACTGATGGTAAAAAAGGCCGTATTCTTCATGGATTCTTCGTGGCGTTTTTCAGTCATTACTTATCGACTACTCTACTTTTAAAAGTAAAATCAACGGCGATAAAACTTTTATAAAAACAAAACAAATACGCGCTGCATTTGCAGCAATTCAAAAGAGGTGAACAGACGAACACGACTCACGAAGATAATTTCACTCTGTTCATTCATCAATTTTTACGGAATATTCATACCACGGAGAGCTGTAGGATCAATGCAGATTTATCAACTATTCACGACAAAAAAAACTTTTCACACAAGATGTTTGTCAACAAAGTAGGAATGCCAATTCATGGAGCTTGCCATCGCCGTTCAGTTGAATTGTGTAAACATTTTTAGAGGCGTTGAAAATGTTTTTTGCCACTTTTAAAATTCTAAAAACATGAACAAGCTTATTGTAATCAAAAGTGAGGACAAAAAGTTCAGTAGAAAAGTGACAGCACAGGACAAGAAACGTGGCGCCGGTATGTTTACATTTTTTGACGATCTTTAATGAATTTCTTTTTTACCATCCACATGAAAGCAGTTTGCAATAATTATATTTACTTGTTTTTGTAAGATATTTATCCATCGTTGATATCTTTATGAGTGTGTGTTTTTTTTTAAAATTTGATTCTTGTAATTCTTTGATTTTGTTATTGAAAATAAAACGCTTGTATGATTTTTATATTAATGTTTGTGTTTTTCATATGTGTCAGTCTTTCAACAATTTCTGTCGGCGTGAAGAGTGAGTCCCTTACTACCCTAGAGACAGATTTGATGCCATAATAGATAAAGATGTTTTCTAGCCTAAAATAACATCCAACCAAGTCGAGCTCAATCAATATCGCGTCTTGCTGATGACGAACAAGCAGCAGGATGATGCCGGAATATTCGTACAACTCCGTTTAATAGAATACAAAGGTTGTATGTTAGCAAGAAAGTAGGATGGATTCAGTTCGACTTATTATCTGACATGAAATCAAGTTTGACATACAATAATATAAAAAGTAGGTAAACCTAATAGCGGATTTAATGAAATGAATTATTTATTCAATCATTCATTCATTCATTTGTTCATTCACTACCAATTATCATTTTTTTGGTCAATCAATCAATAAAAAATGACTATAGATAAAAAAGTAAACAAATAAATGAATTAATTAATGAATAAATCCATTCAAATTATCATGAAAAGAAAATAACATAGCATTTTTTTTTACTATGTTATTTTCTTTTCATGATCAAATAATCATATAATCAAGTGAAATATTCAAAACTTTATACATGCGACAACATTTTATTATACGCAAGAAATATGCACAAAAATGCGAAAAATATCCGACCGTATATTTGGCTTCCTTTCATGTTGTTATGCATTGTAAAAATAGCACTTGTCAATTCAAATTCATTGTCCAATGAGAAGTTAGAAAAGCACTAAGTTGCAAACGTGTGCTTCTCGCTTTACTACGGTGGCCCATAAGTGCCACGGCAAAACTTTCTTTGTTCACGGCAAAACTTATCTTCATCACGGCAAAACGTTTTTGTTCACAGCAAAACTTTTGTTGTTCGCACCATGTTTTCTTTCTTTCTTTCTTTTACTTTTTCTTTTCTTTTCTTTTCTTTTCTTTTTTCTTTTGCTTTGTTTTCTTTCTTTTTTTACAAAATTGCCTCACGAGCCGCATGAAATTCTCGGCAAATTATTTTATATTTAGTTTTTTCTTTTCTTTTTTATTATTATTATTTTATTTTTATTCATTTTTTTGGGGGGAGATATTTTATTATATTGTATTTAATACAATATATTTTTAATGCAACAAAGCGGCGGAAATTAGGACAAAAATTATTCACGCAACACGCATTGGATAGACCGCAACTGCAGGCTTCCTGCATTTTGAAATAGACGTGCGTCCTGGGGTACAGGAAACGACCAACCCAGCGACCAGCAATCATCCACGCAAATTTATGTGATTTCCTAGCTTCAACTCCTTCAGGATCTAAATCTCCTCTACCACTTTTCTAGCCACTCTTATTCCGTTTCTCTGCAAAGCATGCCAGACACTTCGATAACCAGGACCGTCATAACTGACAGTATGGCATTTCTTAGTTCCTGCTGGTTGAACTCGAACATGTTCCTCTTAAATTTATACTCTTTCAGCTTTCTTTTGAGAGTTCTTGGACTAATATTCATCTCGTGTTGAGTTTTTAACATATAAAACATTTCTTTGTTTCATCCGCCATTTTGAACACAGGAATCCTGAACGAAGGATTTGACGTCAACAAAAAAGTTTTGCCGTCAACAAAAAAGATTTGCCGTAAAACAAAAAGGTTTTGCCGTAAAACAAAATGGTTTTGCCGTAAAACAAAAAGGTTTTGCCACAAATAAAAAGGTTTTGCCGTAAAACAAAAAGGTTTGGCCGCAAATAAAAAGGTTTTGCCGCAAATAAAAAAAGTTTTCCCGTGAACAAAGAAAGTTTTGCCGTGGCACTTATGGGCCACCGTACTTTACGCTCTTTCACGTTTGAAAAAATGTTATAAAAATCGACAAAAAATTCACTTTTTTGGTGAAATGTGTAATGAATTACTTCTTGGTAATCTAGCCATCTAAAACGGTTGAGCATTTTTAATTATCAAATGTGAATAGACTACTGCGTAACTCGTTGATAAATAGCTAGTATGAACTTTAGAAATTTTAACTTGCAGATGAGTACAATGACGAATTCATACAAGCGTTTTATTGCAATTCAATAACAAATCAAAGAATTACAAGAATCAAATTAAAAAAAAACCACACACATAAAGATCTCAACGATGGAGAAATATCTTACACAAAGACGTAAATTTAATCATTGCAAACTGCTTTCATGTGGATGGTAAAAAAGAAATTCCTTAAAGGTCGTAAAAAAATGTAAACATACCGGCGCCGCGTTTCTTGTCCTGTACTGTCACTTTTCCACTGAACTTTTCGTCCTCAGTTCTGCTTGTTCATGTTTTTAGAATTTTAAAAGTGTCAAAAAACATTTTCACCGCCTCTAAAAAGTTTACACAGTTCAACTGAACGGCGAATAGCAAGCGCGTGTTGCTCGATCACACATTGTGCTAAATTTGCATTTTCATCCACTCCCTGAACTGGCAGTCCTACTTTGTTGACAAACGTCTTGTGTGAAACGTTTTTTTCTCGTGAATTTTTTATCAATCTGCATTGATCCTAAATCTCTCCGTGTTATGAATATCCCGTAAAAATTGCTGAATGAACAGAGTGAAAATATCTTCGTGAGTCGTGTTCGTCTTGCTGTTCACCTCTTTTGAATTGCTGCAAATTCAGCGCGTATTTGTTTTTTTTTTTTTTATGAAAGTTTTGTCGCCGTCGATTTTACTTTTACAAGTAGACTAGTTGATAAGTAATGACTGGCAAACGCCACGAAGAATCCATGGAGAATACGGCCTTTCTGCCATCTGACAAACTTGTGAAATAAACTCTTCCAGAAAATACGACTTGAAAAATCTCCAGCTTTGAATGACTTTTGAATGAATTATGACAGCTCTGCATGACTGCACATTTGAATGGTTAAAAACAGCGCCATGAGCGACTTTTACCCATTCTGTCAGTGAAAAATAATATTTTGAAGTAGGTTTTCGTTAAATCGTAGTTATTTTTTTCTTTCACGCCGCGGTCTTTGTTTCTCTTTCTCAGTCAAATCTCTTCAAGCAGTCAACTTAGCTTTACCATTTTCGTGCTCTTTGTGCAGTGTAGAAATACATTTTGTAGAAAAATTTCAGTGAACTGCATCACTCTGCAAAAATAATGATTGTTTTTGCGCCCACTAAAACTGGTCAGCAAACTTGCTCGTGAGTGTACACGTACGTATGTATGTATGTACGTACGTGCGTTGTACGAATTTCTGGGCTTCCTGTGGTCGATTTGAAATGAGCTCTATGGTTTACCATATTTTCTTAATTATGGTGCTCCGCTTGCGCGGGACTTCGGCCCGCGCGGAGCACCGCTATTGAAAAGACCCACCGGTTTATTTATTTAAATTTACCTTGGACGAATTGCTGTTTTCTGAGTATGTAATCCATGTACTCACGTCAATAGATGTGGATATCTTGTATTCTGTCGTCCATTCTACTGCATAAGCTTTCGCATTTCCCTTTGTAGCAACAGCACATATAACAAACACTTTACCCAAATCTATCTGAAGATAGTCGTCATTATTGCCATTACCATTTGGTTCCCAGCAATGACTAGAACCGAAACGTGCTTTATGAGGTGCATACAAATTATTAACTTTAGACGTTGCTGTAAAACTACTGTCTGGTATGATATTACTGTCATCAAGACCAAGAGCAGAACATGCCTCACGACAACCTGAAAAAAGGGGGGAAATACGACGAAAAATTGCATACAGTAAACATGCTGAATCGTTAAAGTAAAAAGCTGCATTTCAGCTACATATTGTTTGATAATGGTATCTCTGGGATAAAGAAAATAATATTAAAGACGTCCAAGATTTAGTTAAGATTTGCTAGTCTGTTATTACATAACACTGATTGAAGAAAGAAAACAATAATGAAACTATGTTATGAATATCGACCAAGAGGCAGTGTTTTATCAGCATTTATAAAATAATTGGAATAGTACGCGCGCTCCGATTGGTCAAGAACTATGTTATCGTGCAGAATACAGGGATACATACGGGACTTTTCTATTTTTCTGGCGCCAGATTCAAAACGCCGACAGCGTAGTTAATATAATGAGCCGTTAATGAGCCATCTAGTCACATTTACAAAGAAAAGTGCTTAAAATGGTCAGACCTTGCTATGTAAAACCTGGTTTACACTGTTTTCGACAAATAACTAAAAAAATGAGCATAGTACAAATTAAAGATGAGATATTTATCTATCGTTATCACCATGTAAGTTGAGAAAATTTTTTGAAACAAAAAAATGAACATGGTGCTATCAAAAGATCTTGTTTCGGTGAACATTTTCCACATTTTTTGGTCTTATTTTGACGTTTAGTAAGTTTCTCTTTTTTAATCTGAATATTTAAGCTAGTTATTTTCATCACTTGCTACGGTCGATGTTTCTTTGTAGTTACTGTACAGATTATTTAGTTAATTGCCTTTTTTGTTTGGATTAGCACCCAACTTGTGATATTTTCTTCTTTTTTTTCTTTTTTTTGACACAAAGGCGGAATTAGTGAAAACACTTTTACCTGCGTATGCGCAGGTAAAATAATGCCTTGTTCTGTGCGTCGGTTTCTAGTGATAATGTTTTTCTTCAGCGATTTACGTAATTAACTCAACGTATTGATTGTGAAGATCAAGATTAATTAATCTGAGTTTATGATTACTTCTTTCATGAAATCTGAAATCGAAAGTTGGTTTGAAGCTGCAAAAGTCACAAGTAAACAATTAGTTTCATTAAATTGGAAAAGAAATGAATTTTAAAGAACTCATTCGAACTCGAGTTGTCAGCTTTAGTGACCCCTTTAGTCTTTGAGTTTGTGAGAAGGCTATTTAAAAAAGTACAAACTACACATTTTAAGGTTTCATTTGATATAAAATTTCATTGAGATTGGAAAACAAATAAATTTTAAACAACGTTAAACTTTAAACAACTCAGAGGTCACAAAACACGTTTTTGAAGCAATACAAAGCCACAACATGGTATACGCAAAGTTAGAAATTTATTTTGAACGTTTTAAAGTGCAAATTGATTTCTGTTCTCAGTGAGATTAATTTTGCACTGAAGTAGATTATCCATGCTGATCTCTCGATATGTATTTTGTAATATTCTAAAACTGATTAATACTAATGAACAATGAGTTCTATAACTACTGATAAATTACTTATTTTCATTTACAAATATACATATATTATAATCTATGATAATTTGTTATCATTTTTGATCATTAAACGTATGTTAGTTGGCTGAAAATATTTTAATATGCACAAATATCCGGATAGAAGGTTGAAATCGATGAGATATACTCTAAATAGCAGAATGATGAGTATTTAGATGATTTGTGGTCTCAACAGCAGAGGTATGCAAATTGAGTTATATGGTCATATGGTATACTGGTTTTATTTGAACATTCTTAAATATTTACAATAATATTCCCGTTGCCATTACAATAGCAAAACGATTTGTTTTAGTTTGAGCATTTTATTTGAAGGATATTAATAAGAAGCACAAGAAAGCTACAGTGCACACACTAAAAGGGTGCAAAATAAATACCACTAAATAGTGCGATTTCATGCTAATTTTATTGTTTTCTTTTGCTTAAATAGTGCTATTTATTACTAAATAGTGACAACTGTTGCACACTTTTAGTGCTTGCACTCTATGATTTTACACATAAAAAGTCACATTACATTAAAGCCGACACCTTTAACGAAGATAACGAGCGTATTCGGTACTCACAAACATACCAGTCAGCATATTTGGGTATGAGTTTTGTTATGAAAATACTTCCAGCTTTTACCATATTTACGCAAAAAAAAAACACTGAAATATAATTATATCAATGTTAACGTGCGGGCTAATCCATGGAGCAGCATGGTTTCATAATTATGATATATTTTCAGCGTTCCTTAACATGGTCATAAAACAGTTATGTATCACGAGTCACCGCCAAGAAACTGTTTTTTTATAGACCATAGATGATTGAAAGTAAAAGACTTAAGTATGTCATGATACAAACCTGTAGCTTTCTGCAATGATAAGATTACCACTAGAAACATGAACTGGACCACAACAAGACTCACAACGTTCGCCATTGCTCAAACAGAAAACTATCAACAACACTGCGTACCAATGTGAAAAAGGTCACGCAATGACGTCACTTATGCTTTAACATTTAAATAGAATTTTTAAGTAGTACAGATTGAAGTATGTTGTTTTTGTGGTCGGTAACCATCAGGTCATGTTCATGCAAGATAGGATGGATTTAAAAAAGAAACTTTTTTTTACCCGATTAGGTATTCTTTTCAAACTGACTTTAGTGAATCGGCAATGTTTTTTTGTTACAGTTTTAATTTGGTGTAAATGTTGTGCTTTCAAATTCTTCCGGGATAGTACGGACATGACATATAATTATACGAAAACCGGAAGAAAAGTAAACCGGATATCGCACAATGCCATCATGAAAAGTCTATCGGTGACAAATTGGTAGGATTTGTACAGTCATAGGTTACAGCAATATATTTGCAGGAAGAACTAGAAATTCTGCCTCGTCATCATGCACTGCGAAGTCACGTGAGAAAGCACTAGCCGCCCGATACTGGTCAGTGCATTTGCCGCCTTTATCAGTGCTCGAAGCTGGTCGAAGTGTAAGGTCTGTAAACCCGAATATTTTGCTTTCAAAAAGCCTGCGACAAAGACATACTACCTGGAATTAAATAAGAAGCAGCCAGCCGCGATTTAAGCTGGTTGAAACGGAGCTCTTACTCATTATGGGAGATGAAAACACCGATGAAAACCCGCAAAGCTACCAAGACTCGGCTCGGGACATCGTCGCCGCCATAAGTTTAATGAGCTATAATCTTGCTTCTTCCTTCGAGAAACTTCACACGTCAATGGAAAAGTCCTTTGGGGACATCAAGTCTACAATAGATGAGATTTCAGAAACCCACTCAACAGACTGAAGAACACGAGAGCTCGAGTGTCGAATCTGAAGACGAGGCGCCAGCAGAAAAGCGCGCCAAAACAACTGAGCAAGGAACAAGCCAGCAATCTGGCCCTAGCTCAACACAAACCAGTAGCATAAGACAGCAATCTGGAGCTACTGGAGAACAAATGCAAGTCCTATCTGGGATAGCTACTAGTTTAAAGCTAGTACAGAAGAAAGGACCTGCAGTAAACAAGCAAATTGCTGAAATCGTGCAAGGTCTAATGAGAGTAAAGCTCTCAGAAGAGGTGCTAACTGACACACAAAATCGGTATAACCGACCAGAAAATTGTGATTGTTTAGAACTCAGTAAAGTCAATCACCTCATATGGGCAAGCTTAAGACTGAGAATCACTTAATGTCACCCATGACTGGAAGAATAATTTTTTTTGCAAAATTCTCATTATTTGCCTGAATAAAGGTCTTAGTATAACATTTATATTGGGAAAGTTTTAGATTTTGGGTTTCCTGTGTATATTGTCACAAAACCGCTAATCGATAATTTTGATCAGTTGATTCTGGTCTGGCGAGAGCCCAATTTTGTTTTGAAACCAATCAAATTAAGGCAAGGAATTCCATCCGTACAAAGCCTGAACTCTACAACTAGCGTTTTATTGCATCCACTCTATAAAAGCTATTATTTTGCCAATTTTCAGCGTCGAATTGTTGATGCTAAATTTTACTCGATTACGAAACACAACAGCAATGGAGGTTTGTAGTTACACTTTGATCGATGTTTCCCCTTATGGTCGTTCTTCTGGATTATCTGATGCCAAAGAACTAATTCTACTGTAGTTTGGGATGTTGATTTTTGGTTTTCGTCGAAATAGACCTCGACATGACTAGTGGTTTGTGTTGACATCACGGCGACCGTTACGGCTCACAAGGTCAAACATGCACGAAAATCAGGTATGTTGACAACGCTCGTTCGAGCTCACTTTTAAATTGCCCCAAAATGTTTTGGGATCAAAGTCATCTATGGAGTGTGCTTTCAATGCTGCATTGATATTTCTGTGCTAATCCATGTACCAGTGGAGATATAGCCGCTTAAACATGGCATACAAAAACACTAGTGAAAAATTACAAAATATTGAAAAATCTGCAAAATATTTTACATATGCTTTTTTTGAAAACAAAATGGCCTCAGATACTCTCCATTATGTTTTCTTTAGGTATATATTTATTTTGCTTAACCTTGCGAAATTTAAGTGATTTTTTGCTTCAATCGAAGAACACTCGAACACGCGTGAAAAACTGTTGATGAGGTCAAATTTCACATTTTTGCCCATAACTCGAAAACTAAAATTCAAATCGACCTAAAACTTTCCCAATATAAATGTTATACTAAGACCTTTATTCAGGCAAATAATGAGAATTTTGCAAAAAAATCATTCTTCCAGTCATTGGTGACATTAAGTGATTCTCAGTCTTAAGTCTGAAACAAGATCCTCTGACATCAAACTCCAGAGAGTGCAAACCAACCTTGTTAAAGGGGTAATCCCCATTGTTACAATCGTAGAAGAGCTAATAAATGCTCGAGAAAAAATTGGAAATGCTTTTGATGTTGATGAAATAGTGAAAAGAGCAACTGATTCCATTACACTCCTGGGTGCTGCTAACTTTGACCTCAACATGAGGCGCCGTGACAATATCAAACTTGAGTTAAATGAGGATTACAAACACCTTTGCTCAAGTACTGTCCCTTTCACAGATAACTTGTTTGGGGATGATATTGACTTGTCAAAACAGCTGAAAGACTTGGCAGAGGCAACAAAAGTCAGCAAAAAGATCAAGCACGACTCTAAAGGCAATAATCGTAAACCCTCTAGCCAAAGGAGAGGGCTCGGATACAACACAGGGTTTGGGTACAAGACAGAGCAGTACCCAAGGTCAAGCAACTACAGAAGTAATTTAAACTGGAAAAGCCCCAGCCTCAAGTCAAAAGAAGAAAGGAAGAGGCAGAAATAGGGCCAAACTGCCCCTCAAATGAGGTAGGCATTGTTTGCAATGCATTTCAAGCAGGTAGATTGAAAAATTTTATCCCTGCTTGGAGAGAAATAACCTCTGATGAAGAAATCCTTGACTGGGTAGAGCATCTACATATTGAATTTGTTGAAAACAAAACCCCAACTCAGTATGGGACCCCAAGAGTCATGAAATTTAATCAGGTTGAGTCAAACATTTTGGGCTGTGAGATCCAAAAACTCCTTGAAAAGGGTGTCATTACAATATCACACCATGAAGAGGGAGAATACATATCTCCTGTGTTTCTGAGACTCAAAAAGAATGGAGTGGACTATCGCATGATTTTAAACCTAAAAAATCTCAATAAATTTGTAATATACAAGCATTTTAAAATGGATTCCTTAAAACCTTTAACAGATTTAATGACTCAGGGTTGTTTTATGGCATCAGTTGATATAAAAGATGCCTATTATTCTATACCAGTAGCAAGAGAACATCAGAAGTGCCTTAAATTCTCATGGAGGGATAAATTATATTAATATAATCATTGTTCTCATCACAACCCATTGTTTTTACTCAGTATTATCCCAACGAATGCATATAGGTCACACTTCAACAAACAGCAAACTGCATTATCAAAAATAATGCTTCTAGCTAAAAGCATTATTTTTAATAATGCAGCGAGTTCCGCCTAGCAGTCAATATAACGAAAATGAATAAGACAACGATAAGAACAATAATTATACTAGATAATCACTTCGGCACACAGCATTCATGGGTATAATACAGGTATCTTCGGGCTGCGCCCTCAGCTGCCTGCCCTTGTTTACCAAATGGGCTAGCATCAGCCCCTAGGTCTTTTACAAAATTACTCAAGTCAGTTTTTACAATCCTTAGAAAAAAGGCTCTTATCACCTACTTATATTGATGATTGCTATCTGCAAGGGGATTCTTATGAGGGATGCAATGAAAATGTTACTGTAACTGTATCCCTTCTAAAAAAAGCTTGGATTTTACATACAAGAAGACAAATCTGTTATAAACCCATCTCAAAAATTGACTTACTTGGGTTTTGAGCTGAATTCTGTTGACATGACTGTCAAACTTACAGAACCAAGAGATGAAAAATTAAAAATTGCTTCTAAAAAATGTTACAGAAAGGACACAGCTCAATCCAAAACCTTGCAGAAGTGATAGGCTTAATTGTTTCAAGCTTCCCTGGTATTGAATTTGGTCCCTTACATTATCGCAGCTTAGAATATGACAAAACTCAGGCCCTAAAACAAAGTAAAGGGGATTTTTCAGCCCTTTTCCATCTATCTGAGCAGTCTCTGATAGATCTTGAGTGGTGGTCACAAAGTTTTTCCTCCTCCAAATCTATTTCTCATGGGGATGCATTCTCTACAAACTGGTCTAATTATTATTTTATGCATTCCCCGCTTTTAGTTTGATTGGGATGTGCCTGGACAAAATATTAGCCAATGTAGCAGAGGGAATTCTGATTGTACCCATTTGGGCCAGTCAGAGCTGGTACCCCAAAATGTTACGGTTACAGGTAGAACCACCACTAGTAATACCACGCAACAGACACCTCCTAACTCTTCCTGGCACCAAGCAGTTGCACCCATTGAGAGAAAAGATGAATCTCCTAGCAGTACACTTATCGGGAGAATCTACAAAGACAAAGGCTTTTCTGAAAAAGCTACCAACATTATCCTACAATCCTGGCGAGAATCTTCAAGAAAACAATATGACACGCACATCAGAAAATGGCTTCTTTTCTGTACTGAAAGGGAAACTGATCCTGTTCAACCAACTATAGCAACAGCTTTTGAGTTTTTAACAATGCTCTATGACAATGGACTGTCGTATAGTAATATAAATACAGCCAGATGTGCATTGTCTGCCATACTGGACATGTCTATGTCTCTAAGTTGTTCATTTGGAGAGCATCCTACAGTTAAACGTTTCATGAAAGGAATATTTCAGGCTCGTCCTCAACTCCCACGATACAGCAAGACCTGGGATGTTAGTATTGTATTGCAATATATCAAATCAATGAATGAAACAGAAACCCTAGGACTGAAATAACTAACTTTGAAGTTTGTCATGCTAGTTGCTTTAACACCAGCTCAGAGAGGGCAATCTCTCCATCTTATGGACACAAGTGGAATGATTAAGGAGGAAGGTTCATACACATTTCTTCTAGGAAATAACATCAAACAGAGTAAACCAGGATCTCAATCAGGACTCAAAATTAAGCTCAGGGCATACCCTCAAGACTCTAAAATCTGTGCTGTACATACATGCTCAGTTTACTTAGATAGAACACGTGCAGTTAGAGGAAATGAAACAAAGTTGTTTGTTACACATCAGAAACCTCATGGTAGGGCAAGCAAAGACACTATTAGACGTTGGATACAACAAATTATGAAGAATGCAGGAATTGACATTTCCATCTACAAACCCATAGTGTTAGAGCAGCCTCCACATCCAAAGCAAAGGCAAATAAGGCATCCCTACTTGAGATTATGAACACAGCTGGTTGGAAATCAGCTACAACATTTGCAACATTCTATGATAAGCATATAGAGGCAGAGCAATCATTTACTCAAATCGCTTTGTTACAATAAAACATGTCTATTTGTGCAATAATATGTGCATTCAATTACATTCGTTGGCAATCAGTTGCTTTGAAATCTCACGTGACTTCGCAGTACATGATGACGAGGCAGAATCGAAAATTGATTAGCACAAGAAGTCACGCCACACCCTAAGTGGGAAAATTCACCCACCCTGACTTCTTGTGCTTGAGCTGATTGCCACTCATAACTTTAAAGACTGACCAGTATCGGGCGTCTAGTGCTTTCTCACGTGACTTCTTGTGCTAATGATGACTCGGCAGAATCCCAATCAAACTTCAACTTACAGGTAAGTTTCGTTTAATTTTCGATTCTGCCCACGATTCCTTTCGGTCTTAGTTTCCCCTTTTTTTTACCCAGACAACGTTTTTTGCATAAGGTGTATATTTATAATGTTGATGGTGTTTCTTTGTTTTATAGTCATGCAACAGATTTCGATACACTACGCATTGCTTTTACTTTTGATTTCCTATAAGCAGGATTAATTTATTCATTACAAATCTCCCAACATGTGTTTTTGGAACAATGTAAAACCACATAGCAATTCAATTAAGTTTCGACTTATTCATTTTTAATCACTTATTGAAAAAAAAGAATAGCACGCTTTTCTAAATCGACTTCTTTTTTTTTAGATAAAGTGGCATTGAAGTAAAGTACCCACGGGCTTTCCATGTGTTTTTATAATATTGAAAAGATCATTAATTAATACTATTTCCATGTTATTTTTAATAATCAAAGATGTGCAAGTTTGCTGAAAACCAATATTTAAGCACACATATATAAGGTTGCAATCGATTGGATATATGCTCTAGTAGAATGTTGAATATTTACAACATGACTCAAAGAAATAACATGTACTTATGGTTCTATCAGATTATATTTACGGTAGAGATTAAAAAAGTGCAGCCAACCAATAAAGTCGAATGATTCACATAGCATACGAATTTAGATGATTTTTTTGTGCGCTAAAACTGAACAGAAGCACCTGATCGAGTTTCCTTTGAAAGCTTGATGAGACTTAAGACAATACTGCACTCATTTGCAAAATTACTTGGGACATTAGGTTAAACTGTTTGACATTTTTTCGTTCGGTATTTCGTGATTTTGGGGAGTGGCCAGACAAAAATAGTACCGTTCAATGATTTTTCATTTTTTCATGGATGTACAGCTAGCTAATGCTATATTTGCACAAAAGCAATTAAATATAATAATATTGATAATGTGTCAACGTGCGGTTTAATCAATAGAGAATTTCTTTCCTTCCGTTTCATCATAACATATTTTCAGCCTTCGATAACATTGTCATAAAAACATCTTGATAACTAGTAACTTAGAAACTGTATTTTTTTTAAATTGATTAGAGATGATCAACAGTATAAGGCTTGAATATATTACAGTACAAACCTGTAGTTTTCTGCAACGATACGATTACCACTAGAACCAGGAAGTGATTCACAACAAGACGCACAACGTTCGCCATTGCTCAAACAGGAAACTATCAACAACACCGTGTAGCAGTGCAGTTAAATCACGCTAATGACGTCACTTATGCTTAAGCATTTGAATATAATTTTTAAGTAGTAGAGATTGAAGTATGTTGTTTTTGTAGTCGGTAACCATCATGCCATGTTCGGGCAAGTTCGGATAGATTTGAAAACGCAACTAAATCTGCCCGGTTAGGTCTTCTTTCCAAACTAGTTTGCATTGATCAGCAATGATTTTTTTGTTACTCGGGGTTCCAACGGAACGCGAGGTTAGGTTTCAGCTTTCTTCGTAGTAGATTTTTTCCTCGTCGCCAAAGTGCCCACGCATGCGCAGTATAATCAATTTTTCTCAGTCACGTGACATTATGTCATGTACTCTATGCAAATTTCAATGGCTACGGATAAACACAGAAGTTGGATTCAACCTCTCCTTCATATACGCTCAAATCCACACGCCATTTGCGGTATTGCCACACTAAAAGATATCGAGCGTTTTTCGAAAAGTCATTTTGAGAGATACCGCGAATTTATCGTGACACTGTCTATCTTTTTGCATACCGTGAAATATATCTCAAACAAGCTACCTATCTTATCAAAAGCGATTCATTTACTAACTTATACAGGCTCTGAAACGACAAAGGACTCAGCTAAAGAATATCAACAAAGTACTATCGGCAAAAAAAAATACGAAGATTGCAAGTGTTCTTTTTTTTTTTTATTTATTTATTTTTTTATTTTTTTATTTTTTTTTATTTTTTTTTTTTTTTTTTAATTTTTAATTTTTATTTTTATTTTTTTATTTTTATTTATTTTTATTTTTTTTTATTGACAATATAACAAAATACAGTTTACACTAGAAGTTACATTTTTTACGTATATATTTACAATTCATTACAGATATACGAAGTTAATTTTATTCGAGACTTAAAAAGTTCCATTTTTGTAAATGAAATGTTAACTTATTTTTTCGTGTGGCTATTTTTCTTTCTATTTTTTCAAGGGCTAAAAGGCTATTGATAAACATACGAAGGGTTGGCGTTCTCCCTTGTCCTCTAAATTTGTACAGTAAAATTTTATATTCAATAAGCAATTGATTGATAATAACATTGTTACTTTGTAAACTAACCCCAAGTAACGTGCTTTCAAGACAATGATCAGGTAATTCCAAGTTTTTTGTATAACACCAGTTTTTTATATCAATATAAAGATTTTTTGAACAAATACATTCCACAAATAAATGATCTATCGTTTCAGCAGAGGTGTGGCAATATGAACACTGTGGAGATTCAATCAATTTAAAACGATGCAAATCTCTATTGAGATAAAGAATGTTATTGAGGATTTTATACTGAAAATACCTTGTATAGCTGTCTATTGTTGTCGTGTAAATTCTCGTATAAACTTCTTCCCAATTTATCGTGAAATTATCTATTCTTCGTTCAATATTTGCCTTAGCACTTGGCTCCTTAATTCTTTTACGAATAATTAAATCGTAAATATCTCTTGTAGATAATTTTTTACTTTTTTTCTTTTCTTCTATATTTTCATCGAAATGCTGATGACTAGCTTCTTCTAGAATACTTCTCCAATGCAATGGTATCGATTTTTTTAAGCTAAGCCAGTAAAAATAAAAATTCTGATTCAAACCCTTTTAGTGGACTTCCTCCCATTCGAAATTGTATCCCTTTGTACATAGGCCCTTAATAAAAAATATTCCTTTATCCGCAAACTGCTTAAAATAACAGGCAGAATTACCTACTAGAATATGCTTATTGTTCCAAAGCGGCTGCCATAAGACATCTATAACGTCAGTTATACTATCTTGCTTTGCATAGTCAGCCCAGCACGACAATACTTCATTATAAAAAGGGTGCAGGTTCCGTGGAATTTTTCTTTGATCGAAATTCACGCCAATAGCCTTCGTTCCGCCAATACTAATCAATTCATACTGTGGTATTATTTTCCAGATTTTATTTTCTTTGCTTAACAGAGAAATAGCCCACTTAACTCTATTTGCTTGTATGCAGCTTTCAAAATCAGGTAGTCTAATTCCGCCTTCATAATAGCCTGCTATAAGGGTTTCATACTTTATTTTAGGTTTTCTACCATTCCACAGAAAATCAATAATAACTGTCTTGATAATTTGATAGGTCCGCTTTGGGACTACTATTTTTCCGTATACATACATGAGTTGGGAAAGAGCTAAAGATCGTACTACTTGAACTTTACCAAACAATGTCAGATTTCGAGTTTTCCACAGGTTCAAAACTGATTTAAACTTTTCCAAAGGTTCAATGAGATTCTTAGTATTGTAAAAATCAATGTTGTAGGAAAAATTAATTCCTAAAATTTTGATGCCGTCTTTGTAGAGATTAACCCACTTCACGTCTTCCAAAATAGTTTGTTTTTTTACCTTTTTGCCAATCCAACACGCCTCAGATTTAGATTTATTTAATTTTAGCGACGAAAATCTATAAAAACAATCAAAAACTTTTAGAGCCTCACGCAGGGCGTTGACATCTTTTAAGAAAAGTGTTGTATCATCAGCAAATAAAGCAATTTTAAAATGGGCGTTGCTTAGCTTGATACCGTTTATTTTGTCATTACGTCTAATCATAACAGCTAATATCTCAATAGCCAAGATAAACAAATAGGGTGAGATTGGATCTCCTTGTTTCGTACCTTTTTGAACCTTGAAGAAATTAGTCGCTGCTCCATTATTTAAAACGCATGCCTTATTTTCGGAAAATAACAATCTTATCCAATTAACAAAATTTATTCCAAAGCCAAAAGTTTTTAGAACTTCAATAATAAAACATCTATTTGCACTGTCAAAAGCTTTTTCAAAGTCGGCAGCAAAGACAATGTGCTCGAGGTTTTTACTTTTTGTATAGTGCATTATATCATCTATTAACCTTATTGGTTCTTCTATGTTCCTCCCCTTAACAAAAGCGAACTGTTCTTGATCAATCAATTTTGGCAAAATATATATTAAACGATTACTTAAAGCCTTGCTACATATCTTAACATCCACATTTATTAAACTGATTGGTCGCCAATTGTCTAGGTATCTATTATCCTTATTAGCTTTCTCTATAAGAGTTATTACTGTTTGCTTTTGTGTTTCTGTCATAGACCCGCAATCCAAATTAGCATTGAGGCAATCAACCAGTTCTTTTCCTAGCTCTTCCCAAAAAGCGAGATAAAATTCCTTTGTTAGCCCATCATTGCCAGGGGTTTTTGATGATCCCATTTCCTTAAGAGCCTTAAGGCACTCATCAGCCGTCAAATACCCTTCACAGTAATTTTTTTCCTCTTCACTTAACTTTGCTGCCGCGATATCCTTTAAAAAGTTGTAACACTTCTCTTCGGATACCTGCTGATCTCCAATCTTATACAAATTACCATAGAACCTTTCGATTTCTTTTAAAATCATTTTTTGGTCAGTTATTGCTTCGCCATCATTTTTCACTATCTTTCTCACATATGTTTTGTTTTTTCTTTGCTTCTCAAGCGTTAAAAAGTATTTATTATTTTTTTCTCCATATTCTGTCCAATTTGCTTTTGATCTAATGATTAGACCTTCAGTAATATAATTACTTTTTTCTTCTAAATCCGCCCTAACTCGGCTGTGTTCCTCGAGCAATTCCTTATCGCTTTCCCACATCTTCGATAATTCAATTTCTTTTAATTTTAATTCTAATTCCTGATATTCATTGCGAAACGTTTTGGCTTTCGTTTTAGAAAACCGAATAGTAGTTTTTCGGATTTCATATTTTAGTAATTCCCAACGTAGTCGTGGGCACACAGTCCTGTCGATCTCAAAATTTCTTTGTGATTCTTTGATAAGTTCTCTAACCTTTTCCACATAAGTGTTGTCATGGAGCAGTGAATTATTGAATTTCCAAAAAGATGGACCTTTATTTACATCTTTCAAAAGCTGAATATTTAAACAAATTGCTGAATGATCGGTTGAAGGTGCTGCAATGATTTCAGTGTTTTCGACAAAAGACTGTAACTCATCCGAAACGAAAAAGTAATCAAGTCTGCGCAACAAATAATTATTTTTTTGACTTTTTTTACCCTGTGCTATACCTTTCCATGTGTATCTTTTTGCACAAGGATTTCTAATTCTCCAAATATCGCACAAATTCATTTCTGTCAAAAGTTCCTTGATTATTTGTATAGTTTTCACTTTTAAAGTTGGATTTCCGCCAAAGGCTTCTAGCTTCAAATCAAAGGTTATATTAAAGTCCCCGCCCCAAATAATAAACGTATCCAGCGGAATTTCAAGCTCATTTACTTTAAGAAAAATTTCATTGACGGTTTCAACTTGACTATTTTCATCGTTAGGGGAATATGTGTTGATTAATAAGAAGTGGGTGTCTTGTATTATGCAAAGGACAATAATAAACCTCCCATTATTATCCGCTATCTTTTCTATTATCTTATATTCAAGTTGGTTTCCAAAAAGAATTGCCGCGCCTCTACTGTTCGAAGACCCATGACAAAACAACAATTCACCTCTCGTGCCGTTGGACCAATTAATTTCAACATTCTCTGTGGAATGTGTTTCTTGCAAAAAGGAAACTCCTTTGTTACCACCGTGACTATTAAGCCAATGAATATTCTTATATTCCCGTAATCCCCTTACATTGAGTGAAAGCACGTTAAAATTATCACGTACCGAACTAGAAAGCATAACTATTGAAAGCTATGAATAAAATAAATTGTATAACTTCAATAGCCTTTACAATACCTAACAAAATTGTATTGATAAGATACAAAAAAGAAACTCGAACAAACAAACAAAAAATTCTTATTTTTATATGGAAATTATTTTGGAAAATTATGGTGAAATAACTCAGTTCTAGTAATAAACAAACAAAAATGCAACATAAAATATACGTACAAAAAACAAAACAAGTTCTGGGGTCTACCAGATAACGACACAAAAAGAAAAATGCTAGTAATATATTAAATACAACAAGCATAAGAGCATAAGAGCTCCGTGAGTCTAACGGAAAAGTTCTCTTCTACCGAAATAGAGAAAAGGAAACTGAAATACTATTATAATATTTTGTACTGTTCACGGAGGATAACCGGCTGAAAAAATGCTTGGAAAATACTGTTTCCCTTCGATAAACAGTTTGTCAGGTTGAGACTTGCTAAAGGCAGCTTTTTTACCTTGTTTCCTTGCGACTTTAAGAGCGCTCATTAGCTGTTTTCTTCGATCCAAGATTGGCTTAGGAAAATCTTGATATATAGCAAAGCGCTTTCCTTTAAGATTTTTGGCCGACCTCAACACTCTTTCGCAATCCGTGTAACGTAAAAACCTTGCAATAATAGTCCTGGGAGAACCCTTTCCATTTCTATGAACTCTTTGGAATTCGATATCTTTAGCGGTATCCAACCCTACTTCACTCTCAAGAAATCCAATCAACACATCCTTGGTATTTTCCTTCTCGTCTTCACGGATTCCCACAAACTTTAAATTCTCTCTTCTAGAATACGCTTCGGCGTATAGGATATTTTGCTTAATAGTTTCCAAATCGTCCATGAGTTCTCTGTTTGAGTAATGCTGGTCGTCCTCGGTGCGAGTCCTCCACTCTTTGAGTTCCTCTACGTCTAGATTCATATTATTCAGACCTTCATCTATTTGGATATATTTTGCCTTTAAGTCGGCAACATCTTTGTCTAGCTTAAAAATTTTATTTTCTACAGCCTGGATACTCGACGTCAGTTTATCAATTTTTTCTTCGATAGGGCCCAACTTGTCTAATTTATCGGTAATACATTGCAACTTTGAGGCAACATCGGCCGCCATGTTTAACGCTTGAAATACTTCGTCTTCAGTCTCGTCCTGATTGTTCGACTTTTTTACTTCTGGAGACAAGCCAGTTGAACTTCTTGTACCAGTTGAAGTAGAAGACTTCTTTTTTGACCTTTTTTTTCTCTTTCCGGTACTCATAAAGAATAATTTTTAATCTTACTCACGGAGCTCCAAATAGTCAACCTACTCCATTGACGTTCAGAACCAGCCAACAAGTGTTCTAATCGAAGAACATAAAGGACTGTCGATCAGTGTTTACAGCAAGCCATGTTACTCTCAGGCAGCGT
This sequence comes from Diadumene lineata, assembly GCA_918843875.1. Lineage (NCBI taxonomy): Eukaryota > Metazoa > Cnidaria > Anthozoa > Actiniaria > Diadumenidae > Diadumene > Diadumene lineata. The sequence goes on along the minus strand of OU974071.1, from coordinate 16,179,078 downwards.
TTACACGAAGCATGCTATTTTTTTAGCCGGCTAAAAATATAGTCTTTTACATAGCGTTTTCGTGTAAACGCTTATCGTTTTCGCATCGTTTTCGGTAGCTTGAAGAGCGTCTGTAAGCATTTTGGTGAATAAAAATTTGAATAACTCTCTCATTATGACTGAGGCTGAACCAAAGTGATGACTTCAGCGTTTTCGAAAATAGCCGGCTAAAGTGTTTACACGAAAACGCATAGCCGTCGGTAGGCCGGTAGGCCTAAACGGATAAAAAATGTGCGTTTACGAAAATAGCCTGCTTCGTGTAAACGCTGCCTTGAAAAAAGGTGATCACTTCTTTCGGCTCGTGTTTCATGTACCGGAGTGGGACAAAAATTTAATACAGAAAACAAAAGATTTCAAGTCCAACAATAAAACGAAAAGCAGTCCGGTACACGAAATATGAACCCTTGTTTCTCAATATTAATGTCAAGTTTGTTGCTTCTTTTATTATTTTTTAGTGAAGGAAATATTATTGCTTTACTGTTTTGATTGTATTAATATTAACTGCATTAGGATACAAAACTGTCAAGTTCTTCGATTACTACTCTCAAACTGTAGTTAATTCATCGATTGTGATATCTTAGATAAAACTAATTGTTTGACTGTACATGCAGAAATCACAATAAAGATTACAAATAATACGAGATCTCGTTATTCAAGGTTTGTTTTTTATAGCGGAGCTCCGCGTGGGCCGAAGTCCGCGCAAGCGGAGCACCATAATTAAGAAAATATGTTAATCCATCGAGCTGAAATTTTGTCGACCGACACAGGAAGCCAGCGCGTCCGTAATACGTCCTTCCGTCCGTCCGGCGTCCGTGCCCATAAGCGAGAGGTCGCTGACCACTTTTAGTGGGCGCCAAAATATTGACAAAATTTACTTATCTCCACACATCAAAATTCACAATCAATTTTTTACAGTTTACTGACTGAAACTTTCTACAAATGTATTTGTAAAATGGACAAAGAACAAGAAAATAATCAAGCTAAGCTGCCGGCTAAAAGAGTTTTGACGGTGATAAAGAGAAACAAAGACGCGTACGCCGAATTTGCAAAAAGAAAGAGAAATACCATTCAACGAAGAAAAGCTTCAAAATATTTACACTGACAAGTCCTGTGGCGTTGTTGTTTAACTGGTCAAAATTTATGTGAAGTCATGTAGAGCTGTTAAAATTTTCTTTGGTGCTTAAAGTCGTTCAAAGATGGAGATTTTACAAGTTATATTTTCTGGAAGAGTTTATTTGGCAAGTTTGCAAGATGCTGGTAAAAAAAGGCCGTATTCTTCGTGAATTCTTTTCAATCATTACTCATTGACTAATCTACTCTTAAAAGTAAAATTGACGGCGACCAAAAGCTCATAAAAGCGTGGATTTGCAGCTATAAAAAAGAGGTGAAAAGCAAAATGAACACGCGATCACGAAGATGACTCCACTCTGTTCATTCATCAATTTTTACGGGCAATTCATAAACACGGAGAGCTTTAGGATCAATGCAGATTTATCAACTATTCACAACGAAAAATATCTTTTCATACACGATGTTTGTCAACAAAGTAGAACTGTCAGTTCAGGGAGTGGATGGAAATGCAAATTTAGCACAATGTGTGATCGAGCAACACGAGTTAGCCATACTACGCCGCCGTTCTGTTGAACTGTGTAAACTTTTTAGAGGCGGTGAATTTTAAACATGAACAAGCTTATTGTAATCAGAACTGAGGACGAAAATTTCAGTGGAAAAGTGACAGTACAGGTCAAGAAACGTGGCGCCGGTATGTTTACATTTTTTGCCGATCTTACTGTAATTAATTTCTTTTTTATCACCATTATATAAGCAGTTTGCAATAAGTCCTGCAAGCTATTTACTCCTTTTTGTAAAATATTTCTTGATCGCTGAGATCTTTATGTGTTTGTTGTTGTTGTTGTTTTAAATTTGATTCTTGTAATTCTTTGATTTGTTAATTGAATTGCAATAAAACACTTGTATTCGTGTACTCATTTCCAAGTTGAAATTTCCAAAAGTCCATATTGAAATACAACTTCATTCGTACTAGCTATTTACGCAGTATTCACATTTGATAATAAAAAATGCACAGCCGTGTTTAGATAGGCACCGCGGAAATACGTATTTTTGAGCTTGATCATTATGGTCAGCAGTGCTGCGTCCCTTCATTTCAAGTCGGCCATGCGGCCGCCATGGCGGCTTGGCGGTGGTGACTAGTGAATATGAAGACGTCTTATAGCAAGAAATACCGTTTTAAATGCTTTGAAATTTTTCTTAATATAACAACGAATATTTTATTGATATATTCTGCATGAAGATAGAAGAGGATGGAATAAAAAAATTGGATTCTTGGCCACCTAGCCGCTACATTTGTTTAGATTGCAAAAGTGAGTACATAGTAAAATACAAGCTTTCCCACAACTTTATACGCTTTTTAATCTTCATCATTGCACTTAAAAATAATTTTACGGCTCTTACGAATTGAATTCGATTGTTATTTGTAATAGGTGAAGCATTTAACAGAAAAAAAAGACGTAAAATAATATTTAAAGTTGATATTTATATTGCTGTTCGATTGATCATTATGTTATGGAACATCAATGTACAATTTTTTTTCCTATTTACAACAGTCAATTTTCATATTTATCTGTTTCTTAATTACTCGTATTTACATTGTCGTATATACATATTATTTACAAGATTTCATTGTTAATCAAATCTTGACAAAAATATTTATTCTTCTGGACTTTGTTTTGAATTATGGACACTTGCTTATATTGACGATAATTTACTGTGAATATATTCTTCAAAAGAATTTGATTTGAAATAATTATAATCTTTGCTTGTAGGTGAACCGCTATCAATGTCATCATCAGGATCATCACCATCATCATCACCACCATCCTCAATATGGATGTTGTCATCTTCTACTGGCTTTAAAAGCTGGATATTCCAGGCATGGGAAAGCTGTTGGATGTATTTAATCATGTTTTCCAGACAATGTAGAGTTATACAGTAATTCCCCTCGGGGCTTTTCAATTACTGTTTACAACTGTTCTTTGGGGGACTTTACGGACTGCTATATGCAGTTTACAAACATGAGTATATAGAATAATTGTTAGTGGTTATGCCCCCGTTGTTAGTAAGTACAGACACTGAGGATGGTCTTACCTGCGTCCTCAGTGGTTCTTTAACGTCCATAATTGGATTAGGCTGTAAAGTAGACGGGACCTCAGATTTTACGTCGTTATCCGAGAGGACGTGAAGATCTTACCATTTGCAGATTGAGAAACAAAGGCAGCAACTTCTCCTCAATTATTTTAAGACCCTGAGTGTTGGTCCGGCCAGGGCACGAACGCGTGACCTCCCGCACAGTAGTCCGAAGCTCTACCAACTGAGCTAACCGGTCGGCGGTCTCGAAAAATACTGCATTCATTATATTTCAAGTATTCATGATGAAAAGTGTGACCACATGTTAGTCGTTTAGTTGATGCTGCTGCTGGTGCTTCACATTCAGGATGATCACAATCTAGAAGGCTGTTTGGCTCACAAGAAGGCCATCTGTATCCCAAAGGCAGACTTTTCCTACTGAACGCTTTGTTGAAACTCGTAAGGTGGTACTGTGATTTCCCATATGGTTTGCCTGCTTTGTTGATGGGTCTAGAAACATGTTAATCATTCCTTGAGCTGCTAGACCTGAAAAAGGAGTACTGATATTTACTTAAGTGTGATTGCCTGAGAATAACGGGCAGGGCCAAAAGATAGGGGTCGGCCTTTGGAGCTGACACTTTCACCGTTTAATAGCCATCGGATAAGAATACAAATGACCAAATATTAGCAACATCAGACGTTTCGTTCTCGAGATGACCACCCCCCTCAATTTTTGCTCAGAAATTACGCCAAAATCATCAAAGTTGATCGGAAACTTTGGAGCCTAATAAATTGCAAACAGTAACACCAGAGCATAGTATTCTACATTGAGATTGGAAACAAGGTATTAATCGACCTATTTATTGTCAAATGAATGGAATTGGTGAAAACGGAATTTTTTGTCGCTCCCTCGAACGATTCGATACTAACGGCCTTTGAGAAATACCGACATTTTACCAAAGTTAAAAAATATTTTCTCAAAAGTGCGGCAGTTTTTATTTTTATTTTTATCGCTTGACATAATACTTGTATATTGATCTTTAAATTAAAGCAATCTCAAAATTGGTACTTTTTAATGTCGGAAAGTTATAAACGATTGAATTTTCCTTAATTTCGCTTGCGTGACAACACTTTTCCCGCCAAATTCGCGAAATAGTTTATATGCAAGTACACAAACATTGATAAATTATACTAATTTTCTATGCTAAAAACACTGCTGGACTCTGTGGCTTGATAACATGCTATTTAGGTCTCAATGAGATCATTTTACTTTATAATATCGAGATTTGACTGATATTTGATGTGGTAAATCTAAGAAAAATGTACACATTTTAGAAACTTTTGTTCGAATGACTATAAATAACTCGAGTCTTGATTATTTTTCACAGCTGATCGAAAGACAGCAGTCTTCTTTATCCAAAACTTACATTTATGATAAAACAAATAGCAATCTTCACTGATATAGCTCATTCGATTCTGGCACGCCGCTTTACTCATGGACACCTAGTCTCTGCGGAAATAGGGAGCCCGAAGACTAAGAATGAAGGCCACGACCGTATCAAACTTTTAACCAAACGTTTAACTTCTTCCTTATAGAATTGGTGAACACAGGTTGTCTTCGTAAAATATTATTGTTGACACCATTACCTGACAGAAGAAGCAAATCTTGGTCACTAATACCTCGTTTGTACCCATTGACACAATCTTCTTCAAACTGGTTGGGTTCACAGTTGGAGAAGGCTAACAGACGGGCAGTTTCTTGTATTTGTGGTGCCTTGTCATTCTTACTGATTCTGCATCTCAATCTTGAATGGAATATCTCAACTTTCTTTTCAGTGATAACTGAACACAGATGTTGTTTTGCCCTGTAGTAATCTGGGAATGAGCTCTCTTGGTAATTTTTGTCACTTATCCATGCGAGAGTTGCTTTGTTATAGTGGTGGCGTTCCATGGTGATGAACATGATAGCCAACCTCTTCATGGATTCTTGTATCAGAGGATAACTACCTCCCTTGACAAACACAGGGTAATGGAGAAACGTTAGTGGTACCAGCTCTTCAAATAGATGGAGCAAACAAACAAACTCTACATCTTTGCACTCTTGAAAAGCTGCAATTATGGCATCTCTGATGTGTAGACAGCCTGCAAATGCAAGTGTGATGCATAGTGAAATCTTTTCTGGCTTTGGCTTCAATGGCAAAGTCTTTCTTTGACCAAAGACCGACTTGTATATTTCTTGGAATATTGTGTGGTATCTGATAATAACATCCTCTGTGGCATTTAAGTAAACATGGAACTGCCCAAGCTCTGGGATCATGGTGTCAAGTGCATCTGGTGAAATGCAAATGTTTTTCTTGTGGAAATACCATGTTGGCCAATCCCCAGCAACAGGAAGCACATTGCTTTTCAAAAAGGCAGACAGCTCAGGTAGTACTTGGAATGTGTATTGGTGGGTTTGTCTGTAATCATTTAGGCAATGTAGATCTTGCTCAATCTCATCAATGAGAAGAGTTGAATTTAGTGATTGAGACTGGTCTTCTCTTGCATATACTCTGCATCAAAAACAGAACAATATGAACTAGTTATTATTTTTAGACGACAATAATACAAAATATTGTCTTTTATAAATTTGTAATAATTCATTTCTAATTTGTGTTCTATTTACCATTAGTTCCATATGATGACAGAGTATAATCATTCAATGATATTGTCTAATATCAGCGGCACAATTAGAACTATTATTTTTGAAAACATTGTATGTATTTGTAAATAGAGTGTGGTTGTAGAATGTCTAAAACTGTTCTTATTATGCATATAAGATCATACAACATGATATTAATTGATACACACCTGAGTTCTTTCAAGGATTTCCTTAGCAAACAAAGGTTTATCTGTTTGTAACTTTCAGGGAGACCACCAAGGAATGTGTGTGTACAATATTGTGACCATACTGTTTTAATTTTTTGAATTACAGCTTAACTGCAGATTCCTCCTTTACACAGTAATTGTTGAGGTGGTTTTGCTGGTAATTTTCCAGGTATATGAATAGTTATTTCTCTATGAATCTTTGGAATTGGCTTGACGGTGTCATATTGTTGTACATCCAGCATAATGCTGGCCATGTGGACAGCATTAGATATTTGTCTTCCCTGTGGTGTCTTGATAGCATTTATGTTATGAAAAACATCTATCATCAAAATAAGAAATGTTCCCATTAAAGGAAAAAAATAATTGACATTGAATTAATGCAATTATTTATCAAAATTATTTATCAAAATTGTATGTTGGTGTTTAAATTATTTATTATTCAAGTTACCTTTTTCAAGAGAGAATGCAATTTTTCTTGTAGCTTTTTTAATTACATACTGGCAATTTCATGCTTTTTGATTGTCTTTGTTTTTGGGTTTCTAGCAAAACCTAACATCATTCCAGCTGACATCCCAACTGAGGATAAACCCTTGTAATTCCAAAAAGATTTCACTTTCATATTGGAAGTTACCATGTTTTTGATTTCTATTAAATTAATAATGATATAACCCTCCTCTCTTGCATGTTCATTTTCTTTTCCCCATGTCTTTCACTTGAAATGCTGTTTAGCAGGGTTGTATATAGACCTGGTACTGTCTGCAACACAAGGGCTTTCATGCGATCATGTCCTACTAATGATTGGCGATCTTGGTGTTCGTCAATAATCATGCTCAGCTTTTTGAGGTTTTCTTCAAATGTTGGCTCTACAGTTAAAACACAAGTCAAATGAGTTTTCAATTGATTTTTATTGATAATATTAATTTGTTGTTTTCATTGTTTTATTCAGCTTTACATTTTCAAATAGTCAAATGAGGAAAGAATGACCAAAAGGAATTTATGAGCAAAAAATTTTTCTTTATGTGAATATTTGTTGAATTACCTTTTAATTTTATCTGTATTTGTTCCCAAGTGCTTCTTTTGATTGTTATTTCTTCAACTTCTAATTGTGTCTCTTTCTATAATTTTAAAATTTTAGGTCATTATAATTACAACAATGATCAATAAATGTTGATATGTTAATTATTAACATATCCTTGCTATGCTATTTTCAATTAACATTACCAGCAGATTTGATTGTGTCTCCATATTTTCCTTGTCTTGGTGCACATCTGCAAGTTTGGCTATCTGTTTAATTCAATTTGCATTTGACATTTTTAGTGTTTTCAAAATTATAGATCATGCAGTGTGTATATATTCCTCCAAAATGTGAATTTTGACCCCTACCTGCAAACCTGGTGTTGCTGCTATATTTTCCATATCGTGACATATTGTTCTTTCAGCTATCTAAATTCAATCAATTTTTCCCCAGAAAATTGTTAATTATAATTGTTACAAAATGGAAAAATATATTGTTTTTCTGTTGTTTTCATAGTATTTGTTGTTTTGTTTCAAATACATTTTAAACATTTTTAAAGCTTAATTACATATGTTTGTCAAAAAGACTTACTTTTTGTTGTTTTGCTGGTGTGGAATCTGAGCTGTGAGTATTTAGTAACCTTTTCGGTGCTTCTTTTTTGCATTTATAACACCATCGTGTGCCAGGATTATATATTGGATCATCTTTTCCAACATGATCCAATACATGCAGGTAGGTCTGTGGGATAGGGTGGAGAGACTTTGAATGACCCCAACTTGATGGGCATGAGCATCTTTTGTTGTTTTTTCTACGAATTCTTTCAAAATGGTGTTGACATAAGTGCTCATGGAGGGGAATACCACTACTTCTACTAATTTCCCAGTTGTTTTTCCTTACAATCCCGCCACGTTCCTGTGCTGACTGCCTAGTTTTTGCACAAAAAAACATAACATTTTTCGATCAGCACTAAAAAAAAAAAAAAAGAGTGCTGTCGTCAGCTAAGCTTTTGATGGCGACAATTTTTTTTAATCAATCAGTTTATATTGCCCTAGTTCATACTGTGTGCAAAGATAGTTTTTCTTGTGCAAGGTATATGTGGTGTAACATTTATCTATTTATGAGTGTCTGGCCTGATAGCTCTAAGTATTGGCTATTTGAGCTAAGTTTCGACTATTTGTTTACACTACCTCTGCAAGAGTGGTGCTTCGTAAACTCGATGTGTAGTAAACACACCTGATAAATTATCGCCGTTTCTTTCATGAAGAAGTTAGATTATGCTTGTTGAGTCCAATAATATATTAGCTTATGAACAAAGGAAAGAGTCATCGGCATTTTTTAATATCTTTATTGGTATAAATTTGTTTTAATTCAACTGTGAACTTTCTTTATCGAAGTCAAAACTTCGATAAATTGCGCGCCATTTTGTTTAGTTGTTTCGATGCGCCGCTGACCAGTACAATAACGTGATCGAATGCGTATTTCCGCGGCTCCATTTAGATAGCTAGATTACCAAAAAGCTATTTATTATAATTTTCAAACCTAAAAGGGCGTGATAAAGCGAGCGAATCGCGCGGGGATTTGTTTACAACTCAAAGAAGCCAAGTTAGTGCTTTTCTAACTTCTCATTGGACAATAAATTTTAATTGACAAGTGCGATTTTTACCATGGTAAAGGAAGCCAGTTGACTGTTACTAACAAAAAACAGTCGGATATTTTTCGCATTTTTGTGCATATTTCTTGCGTATTATTAAATGTTGTCGCATCCATAGAGATTGAATATTTGAATGGATTATTTGATCACGAAAAGAAAAACAGCACAAAGAAAAAAAAGAGAAAACTATCCCTTTTCATTTTTACTATGTTAATTTCTGTTCATGATTAATGAAATTATTATTTAAATGGATTTATTCTTTCATTAATTCATTTATTTGTTTGCTTTCTTATATACAGTCATTTTTGATTGATAAATTGATTGATCAACAATTTTGATAATTGGTAGGGAACGAATGATTGAATGAATAATTAATTTCATTAAATCGGAGCTCCACTATTAGGTTTACCTAACTTTTATATTAGTTATAGACATAAACGCTGTCGTCATACTCGTGAACCAAGTTGAATACCAACACAATTTCTAAGCCGCTTAAAGACTAAGAATAGAAAGCTAAGATGGGTTATTTATCATCACATTCGCAAAAATATTCCGAGATCTTCTAAGTTGCATTATTATATCAACCATGTCAAAGTTGCTCTACATCATTTGCGCATTTTTCCTACATATCATTGTCTGATTTAACATGTAAATTTTTTATCAAAGAGAACCCCGAGTTCATGCAGCTATGCGTCTAGTTACAATTTTAATTTGGTGTAAATGTTGTGCTTTCAAATTCCGGGCTAACCAGTTAACAAGTACGAACATGACCTTTATGACAAATTAGCTCTTGTCACATATTTATAATTAATACCATGACACGAGGGAAATTAGTGATTAAAGTTCCCTGCGCCCTCGGGACTTCACCAAATTTTTTCGAGGTATTCAGGGAAATTTAATCGCTAATTTCCCGAGTGACATGGTATTAATTTGTAATACCATGATTACCGAGGAAAAAAGTAACGGTTTTAGTCGTGGGGGTTTGAAGTCAAGGAAGCGTGAACAACAAAATCACTCAAACTAATTTGCAAAAAATATATATAGAGAGGGAGATAAAAAAGAAGAAACATTCAAAGAGAAAAAATAAATCTGAATCTGTCAGTTTTTCAATTTATTTTGTGCTCAAGCATGCGCAAAGTTGCGAAACACGATGCACAAGAACGGAGAAACGCCTCCCATATGGAAAGCGAGCAGCAATTTTTATAAGTAGAACGCGTTTTGCTCTAGTGATTAGCAGGGACTATAGGTAGTCCTTGGGAGGAAGACTAGTCATTGTCTTCTAAAATTCCCTCATGCATAGTCATCCTTTGTCTTTTAATAAATTTTCCTCTATATAATTATGCAAGAGGGAAATTTAGTAAACGACAAAGGATTTCTTTGTCTTCTAAATTTCCCTCATGACTATGCATGAGGAAATTTCGGGATACTGCTTTCTTTAGATTATTTTGCGGAGAAATCGAAAATAGATTTGTTTTCAAAAGTCCGTGATATACACGTTAGCGTGTTTGAGCTTGTTACAACTTATTATGGTTAATTGTAAACATTTTCTTTTGTTAATTATAAACAGTACGTTATTTCTCGTTTTGATCAATACATAATATCAATAGAAATATTTTTAAAAAACCTGTGGCATTTTCTATTTGATTGTTCGGGAGGAGAGTACCAAGTAAATTGCCATAGCAACCAATCTCAGTGATTGCAAAGCGGCAGATTCAAAACATAATGGCCGACTGCGAAGGCTGTCTTGGCGATGGTTTTGAAGAAAATGAAATGCGCAGTTGAGAAGAAAGAGACAAAAATATTTATGAAAACGAATACTTCAAATTAGCTAAAGTTGGTGTCGTTCTTTGGCAGGCAAAAGAGGTTTGAGCTTTAATAGAAGAAAATTATCACGAAGTCTCACGTGGCGAGAGCTCAAAATCAATGCAAATCAGCAGGAGATATTTTCATCGGGAAAGGTTGCAAAAGAAGCAATAATTTTGACAAATCTTCAATGCAAATAATTCAACCGTAAGTAGAAAAAATGATGTAGTATAAGTGTGAAGATAATACGGATTTAAATACGGATAATTTTGACTTTTTCCATGCCGTTTGCTCGTGATGGATAATGTTTAGTTCAAAATATTCAGTTTTAAATCAGTTGAGCAAGTGTGCTTTCACCATTGAGCGTTCAATCCTATTTTTTTTTCGTTGTGAAATTCATTTCCAAAAACGTGCTCAAAATTGTTCTTCAGATTGGACTATCACATGTGAACGAGCAAGCCAGCATATTATGATAATATTGTGTATTTCTAAAGAACCATTACTGTTATTCAGGTACTGAGTGTTCACATTTATTGAATGCCTCATCGCATTAATGGTAATCATCTATCGCCTGAGTGCATGTTTCAGTGGCAGCAAAAAGTGTAAACAATAACTCTCTCGTTTAATTCTCGCACCTATTTTTAAATATTATTAAAATAATAATTCCGAACTGTATTCAATATTGTGCCATTCTTGCACAAATTTTTGTGTTTTTGGCCGATTACACCTTGTTCCTTATACGCTTTAGCTGCTATGTGCTTTTTAATAAACAAGCAGAAGTGTTTTAAAAAGTTCAGATCTGCGAGTTTATCAAACTGCTTCAGAAACTCCAACACTTATAAAAAGTGTTATCACTCGGATCCAGAAATTTTGAAGTGGGGGGGGGGGGGGGGGCACTAATAAAAAATGACTGATTATCAATCGAAAAAGCTATTTATAACAAATAAATCAACTGAGATAAATACTGAAAAAAAAAACTCATACACACAAACATACCACTTATATCGAGCATGACAGTTGAGCTACAAACATACACATCCCACATTTCAGAACAGTGAACAGGGGTCGGTTGTACAAAGCCCCGATATCGCTATTCACTGGATAAATCCCTATTCAGCGGACAAATTCTAAAGAAAACCTATCGAAATGGATACCTTCAGCCAGTTTATAATTTTCTCCATACTTTGTACAACTCACCAAAGGAGTCTAGGTTTTTAAAAACTACTCTAAATACTAAATGGGGTGGGGTCGCATAGTATTCTTAAAGTCAGTGAAGCCTTTTTTACTGTTTGTTCAAATAACTTTTTACCGACAATCTGTTTCTACCATAACATGACTTTCCAGATGAAGTAATTGCTTGTTGTATTTTTTTTTTCGTGATTAGTCATTTGAAGCACAAATGTAACCACACAGTTCTCCGTTACATTGGAATTTTGGATCTTGCAAGGAACTTACCATTTGCCAAAAAAAAACATGAAAGCTAGTTAAACAGCCCCATAAATTCTCTTTAGTGTTCTATTTTATTGTTTAAAGTTTTTACAATAGGTTCAAAGCAAAGTATTTTACAAAATCAGTTTCTTGAGGTCTACTTCAATGAAGTTGCTGACTTTTGCATCGCTGACAATATACCGATCGACTCTCAGAGTTTGCCCAAACATCCTAGCCAAAAAAATCATTGAAATGGCCTACAATGTCTCTTTAGATGTCTTTACAGATGAAGTCTATCCATTTAAAATAGATTGTTGTTTTTCATTAAAAAAAATCCATAGATGTCGTAGTGTTTGTGAAAATGAACAACTTTTTTTCAGTTTCGCTTAATTTTTAAGATCAAATAATTACAAATGGTGTTGCAAATGCAGTGTGAGCTGTCTTATTATACCATGATCAAGCGAGCGACTGTAACATTTATATTTAAGCAATCTTAGCTGAACTGCCAGAAATTGTTATATTTTGGTACATCGAGTTGTGCACATCGTCTTGTGTGGTTGATGAACCAACTGGACGATCAACCAAGTTATTCTTACTGCTTAAAGGTATCTTCGTATTTGAGGTTTTATTAAAAACGTGAACAATATGCCATCAGACGAAATCTGTAACATTCATATTTGAACATTGTTGGATGAATTACCAGATAGTGTTAACTGTTGGTAGTCGGAGTTGTGCGCATCTCCTTGAAGTGGTTGATAAAATGAACGATCATCAAAGTTATTGTCACTCTTTAATGGTGTCTTAGACATTGTGTTTTTATTAAGCTCCTCGTAAACAGAATCTTGAGTCTGCTGGTTCAGTTCCAGTGGCTGGTACATTCCGCTTGGGTGTATACCAGATGAAGTGCTGGCGTCTGCATTGGATAATGACGGTGTGCTGTGTTTTGATGGGTTGCTAGACGTTTTTACTACACCTGTGGATACAACCAAAGGTTTATTGTTTTATTGGGCATGTTGGGACGAGGAAGGTTTAAAATGTGTTTTGGCAAGATGTCGACTTTTTATCGGTAAGTGTTAGACTAGGTGTTTTCTTGTATTTATAATGTGAGTAATTTTCTTTCTTTGCTCTATTTGGAAATGTAACTAAACGTTAATTTGGTGTCTGCTGAAATTTCAGGGGGGACTTTTGATATATTTGGAAGGTATTTTAGGCGCCTTTGTGGCTGTTATTGAGCCGCCATGGCCCATAGATAGTTCAGTGTGCTATTGTGGGATGATAATATTAGATTTTTCAAATGCACTTGTTACTGCACCAGCTGAACTAGTACTAGTGTCTCTAATTTCATTATTACCATGAGGTGGTGAGGATAGTTTGGTAGAATAAGAAGGACATTTTGATGTGATCTGGCCAAACTTATGTCGTTTTTCTTTAGGAGGAGGGTCTATGAAATCGTATTCTGGAGCAACTGTTGTGGTTATGTCACTCATTTGAAGATCTTCTTTAGGTTTTTCAAATACGGCAACATTCTGAAAAAATGAAAATGATAGGCTCATACTAAATTAAAGGAATAAATTAAATTTTAAGGCACTACACTAGTAAGGAGCCTTATTTAGACGTCATCAATTGATGACTTAGCGCGTATGTGAACACTTTAGTTAGCGACTAACTGAACCAATCCTGGTGAGGCGGACATGGTCACAGAGCTCACAATTTAAAGGCCAAGGCAACTGTCGGCAGCTCCACATCTTAACTTTCTTTGATTCAACTTCAGTTTTAATTTGCCGCTCACCAGCTTTAAGTACCTGTTTAGACGTAAATCGCCATTGGTTTTGATATATGTTCCAAGGGGGGAAGGGGATTAATAGCATGGTCAGCCTTGTTTAAGTTGAATAATTTGACTTAATTAAAGAATAACAGCAAAATTAAAAGAGTATTTTTGAACGTAAAAAAATAAAAACCGAACCTTTTCAAATAAGCTTTTCGATAGATTTTGCGAATAGTTTTTGAAAATATATATAATTAGTTTATTAGGCTATCAATTAATCACCGTTTTTCGCTGTTTATATATATTATTTATTTTGTCTTATCTTTATACTACAATAGTCATTTTTTATATTTTTGTAAATTATCATTGTAAGTGCACATATGAACATATACACATAAAAATATGCACGATGCAAGTTATTAAACTATTAAATTATTATTATAAGTGTCCAACCTCGTAAACACTTCTTTCTTGTGGGGATGTTTCTTCGTGATTCCTTTAAAGCAAGAACGTTAGCTAGAAAATGCAAGCATTTTTCGTTGTTTGGCTGCATTCTTTTATCATTGTGTGCTATTTTTCAGTTTTTCTATTGTTCCTTCGTTCATTTATTAAAATCGATAATTACCTTTCTGTTGATAACAGCCTTTTAACTGCAAAAAAATACATATATACATGTCAGGCATTTGAATGAAATACATATGATATACCAAGTTATGATAAAGCTTGAGCAGTATGGCGCTTGTTGTCGGTCCATTTCCTGTTGCAAACACCAAACAATTTCCAAACTACGCACGCTGAATACAATATAGAAAATATTAGATTAATTAAAAACAATTTAAACTGTGGTAATGATTACCTCTGTCTTTTAATTGTCGTATATAGACCAGGAGTAGTACAATGACAACCAGCTGTATAGCTGCAATAACTGCCAATGCGATGTAAAGATGCCTTTCTGTAGTGCCTGCAAGGAATGAAATATTGTTAGCATGACCAAATGAGATAGGTTACACCCAAAAGTGATTAAAAATCACACAGGGGAACGAGGTTAAGAGCTTTGAAATATAGCGGTGCAATATCACTCATAGTTTTGCAAGAATATGCCCAGGGATAGGTGACTTTACATTTTTGTGGCCCACCAGAGAAAACATTATTGTTGTGTGGTCTCATAAGTTACCTTGTATTAAGACAGCCATTAAATAAATTCGCTACAAATTCTATAAAATAACTTTTATCTGGTGAATAACTTTATCTAGACTTGATTAAACCATCAGCTGGTTTGCCTCTAACGAGTATATTGAAATTCTCTAACCAATATCTGACCATGTATAAATACTTTGACTTTTTTTATTTTTAAACTTATAGTCAGCCTGACCATTTTCACAATAGGTCATAAATAATAATAATTTAAAAACATGTTTTTGGGAACAAAAAACATAGTCAGTCATAACAAACAAAAAACAGTGATATGCAATTTACAGTTGTCTTTTTCTTGAGGCTGCTTCACTGCTTCGTCTTCTAGAAAACAAAGAAGTTGAAATAAATAAAATTAGTACAAGGAACGATGGTTTGTCGCTGTTATTAATGCCACTGGGAAAATCAAGCGCAGAGCTTCAGTTTTTTCACAATTTGGTACATCATGACGTTTTTTTAATAGTCAGGATAGTCCAACAATTGATTGACACATTTTCAAGCATTTATTTAGCTTGACCACAAATTAATCATCCAAGGAATGCATAGACATTCATACAATTGGACCATGAGTTAGTGAGACAGTTCTAAACCACTCATAGGGATAGACCAAGATATTGAAACAAGAATTCATAACCACTCATGGCGTTGGACCATGAATAATTACTAAGGAATTCGGAATTTTTCAATGTATCATCCGTAAAATTCGTAACTTCTTATGGCGTTTGACTTTGAATTACTCAAGGAATTCAAAACAAATCATGAAGTTTAACTTTTAATTACTCAAGGAATTCTTGTGGAAATTAACCATGGACCACTCAAGGACTTCACAACTACTCATGGAGTTTGAACATGAATTAGTCAAAGAATACCAAACTACCTAACTGCCTATGAATTTTGCCCATGAACAACACAAGCAACTAACAATTCAACTACTAATATCATCAAATAATCAATCATCAAAAATGCTAATGTTAGGATTTGGCTGCTGTGGTGTATACATTTCCGATCCTTTCCAATTGTTTCAAGGATTCCCAACCACATTTAATTTGTAGTAAAGTAATGATGATGATGCCTTTTTCGATGTCTGACAAGTTATACACGTGTGGAAATGTCTTTGAATTGTTTTTTTTAGTGACACTTTTGTAATTAACTATGTACTATTTTTGGTCTAATGTTACTGGATTTAAGCCACTTTGATAATTGTGCTAGTTTCGTGACAAACGTTAAGATATATATGTTCAAAGAAATATTTCACCTTTATTTTCAGGGACTGTGCCTTCCGCTATTTTTGTCATGCCACCATATAATGTTTCCTAAAAATCAAATCAAAGAATTATCAAAGGTCAGTTGTGCTGCTTTTAACTCTCATACACTAGATTGGATAAACTTCAATCACGTTCCATCATTGTGTCACGCTTTTGGTGTAAATGTTGAATATTATCAAATTTATCAGTCATGGTGTGGACATGAATGTAATTTTTAATTTTTATATTTGATTAATACTTACTGTCACGCCACACTGGAAAACGTGATAACTCATTCCTTTCTCCAATTCTTTGTTTTCGAATTGGCCATATTGTTTTCTATCGCCAATGGTAAATATCTTCGTATTTGGAGACAGCTTGGCTGCATCTTGTGCTATTTCATCGCATCTTAAGTTGGAGGGTTCTTGAGCACACTTATTGTTGTCTTTTACTCCACGAACATAAACCAGATAAAAACTGTTTGTGCATAATGACACAAAATATGATACTTCAATTAAAGACTAGATCGGAAAACCATCAAGTCTCAAAATGAGCAAAATCCTCGATCCACAAAACATTTCTCCCGTGAGATTGCTAAAATCAAGGAAGCTAATTCTTGCAACGTTTCGCCAGTTATGTCGGAACGTGCATAGTATAGGTCTTATCTCTTATCATAGTATAGGTCTTATCTTACTCTTATCACCATAAACTTAAGTCAAACCATTAACCAGCTATTATGCCTATCTACATCTAGCATTACCACAAATATCATAATCAGTCTGTTAATGGACACTTAGACGTGAAGTGACGTCGGCTGTGACCGGTGTAACCACAAATCATACAAATTGAAAAGAAAAAATTCTAAATTACTTTATTTTCCCATTAATAGCTGAGATTGGCCATAACGTTACGTTGGCAACAGAAGAAGTGATTTTGTTAACAGTTCCTCCTGATGGAGCTGGTGGTGCTGTGGATAAAAGATAGAGACAAGGATTATTACTGACACAACACTGTAGACATACTAAGGTAATGCGTCTTTACTTATTTGCTAGTTACTATATTACAAGAATTGATGTTAAAGAAAAAAATGCCAACTTACAAGGGGTTTGCTTAGCTAAACGGTCAGATTGAATTCATGTAATTACAATAAAGACTTAGTATGAAATACGCACCTGCAATCTCCGTAACACCAATTGCATCATTACTGTTGTTTCCTCTGCCACATTCAGTAACGACAGACACAGCAAAACTATATCTTGTAGCTGGATACAGGCCAGTTAAAGTCAAAGTGACATCTTGGGAAGATGGTGGGTTGTCATACGCTTTTACAGCACTGGTTATATTGTTAGGCCAGTTAAATGAATATGTTTTCCACCAACGATAGGTAATCTATCATGGTAACAAATCTATGTCATTATAGCCGAACTATAGTCGAGTGATTGTTGTATTAATTGGATGGTTATGGTGAAGATGATGCTGATTGATGACGATTGATGTGCTGAGAATAACGGTGATGCTGATATTACCAATGACTATGATGATTATGGTGCCGGATTCTGATAATGATTGTGCTGATGAAAGTCAATGAACACGGTATTAACAATCAAAATGTGAAATTGATATTAATTATTTCAAACGACTCCTGAATAATCGATAATTGATTTTCAAAGAAAATCAATAACGGCGTCGAGTAAACCGACTTCTTTTCTCCCGATAATATTTTTTCATGATGGAAAAACATCAAATTATATTAATGATGATAATTAGTTAAAATAAAAGACAGGGACTTTAAGGGCAAGGGTTTGATAAAGTACACTACAACTGTTGCATTTTGATAATGGATGCGCTTACGACATATTTTCCAACTGGTTTTGCGAGTGGTTGTGGCTTTGACCACTTCAGCTTTGCTGTGGTTTGGCTCATCTCTAGAACCTTTAGGTTTCTTGGAGATCCTGGAGCTGCAATATCAACACGCAGACAAACTATCTATGTATACTGTCAACCGGGAGGATGGGGGTTTCAACCCCAGCCAGACTGGGGGTCGGAGTCTTGAGATACTGAATTGAGGAGAATGTGCTAAATTTTAAATAATTGTTACTTATAATTGTTAGGTTGCACGTCGGATAGAAACGTTAAATTGCAGAACCCGTCTCGATATTCTTACACACTAACAAATGGTATATGAGCAAAAAAACGCCTTGATAATTTAGTCATTGAAACATTGGTACGATTTTGTTATACCTGACGTAAAAAATGTAGATTCAGCACTAAACAGACCGGGTCCTTTACTGGTATAAGCCCTCACTCTAATGGAATATGTAGCACATTGGGGAAAATCGTGTAGAACTTGGCTACAAACTTGAATGCCAGAGCCATGACATTGGACTTGATGTTTACATGACACTTTTACGAACGTTGTTTTTTGTGTAATACCATCTTTTATGCGTGCGAGTTCAATTTCATAGATGGTGATGGGGCCATTTGTATCAGGTAAAGGCTGGAATATTACATTGTAGGTCGTAGCGTTGTACTTGTAAATGGTTTTAATGGACGCTTTCTTTGGAGCTGAAACAAATTTAAGACAATGATTTCAGCTTTGTAAACGAAATGATAATTCAACAATACCTAGGATCAATGTGACAAAACCCACTGATACATGTCGATTGCACAAATCCTTATTAAGGCTTCTCACCAATGGAAAAGGTATCAAATTCATAAAGTATAATTGATGTTATCAAATAGACAGAGACTTACATAGCACTAATTTGGTGAATAGTGCAGAAGTGACAGTGATTCATTTGATTTTGATAGCTTTCTTGTTCATGCCACATATTATTTTGTATTATTAATTTACTGAATGTTGTTGTTTATGATTTGGTTTATTGATTCTTCTTTTCCCTGTCCCTTAACAAAGAAAACCCCTATAAGAGCATTATTTTAGAGCGTTGTCATATCATGCACTTTAAGAAATGACAAGCCATTAGATATGTGAAAACATAAACTAGCAAACAACTATAGAAAAACTTAGAATAAGATAGTAAATGACCAATCAAATAATTTGAACCAGTCTTTATAGTACTTACCATAATTTGGCACAGATATAGCTCTTTCTACCTTTGGTCCATCTGTTACAGTGATAGCCCAAACCTTCACCTTGTAAGTAACTCCACCACAAGCATTGAATGTGCATGCAAGTGTATTGTCATCAAATATTATTTTGCTTTCATCTCCAGTCTGACCATAAGATACACTGTATTTTCTAATGATTCCATTGGGATATAAAGGAGGTTTCCACGTTATATTCACTTGTGGTCCAATAGGACCAACAGGATCGATAATGGAGATTTTCACATGGGTAGGTTTGGAGGGTGCTGGTAGAAATAAGTATGAAAATAAAACATATGACCCATATCAAAATATGTGAGAATTATTAGAACATTTAAGGGAACTATTATTATATACCTCCTATCAAATTCCAAATTATCATCATCCTACAAAGATACAAATCACTTTAAGTCGTGGCACTTTTAAATGGTGATACAGAATTCATTTATATTTCGAAATTCTTTATTGCAAAATAGATTAACTGTACAAGATAAATGATAAAGAAATATATCTCTTTTGTTCTTTAGTCAGTTTGATGTGGAATAATGCTGGATAATTTTATGGTTGCCGCTGTATTTCGACAGAATGTTTATATTAATGCAAGCATGCTTATATAAAATATCTTAAATATGTACTGATTCTGAAGATTTTAGCGAAGAAGAGTTTTTAAAAATAAGTTTATTTCCACTAAAAAATCACACACAAACAAAAGAAGTACACACAGTGGATACAAAATTTATTTAAGTTAGTCTTGTTGTTACATTTAACCGTCAGTACATACAGAGGGACATTTCATTATCTTTTGAAGTTCTAAACCGGAGCTATAAAAAGGTACACAGTAGCTTTGTACTTACGTCCTTCAAATGTCCATTTAGTCACGCTATTTGAATAAGGACCATCACCTACAGTTGTGTAAGCAAGTACTCTGATGTTATATTCTGCATACATTGCAAGGCCGTTCAGGGTGGTGCTGGTACTAGTCACTGATTTAACTGTAGGAGACGAGCATTGCCCAGTCTTGCAGTATGAGAGTTTGTATCCTCTTATTATACCATTTTGTTTACAGGTGGTGGGTCCCATGATACATCAATCTGGGTAGAACTCTTAGCAGTGGCTTTCAAATTTTGAGGTGGTGCATCAGGTTCTACAAAGATCAAAACATACAGTATTACAAAGTACGCATGCAATCTATTTTTGTATAAATTATTAAAAGAATTGTCATAATAGGCAGCATGAGGATCTCTAAAAGTGAAATACGCTTCAAATTCAATTCACATATTCATATATGTCATTATATGAAGTGTAAATTACATTTATGATTCTTTTAATTTAAACAGTTGCATTAAAAAAATTGATAAAATACGTACAAAATCCATACATTTGCAATATAAAATTGAATAATAAAGTAATGATAATCGCAAGGATCAGCAACAATTAATCAAAATTCCCGCACTACCTTTGATTGTTAAAAAATGTAATGTTTGAATTGTTTTACAACACGGTGCAATTATGTTTTTATTAGTTTGACTTGAAATACTATCAAACAATGGCCACAATGACCAGTATGAAATAACATGGCAGGGATAAAAAACGAGGCAGTATGCTCTATTTAGTTGCCAAAGCAATCGATGAACTTGCCCACTGTTTCCACGACAATCTTCAGTACTCTGTTGTGTTATATGTCTCAGCCAATCAGAGCGCGCGTAATTTTAGTATGCCGCGGTAATTTTTTTTTTTAATTCAGGAAATATAAACAAGCAATACTCACTGTCTTCTAAAGTGCGTTTGACCACAGCTCTGCTAGCAGGACCATCTCCTTTGTCATTAAAAAACAGAACTGTAATGGAATATTGCGTCCATTTCTCCAGATTGTCTAAGATTTTATATGTAGCCTGACCATCATTAACGTGTACTGTGTTTTTCACCCCCTGGGTTTTTGTGAACGTCACCTTGTACCCAGACGGAGGACATCTTACACCAGCACGCACCTAAAGGAATAAGAAGTTTTTTTTCTATTAACAATTGTTAAACGTACTATTTGTTACCAAATAACAGTTGGTTTATTCTTATCTTGAAACCTGAACTTATTTGGATGTTTTTTTTTTTATTTCTACGTATTCAAATTGAATACTATCTATGTACTGTCGATTCAAAATTGTTAACGAGATAGGTATCGCATTGTAGCGTGTACCACAATTACATACATGCATGCAAGCATGCAATTTTAGCCAGTAGCCAAAATGGTTTTATGAAAAATCGTCCGTATATCGCCTTATTATTCACTACTTTGAAAGGTAACATGTATTTTCCTCGTTAGCAGTTTTTTTTTAAGATTGCTTCCATTGCCAGCAAACATCCTTTATTGTGAGATTTAAGGATATGCGATCGTGTATCTTTTTGTAGATGTATTTTTTATACTCGATAGTACGTACACAGTTATTTAGTTTGTGTGACTGAATAGAAACATGTAAAAAATAAGGGATCACCGGCTTCGTTTAGAGAATATCGCTTTTCAAAATCTGGGCATGCATGGTTCTTTTTTTGAAAGTAACTGACCATGTATTTTAGATAATAATCATATTTCTGTTTTATCATATCATCTTTATTTGAGTGCATTACTAGGCTGGTGCACCATATACCACTCCTTATCCAAAAAAAGCGAAATCCTAATAATCTGCGGACGTAATTACAAATTTTCCTTAACTATCATAAGACCGTAAGTGTTGGTCCGGACACAGGGATCGATCCCAGGACCTCTTGCTATGTATATCGAGGCATGTCATAAGATCAAAATCTTGCAAGTTTGACGTGAATTGTATTATTAGATATTTCGATGCTCTTTTTCATATATAGTTACATGAGATGACATCATAACCCAATATGATAATACAAAACTCTGCCAGGTTTAAATACTAATATCAAATGAAGTATTCATAGGTAAGCCACTCAATTACAAGAGTCAATGTTCTGGCATTATCCTCTGTAGGTGGAGAGTAACCATTTGCACTTATGGATGCATGATGGAGAAACAAATAACTCTACATTGCTTTAAAAATGTGAAGAAGGGAAGGTATATAATACCTGCCAAGTTACAAGAATACTTTGAGATGTCTTTGCTTGTGCTTGAATATTACCAGGGGCGACGGTTGGCTCTATGAAATAAATAGAACAGCATCAGTTGATCGATTCTTTAATCTTCTCAAATTATATTGAGAAGACTAAATTATATTAAATTATATCATATTACATTATTATTAAATTGTATTATATTAAATTGTATTCCTGAATACACATTTTGAACTGGTTGTGACAGGAGGCTCAACATGCATATATCTCCAATTAACAGCCTGACATTCCAGATCAGCATTCTTTGAAATAACGGATACAAACACACGAATGCCTAGCTGTTTAGCATGTAACTCCAATGTACAATTGAGCACAAATGATTTGCGTCTTGAGAATGACTTCAACTTACTTTCCGGGTCTGTCTTGAAAGTCGTTATACCACTCCATGGCCCAGGACCAAGAACACTGTATGATGTTATAGAAACATTATATTCTGTACAAACTGATAGACCACTGATATTCTTCCTTCTGTCTTGAGATGTTGCTATAATCACCTCTGTTGTAGACTGATGCCAATATTTTATTACATGTGATAGTATACTGGCTTGAGTTAACTTCAAAGCTGGTTGAGTCCAGCTTACAACAGCTGACCTGCTGAGGATATTTCCAAGAGACAATGTAGTAAGAGCGAATGGTTTTTCTGAAAAACGAAAGATTAGCTATCAACACCCACAAAATCGAAATCAGATATACCGGCTCACAGATCACTTGCTACAGATGGCTAGTATCCAGTTAATTGCAGATGATTTTTTTCTGCTAAACAAAACCTTGCATGTGAAAACGAAAATCAATTGTTCCAGAAACTTTAATCCTAACTTACCAAGATTAACAAAAACCTGGGCACTATTTAAAGAATCAGCATTACTGTTGGCCTTCACGTATTTTGCTCTGCATACAACCTTTTTTCTACAATCTACCAATGATTCTGTTGAAGTGTTTGAACATCTAAAAAATATTGGAAAAAGTGCTTCTTATCATAAAACAAACAAATATGAAACACTTGATGCAATAACTAATGCCACAAAAACGTTTCTTCAAAGCGAAATGAAATCCCAATGTATGGTTTTAACATTTACGTCATGAGACTTGTGGAGGACAGAGGGAACAAACTGGAGGCTTCTGCTACTCTCACTCAATATTAATTAGCATTTAATGGCCAAACGATATAATCAAAAGAAAACTAACATAATGGTATATACGACAATAAGCAAATAACAATTTAATGCATGTTTTCATTTCAGCAATATGTTCTTTGACATTATGCAGTAAAACGCTATACCAGCTGATCTCTACCTACTGATTACCCTACCAGCTGATGGCACTACAAACAATATCAGTTTGTGAAAGTTAAAGTATCAATAACACTAACTTGTAATCATTAAAAATGATATCAGCACTGGTGAAGTTAACTCTTAACACTGATTTGACTGATGTAGCAGTGCGAGTAATACCACCAGATAGGTGTGTTACATCAGTTATTCCAGAATACCAGTCAATGTACTGGATTAATGGTTCCTGGACATTACATTGCAGATCAACATGGCTACTGGGGGAAACTGAGAGGATTTTGTTGGTTAAGTCTTTAATTTTTGGAAGAAAAGCTGTGAAGAAAATACACATTTTTATCTGAGACGTTATGTAACACCGCTGTGCTCAATTGATATCAGAGAGGCAGATAAAATAGTCCAGTTTCATGTTCTTCATTGCTCAGGCCAAGCCTCGATAGTATGTGATATATTTTTTTGTACGAGGTACATCCCGTGGGACTGCACCAATCCAAAAACAATAAAAATACCAATGGTTTTGTCTTGACTCTTTTGTTAGTTTACTTACAATTGAGACTTAGCCTGAGCAATGACGAATTTGAAAATGGTCTATTGAGGGATTTGGAAAAACACCTTGTAAGTAAGGGGGATTTGAAACTTTTTATTAGAAACATTTTGGAAAGTGTGATAATTTTAGCGTTTTAGCTTGTTCTGGGATCGCTATTTTACAATGACTTCAAGATAAGAATTGCTTTAGGTGTTTAACGCTTTCACCTGCCTAAACTGGTTTCTGCTATACATAAAGCGTAACGCTAAGTTACGATCGTGTAGGGTCATCTATTATTTTTTGAAATTTACACATTCAAAACATTTGTACATAAAATTTGAAATTTGTTGTTACGTGTAATAGATGATTCATTATGTATATGTAAATGGGAAAATACTTACGGCAATTACATCCAAACAGTTCAACTCTCATGCATATACCAGTATTCCAGGTTTGTGGAAAGACGCGAACATATCTAACTGTGACTGGATGAGTGAACCATCGTATGACAATGCTGGACTTGTCACTATTGCCTTGAAATACCTGAAAGAAAATATTGAGATAAAAGGGATTCCTCGAAGCATCATTTTTATCTTTCAGGACAAAACATACCTTAGCTGACGGTTGTCCTTCCCTGTATTCATTCCATGTATTTCCATCTATACTGTATTTCAGAGTGTAAGTCTTGACCCATTTATCCATAGTCCTGTCACCCTGTGTAGCTATACCAGTCAATGTAACCATCTTATCCAGGTCAACCTGTAGGTATTCTGTATTAGCCCGTACTTTACTACACCATGATGCATCACCATACAGACGACCAAATGATGCAGCATGGCCACTGTCTGATTGGGACGATGATGTCATCTTGCTGTATTTAATTGATCCACCTTTCTCTAAACCAAACGGTGAGCTACACGCTAGAGTTAAGAATTGTTATGAAAGAGGTTAGCAAAATGTCATTTTTGTATTCGACGTATCATTTCTGACTTCAAAGATTAATAATACGTTATACCATGGCACAATGGAAATTAGTGAAAGTGCCAGAGGAATTTTTACAAATTTCCCTGTGCTATTTGGAGAAATATATTCACCCGAGTCACATGGTTTTGCTTTGTAATACTATGAGCAGCAGGAAAAAAAATATAAAAATAAAATGAATAGTGTAATCTATCTACTAAAACAAACTCTTTGTGTTCTCTCCAGTGAACTCGAAGTTATGTATTTTGCTGACTCATCGAAACAATATATATCTGTTCAAAAGACAAAGGAAGCAAATGCCGTATACATTTGTAAAGTTATATTTTTTGTATTTATGTAAAGCATGTAAGGGTGGTGGTTTCATTGCTCACATAGTAAAATAGTCAAGAAGCAGTATAAATAAGCTCATAATCCTTTGTTACTTTATCAGGAAAATTTATTTCATCATCCGATTTTTAACAGAATATTTCTGGTTTCCAAAAAGCAAATGAATCCGAGGTGATCATGGTGTAACTAAATACTACATATATAAAAAAGCCTAAATAATGCGCAAGCCGTAGAAAATTAATAATTTGAATATGCATGTCAATTATTATGATGATGAAACGAGAAATGATATTGATCAATTCTAATTGATATACTGTAACTAACTTTCGGGTACTCCATAGACATCAACTCTCATTGCTGCGTAGCCTCTAAATTCTGTTGGATAGAACCTCAGCAACTTGGTCTTGGTTGGATCAGCCAGGGTATTGGTAACAATAGTTGTTTTATCTGTGTTCCCAGTAAATACCTTATAGGAAGAAAAATATGTAGGACTTTAAATTAATGCAAAAAGAATATCTTGCGACGCGTCGATGGAATGGATTTCAAACATAACCCATAGAGTGATCCACGCCAAAGTTAACGAATAAAGCCACAATAAACTCAAGACTAAAAACATGTGAATACTGGAGAGCTTTGAGACACTTTCCTGGTTATTTTGTAAGAGTACCGAATTTAAAGATAAAAAATGCTGATGAACATCAAATCAACAGCACACATAATTTTTTGATTTCACAAAATTCAAAATCTTACACGGAACAATGGAGTTGGGGTGCAGCTGTTTTAAATGCATTATATACTCAGAACAGTGCGCGATTTAATTCCGACTGCGAAATCTAAATCCGGCCCGTCGGTGTTTGCCCTAGCGATAAGGGCTACTCAGATACCAGACCTTACGATTAGGGAAGATCTATAGCTTCCCCTTGTCATTAGGGCTTCGATAATCCCTTTGTGCTAAAAGCCCTATCGATTAGGGCAATGTGTCGAGAAGCCCTTTTGAAAAGGGATCGCACTGAAACATCCCTAATCATAAGGGCAGAAACATGGTTACTCGATAACGAGTTGTCTTTGATTGCTACAATATCCGGTGTGCGTTTGTGTACGTCTTAAATTAACGCCAAAACTGAGTAAAACTGAGTGAACTACTTAAAAGTGTCAAAATAATTTAATGTTTTTGGAAATTACCTTGACTTTCTTCGCGTTTCTACAAACCAAAACATTGGCGGGAAACGTATGGAGACACTTTGCCCATCGCGCAGAATACAGGGACACATACGGGACTTTTCTATTGTTCTGACGCCAGATTCAAAACGCCGACAGCGTGGTTAATGAGCCGTTAATGAGCCATCTAGTCACATTTACAAAGAAAAGTGCTTAAAATGGTCAGACCTTGCTATGTAAAACCTGGTTTACACTGTTTTCGACAAATAACTAAAAAAATGAACATGGTGCAAATTATAGATGAGATATTTATCTATCGTTTGCACCCTGTAAGTTGGGAAAATTTGTTTTCAAGCATTTCTCTTTTTCATCTTCAAAAAAGTGCAATTTCAGTGCTAATTTGTATGTAAACCAATATTCACATATATTCAACACAGTTTTTTTTGAGAATACACAAAGAAGCAAAAAAATGAACATGGTGCATTCAAAAGATCTGGTTTTGGTGAAAATTTTCCACATTTTTTGGTATTATTTTGACGTTTAGAAAGTTTCTCTTTTTTAATCTGAATATTTATGCTAGTTATTTTCATAACTTGCTACGGTCGATGTTTCTTTGTAGTTACCGTACAGATTATTTAGTTAATTGGCCTTTTGTTTGTTTGGATTAGCACCCAACTTGTGATATTTTCTTTTGTGTTTTGACACAAAGGCGGAATTAGTGACAACACCGCAATCCTGAAGTCGTTCCAAATCAATTCATTTTCGTTTATACGTCAAGTAAGCTACATCAATGTTGTCATTCTACAAACTGCTGTACGTCGGTTTCTAGTGATATTTTTTCTTCTTCAGCGATTTGCGTAATTAACTCAACGTGTTGATAGTGAAGATCAAGATTAATTAATCTGAGTTTATAATTACTTCTTTCGGAAAGCTGAAATCGAAAGTTGCTTTGAAGCTGGAAAAGTCACAAGAAATGAATTTGAAACCGACTCATTCGAATTTGAGTTCTCAGCTATAGTTTTTGAGTTTGTGAGAAGGCTATTTAAAAAAGTCACAAACAAACAAACTACACATTTTAAGGTTTCATTTGATATAAGTTTCATTGAGATTTGAAAAGAAATAAATTTTAAAACAACTAATTCAAGCTTCAGTTGTCGGCGGCTTTACATTTCGAGTTTGTGAAATTATGAGGGTTTTTTGCTTTCAAACAAATTTGGTTTATGAACGCATCTAAAAAAAGTCACAGGTGACAAACTACAAATTTTAAGTTTCCATTTGATATAAGTTTCATTAAGAAATGAACTTTAAACAAATCATTTGAACTCGAGTTGTCGGCTTCATGTTTCGAGTTTGTGAGAAGGTCATTTTGAATGTTATTTTGCTTAAATTAAACAAGTCTGGTTTAATAAACGTACCCAAAAAGTCACAAACATAAACAAACTACACAATTTAAAGTTTCATTTGATATAAGTGTGGCTTATCATATGTAAACGCGCCATTTAGCTAGAAAAAATTCCTGTAAGAGCGCTCAAACTACTCATATAGCATTGTGCGCCGTTTGTCATTGAGAATGTTTAATATCAAATTCGGACAAATACAAAATGTGCTGAGTGAAAATTATTAGTTTATTATTTCTTTATAGTTGGTGTAGACTTGCGAATTTTTCTTATTGTTGTATCATAACATTTTGACACGCACGAAAACAATAAGCGGATAAGACAACAATAGGTGGATTTTGGTATTGAATTCTGAAACCCTGTGTCTGTAGCTTTGTCGGAAGAAATATTTAAAAACAGCCAATCACAACCTTTAATCTCACTGATTTATTCATATTTATGGCTAATTGTGAATAATTTAGCACCGTAAGTAAATGTCCCTGAGAACAATAGCATTCTGCGCGATGCGCTACATCGTCAGCGTAATGTCGCTCCTAATGCCTGAGATTCGAATGATAATTCTTCTTTCCCAAAGTAAGAAGTAGTTAAGTTCGTATTTATTGTTCATAATACAAGCTGATCATCTCGAGAGGCTTGCACGCTGTTTAGGAAGCGTGACTAAAACATCAACATTCGCTTTGCTTTTTGATCTATAAACCTTGGACATTTATCAAGATAACTGATCACTCGTCATATCGTGTAAAAAAAAAAAAAAAAAATACGGCACACTCAAAATAACCCGAAACAACGAACCACTAAAGTACTTATTAAAATGAAGTACCTGACCGGCTTTATTTTGTTAGCAAAGGGGCAAAGCCATTCAAATTAAGTCGCAAACAATCAGTTTGAAAGTGCGTTAGAGCGAGTTTGTTTTTGAACCGTGTCAAAGAATAAAACTACAAATAAGCTTATTAGATCGATGCCGATAATTAACTTGAGCTACAAAAATCTCCTATAAAGTGCATCAAAAAACTCAGATTGTTAAGTTTGAGTTTGACAGAGCAGTGAAACCTAACGGTATCAAGACTTGACGGAGTCGACTTGTAACCTTATGATTAGGGATGATCTATAGCGTCCCCTTACCATTTGGTCGAGAAGCCCTTTTGGAAAGGGATCGCAGTGAAACATCCCTAATCATAAGGGCCAAACATGGTTACTCGATAACAAGTTGTCTTTGGTTACTACAGTATCCGGTGTGCGTTTGTGTATAGTAGGTCAAATCTGAGTAAAACCGAAAAAATGTCAAAATAATGTTTTTGGAAAATACCTCGACTATCTTCGCGTTTTAACAAACCAAATTCGATCTTTTCAATGTGCGAACTTGTCTTGTTATGAGCAGTAATTTAATGCTGAAAATATTACAATTGGATATTTTCCAGGTTCAGTTTAATACCAAGATAGCGAATAATCCTTGGCAAGTTTATTAACAAGTTCCCGAGCCGAAAGACAAAACTTGTCAACTGCCAAAACACTGTTTTGCGGCGTGTATAAACAGTACTAGAGACGACCCAGTGATTTCGAACTTGTCTCGATCCAGTCAAATTCCGCCAGCTCCAGTTGAAATAACAGTAATATTCGGTTTATATTTTCAGCGTTTTTACCCGCGTTCTTTCGTAGCTACGCCGCCAAGTTTATTTTTATCTGCTGCTGAATCTTTTGGATCACGTGATATGAACACTATATCACGCGAACATTCTTTGGCGTGGGAACGCTCTGCTGTGATTGGCAGAAACTTGATAGTTGTGGAAGCCATTGCAATGTCATGTCTCATACACTGTATTTTTAAAATACTACACTAAGAATTACCAATATTAATTATCGGTTTTCTTATCAGACTCAATGACATAACAACCAAAGATCACAAGATGAAAACTGCACATTTTAGGATTTTAGAGGTCTTTTTGTGTTGTTTTTCAGGGGCGGATTCAGGATTGTTTTCACCAGCGAACTTGACATATTAGGTTATTTTGAAATAAATGTCCTTGCTAGTTTTTTGTACTAGTTTTTATCTCTATTTTGAAATAAATACTTTTGTGAAAACAAGGATCCGCCATTGTCTTTCTACCACTCTTTCTGATGGAAGTCTAACAATGTAAATGAATAAAACGTGTTCACTAACATCAAGTGAGAAGTGATCAAACAAATACACAGGCGGAGCCCTAATCGATAGGGCTTTTAACACAAAGGGATTATCGAAGCCCTAATGATAAGGGGAAGCTATAGATCATCCCTAACCGTGAGGTTAGAAGTTAGTCCGTGAAGTTTTGCTTGTTAAATTCAATGCGTCGATTTCGTATAAAGACTATCTTTAGTAATAGGAAATGTGATTATGTTGATTGGCACTTTTGTCGGCACTATTTGTCTGTCTGGTATTTTTTGATGTTTGTAGATCCCCAGCCTTATAATGAGGTTTTGAGTTGGTTAAAATCGCTATCCCCTGGTATGAATCTCAAACGCTCGTTCTTTGAAAGTCGTGGTTTTAGCTCCAAGAGATCCTTTCAGTACGTAAAACAAGTCGCCAAACAAACTCTTACTAGTCGAGAAACGCGTGCTAGAAACCCAATTACAGAATCTACAAGAAGACCATCCAAAGGTCTTGTAAACCTAAGCCACAAACCCAAAAGATTAGACTGGTCGCACCAAGGTTAAATTGATTGTCCAAGTAGTCCATATTCGCGTATTTTGGTCAAATGCGCGACAAAACTACATCATTGCTAGCTCATCGACAGCCAGAAGAGGGATCTAACATACTGAGAATTTGCAAGTCTTAGCAGTTGGACTTAAAGATACTGTTGAATTTTGTATTAATCTACTTTAGTCGAAAGAAACTAGAAAGTTAGAACTGTTTCGTAAGTCATAATTTTTTTATTTTTCTCCTGCTTTTGGAAGCCTTTTTTTAACAATTAACAATTTGAACAATGTCGACAAATTGTTGAAATTACACCAATGCACACCGGATACTGTAGTAACCAAAGACAACTTGTTATCGAGTAACCATGTTTGGCCCTTATGATTAGGGATGTTTCACTGCGATCCCTTTCCAAAAGTACTTTAGTGGTTCGTTGTTTCGGGTTATTTTGAGTGTGCCGTGTTTTTTTACACGAGATGACGAGTGCAGATCAGTTATCTTGATAAATGTCCAAGGTTTATAGATCAAAAAGCAAAGCGAATGTCGATGTGTTAGTCACGCTTCCTAAACAGCGTGCAAGCCTCTCGAGATGATCAAGTCTTGTATTATGAACAATAAATACGAACTTAACTACTTCTTACTTTGGGAAAGAAGAATTATCATTCGAATCTCAGGCATTAGGAGCGACATTACGCTGACGATGTAGCGGCAGAGTGTCTCCACACGTTTCCCGCCAATGTTTTGGTTTGTAGAAACGCGAAGAAAGTCAAGGTAATTTCCAAAAACATTAAATTATTTTGACACTTTTATGTAGTTCACTCAGTTTTACTCAGTTTTGGCGTTAATTTAAGACGTACACAAACGCACACCGGATATTGTAGCAATCAAAGACAACTTGTTATCGAGTAACCATGTTTCTGCCCTTATGATTAGGGATGTTTCAGTGCGATCCCTTTTCAAAAGGGCTTCTCGACACATTGCACTAATCGATAGGGCTTTTAGCACAAAGGGATTATCGAAGCCCTAATGACAAGGGGAAGCTATAGATCTTCCCTAATCGTAAGCTCAGGTATCTGAGTAGCCCTTATCGCTAGGGCAAATACCGACGGGCCGGATTTAGATTTCGCAGTCGGAATTAAATCGCGCACTGTTTCAGTCATAATACGGCGAGAGACACATATTAATTAGTTTGTATCAGTTTCAAGTAGTAGCTTAGTTGAAATTGCGTGACAAACGTGCAGATTTATTGGATAGAAATTGGCACGAGGACAATATGTATGCATGTCATCTACCTTATCTGCATTGTTTTCTTTATAGTATTTCCACTTAACATTGTCCAGTGATATTCTCAGCTTGTATTTTTTGACATATTGATTAGCTGGATAAGCATTTCCTTGTGTAGCAACAGCACATACATACACTACAGAACCAAGATCTATTTGCAGCCAGTCAACAGGATTACTTGTTTCAGGTTCCCAGGCTTTATCAGTTCTAAGCCTTGCATTACTGGCAATGTATGAACTGTTATAATAAGAGCTAGCAGTAAATCTGTGATCAGGAACCAGAATTGCATAAGATACACCAATGGACATATTGTAACACACTGAAAGACGAAAACGTGAATAACTTTTTTAGCGTAAGAATAGACTCAACTTTAAAGTTGATGTCGTCTAATTGCAACCCACTTTTTATTTCTTCTAAACACTGTCAGCCACTGTCACCTAAAGGGGTATCGGGAACTGAAAAAAAAGCTTGGGGCGCATATAACCGACATAAAAACACCTGATCATGTAAGTATGAATTTAAACGCTTGAGAAACGTGTTATTATGCTCCGGAGCTCCGCTATAAATTACCGTTTTCAATAAATTTTCTGCATCAAAAAGTAAACGTTCGATTCAAACAGGATTTTAAATGATTGACCAAAAAACTATAACAAAAACGTTTTTGAAGATTTCATTTTATAAATTAAATTTCACCCTCCCCCCTCCCCCCTCCCCCCTCCCCCCTCCCCCCTCCCCCCTCCCCCCTCGGTCCCCCTTAGTACAACATTTGCACTCTGGACTAAGATGGCTGACGTTTTCGTTTTCCTTGGACTCTTATTTTTCTAGATAGCAAATTGAACAACGTTAAAGTTTGTACATTGAATCCATAGCTACATTCGAGATTGTTCAGCAGTTCGAGAATTATAGAAAATGTCTTAATAGATATTCTATGTGAAAGTATGGCCTATTTTTCAGGTTGAAAAGAAAAAAAACATGAAAATTTTGAGTCAAAAGATGTTGAGATGATACGCTGTATAGAGAGTGACTAAATCACGGCCACCATGAAATGCTACCTTCAATGATCATGATTGATAAGCATCTACACATCAAGATGTACGGAACGGTTTGTTTACTTAATAGTACCTGTACTCTGTTGTACTCCATACAGCTCTGTTCTCATACAACTTTTAGTCCCATAGTTACTCTTAGGTTTGATACGAACATACTCACTGACTGCCCCTTCATACAATGGATTCTTAACAATGGTGTGTCTGTCGTTGTTGCCAACAAAGTCCTGTATAATAGGAAACCATATGCGTTTTAAAAATCACTAGACGCATATCTGCGTGAACTTCGGGCTTCTCTTTGACCTATGTAAATTATCTGTTTTTCCGCTGAACGTTTTCAAGAGCGAAAACTAAACAAATGAAATGAAAATGATAAAATTATCCTTGTCAGACCATTAAATTGAGCTTTTTTTTAAAAAAAAGAATTTTCCATTTTGATGTTTATTGCTTTTCGAAACAGTTACATGTATGAAGTGACTGTAATAAAACTGAAAAATTATGAATCAATTACTAGTCTGCATTTGGAAAGAGGAAAGGCGAAAATTTAAACTGAACCGAAGGAGAGCAAGGTAAAAATACGAGGTAAGTTTGTTGTTCTATTCCGAACTTTAGTTACATTTTCACTGTTACTACAGGAAATAACTGTTTTGACAAACCATTCTATCCTAGATCTAAAGAATGTGGATTTCAACTAATATTATGAGAATATCAAACTGTCCAATGTGCACTAGTAGAGTAATGCAGAAATATAAAGCAGCGACCAGTCTGCCAACCGCGTGCTCAACACGTTTGATATGCATGACACGTAATTAATTTAGCCAATCACAATCGAAGTAAATGCATCCAATCACAAACCTGGAGCCGAAAGAAATGTTAAGTGCGAAAAATGTAAAACGAAGTCAGACAGAAAACTAAAACCAACACAAAAAAACCTCTAATTATACCGCGGGCGTTCCTTCGGAAGCCCGAGTAATTAACCTCAAATTGATACAAAAGAAGATGATTGTTGAGAGGCAAGACACAAATTATTATATAGCATTAAAGCATTCACTAATTTTGGTTTGAAGAAAAAAAAAGGAAAACTGAATACCTGAATAGCATTATTCTGTTTGTAGTCTATGAATGAGAATCCATCTGTCGATGTCTGAATCTCATAGGCCTGAACCCAATTGTCTGAGTTATGGTCACCCTGTGTCGCTACACCACAAATGATGTAAGGTGAACTTAACTTGACTTGGAGGTATGGGGACGAGTCTGACGTACCAGCACACCATGATGACCCTGCTGTGTAACCAAGCCTGCCATATGAAGGAGGAGTACTGGAATTGTACTGGGATGATGATGTCATACTGTTGATAGGTATCTTAGCAACACCAGAAACTCCAACAGGTAATGAACTACAGCTGAAGTCTTAAATTAATACCATATTGTGTAAAAGTTGGTCAGCCGAGAGATTAGAATTCCTATTTATATGAAGTTGATTTATGCTGTTGAAGCTCAAATTTGAAAAAGAATGAAGATCAGGAAGTACCATATAGAGACTACAATCTTGGACAAAACACTTAAGACGAAATACAATTTTTTGTACGTTCTTTGGTCTTGTGGCTGTTGCTGCCCCCTCCCCCCTCCCAGAACAATGTTGATTAGTCTAGAAATGACGCTTGGGATAGCTGCTATCCGTTCCACAACATTGAGACGGTAGAGGGGGGTCACATGTCTGAAAAATACGCATGAATGTGTAAAAATGCACTGAACAAAAAATAGGCGTTTTTGCGCTCACAATCTTAATTCATGTTGTCCAAGGTTGTGGCATTTAACGAGCTGTACTCAGTCGTTTATCGAGTGGTGACCAGTCAACATTTGTGCAATAAATAAACTTAATGCAAACACTCATGTATTCAAAAGAAAAATGCTACCTTTAGCGTCGAATCCATACACTTCTACCCTTAATGATTTGTATTGGTTGTACTTTGTCGGCATAAATCGGATTAACTTTGCCAGGACAAAAATAGGCAGGTAATTCTTGACTCTTGTATTCCGGTCTGTATTACCAGGAAACAACTGCAAATATAACAAAAATTGTTTGTAAAATAAAATGAAAAATAACAGAATCATTTTAGAAAGAAGACTGACATATAAATATTATCACATAATGTTCACTTATCCATTATTAGATTTTCTTCGGTTAGTGTTTCATACTTATATTTATCAAACCTTAGCTTATTTATGAACAATCTACCCTTTTTTACGGTAGTATAAACACAGGGAGCCCGGGTTACGGGATAATGTCGACACTTATGTCAACATCTAGAGGTCACGCAGGTGCAATAACGTAATCCATTTGATAACAGCTGTAATAAAACACCACTATTTACTTAACTAGTGTAACTATAGGGAGAGAAGAAGGAAAGAAGGGCTAAGGCAAAATTAGGGCATCTCGTAAACAGTCGATTTTCGTATAGTTGTTTGGACCTAGGATCTCAAAACCAAGCTTAAACGGAAGATTATAGTTTATCCCAAATGACTCTGGTTTAAGTTTTTCACTGTCCAGCTTTTAATCAACAATATCGACGATTTACGAAAAGTTTGTTTTAAAGTTATCTGTTCCAGCAGTTGATGGGACAGCTCATAATTAACCAGAGGGTAAGAGTAATTGTCTCAATAAATGGACTCGTAAATTGATAATTTCTTAGTCAATTTGAATTTTGTCTACAACTCACCGAATTTTTATTTAAATCTGAAGAAAATTCCCCGAAACGGTTTTCAGTTAGAGATATAAGTCATGCACGAATCTCTCATTTTAATGTGCTGGTTTGAATTTCATTAACGGTTGTCCGTTTTATACGAATTCCAATGCGACAAATTTCAAATCAGTTATTTTCGATACTAACCATTGAACTAAACTTAGAGAACCCACAAACTGTTTGTTTTGGTTCTCCGAGCGACCACTTGCATCATACGTCATACGTCATGCGCACTGGTTTCAAGTGTCCCATCAACTGCTGGACCACATATAACGATAGATGTACCCGTGTTTCAGACCTTCTCTCCTTCTTCTGTCCTTATAGGGTGACGTTACACTAGTTAGGTAAATAGTGGTGTTTTATTACAGGTCTTATCAACTGGCTTACTGTACAATCTCATAATTTAAAACGGCCGGCTGGTTTGCGCACTGCGTGACCTCTAGTTTTTGACTAAAGAGTCGGCATTATCACGTACGGCGGGCTCCCTGTGATATATATACCATAATTTACCTTTGGTGAGTTGTTATTATCTGAATACGTAAGCCATAAGTTGCCATCACTAGATGTTGATATCTTGTATTCTGTTGTCCATTCAGAAACACTAATATATGCATTTCCCTTTGTAGCAACAGCACAGATAACAAACACTTTACCCAAATCTATCTGAAGATAGTCGCGAGCATTGTTATTGTCTTTTGGTTCCCAGCAACGTTTAGAACTAAAACGTGCTTTATGGGGTGCATAATAACGACTCAATTTAGACGTTGCTGTGAAACTGGCGTCTGGTATGATATTACTGTCATCGAGACCAATAGTAGCATGGCATGGGTTCTGATAAACTAAAAAAATGACCCTGTTATATAAGCCTGTTATTCATAAGAGCAATTATTGGATGAGGCTTTGATGATATTGGCGATTGGTCAATGCAAATTTGACACAATGTACGATCGAGCAACACGAGCTAGCCATACTACGCCGTTCAGTTAACTGTGTGAACTTTTTAGAGGCGGTGAAAATGTTTTTCTCACTTTTAAAATTCTAAAAAACATGAACAATGACGCTTGATTTGAATTAAAAAAAATTCATTTGAGCTCAAGGAGGATACTTCCATCTACTGATTCAAAACAACCAAAAAAAAACATATTTCTTCATTGCACATTATCGTACTTCTGGCATTACCTCCATACACCTTTATACGCAATGCCTTGTATTTCTTGTACTTGGTAGGTGTAAATCTGATAAACTGTGCCAGCATTGGAATGGCCAGGTCATTCTTGACTGGTGTATAATGGTCTGTATTGCCAGGAAAGAGCTGTAGATAAATCGATAATTCCCTTAGATTGCAATTGTGATGAAGGGCATCAGCATGTCTTGGGCAGGTTGTACAATAGCAGTGCTTTGTCAGTGTTTCTCTAATTAACTTATATAAGAGACACTTACAAACTTGGACATCTCAAAGGCTGATTTGATAACTTAGAGGACAATATTTTTTGCTAGTGAGTTATAATCTCCAACTCAATCCATCGTATGTGCCCTTCTCGCTTGTGATGAAATAGACTCGTACGATGTTCCAGAGATGGAAAAATTAAGTAGACAGTCTGACTAGGGTGAAATGAGGATGGATTCCGTTTGACTCGGTAGAGGCAAAATAAAACCTAGAAGATATTGAGGCTTATGTGGCAAGAAATGGCGTTTGGCAAATACAAGTATAACTACCAAAAAAATCAGGTCACCACGATGAATGAAATATGCCAAAACCTTACCATAGCTGAGTTGCTATTTTCCGAGTATGTTGCCCATGTACTCTTGTCCATAGATGTTGATATTTTGTATTCAGTTGTCCATTCTGCTGCAACAGCTTTCCCATTTCCCTTTGTAGCAACAGCACAGATAACAAATACTTTACCCAAA
The DNA here is from genome assembly GCA_918843875.1 of Diadumene lineata. Taxonomy (NCBI): domain Eukaryota; kingdom Metazoa; phylum Cnidaria; class Anthozoa; order Actiniaria; family Diadumenidae; genus Diadumene; species Diadumene lineata. The sequence goes on along the minus strand of OU974071.1, from coordinate 16,141,371 downwards.
TCTATCTGAAGATAATCACTAGCAATGTTATTGTCTTTTGGTTCCCAGCAACGGTCAGAACTGAAACGTGATTTATGGGGTGCATAAGAAGCACTATATTCAGAGCTTGCTGTAAAACTGCTGTCTGGTATGATATTACGGTCATCAAGACCAATAGGAGAACATGTCTCGAGACAACCTGAAAAGAATGAAAGCCAGAATTAAGCTTCCTTCGAGACAAAATTGTCATACTGAATAGCAAAAACGAAGCCGAAATCATGGAAAAGCTGCATTGGGTGTTTGTCTAGTGAGTAGAAAAAAAATATTGTTCTATTAAAATAAACACTGAATGGAAAGAGAAAACAAACTATTTATTAATAAAAGCAATGCAGAAATAAAAAATTTCTTTAACAGTTTGAGCCTCCACCCCCCCCCCCCCCCAGAAAAACAAAAAAACAAAAACTGAAAAAGCAAAAACTAAACCGAACTGTCTCACTCCATATCAGCAGCTCGTAAGTTTGTTGTTCTAGTTGAAATGGACAGCCACAGAGAGATGCATCTACAATCTTGGACAGAACACGACACAAAATGAATTTTTTTGTACGTTCTTTAGTCTTCTGGCTTTTACTGCCCTCTTTCCCCCAGAACAATGTTGTTTTGGTCTAGAAATGACGCAGTTATCCGGGCTTGAACATTTAGTTGGGGAGGGGGGTCACATGTCTGCACATACATTTTCAAAAGAACAAAAAATAAACGTTTTCACTCGCGCTGAGTTACACCCCCGCCAACCCAAACACACATATAATAACATGAATTTATTTTATGTAGTTACATATGGACAATTATTTTTATAAAATATTGTTGGAGAGCTACATGGTGATACTGGTAAATTAAAATAAAATCAATAATGTCGAGATTTGTCATGAGTTACAGCAATTCCTTATTCGACTTTTACGTCATTATACCATATATGGTTACAGTGGAATGCAAATACTCAGCCGTATTGCACCTTTGAAAGCCGTATTTGTAATACGGCTTTCAAAAAAAAAACGGTTTGCGAAACTGGTTTTAGCGCGGGCGCTTCTTGGCTTAAAAAACATTCTCTCTTTAATAAACCTCTGTTATCTATTTGCGTTTTATTCGAAAAAAAAACTTTTTTATGCGTCGTATAATGAATAACTCATTAGATGTTTTTTTTTTCATTCAACACGGGTAGATGTTCACATAAAATATTTGCATAAAGAATTAGACATTTTGGCCCACAATTCCTTTCGGTCTTATAGCTTCTTTTTCTTTCTTTCTTTTTTTTTTGCATAAGGTGTATATTTAATTTAATGTTGATGGTGTTTCTTTGTTTTATAGTCATGCAACAGATTTCGATCCACTACGCATTGCTTTTACTTTTGATTTCCTATAAGCAGGATTAATCTCCCAAAACCACATAGCAAATCAATCAAGTTTCGACTTATTCATTCTTAATAACTTATTGAAATAAAAAGAATAGCACGGTTTTCTAAATCGACTTCTTTTCTTCTTAGATAAAATGAGGTAAAGTACCCACGGGCTTTCTATGTGTTTTTATATATTCAAAAGATCAATAATTAATGTTATTTCCCAGTTATTTTTAACAATTAAACATATGTTAATTTGCCGAAAATAATTTTTATGCATACATATATAAGGTTGCAATCGATGAGATATATGCTCTAGTAGAATAATGAATATTTATAACATGACTCAAAGAATAACGTCCACGTACTTATGGCTCTACTAGATTATATTTACATCCAACAGTACGGTAGAGATCACAAAGGTTCAGCCAGCCATGATAGTTGATTCGCATAGCATACGAATTTAGATGATTTTTTTGTGCACTAAAACCTAACAGCACAACCTGATCGAGTTTCTATGAAAGCTTGAAGAGACATAAGACAATATGGTTTGTACTGGGTTATAAATAAGAGTTTTAAATATTTCACAGTAATACTTCGTTGGCATTGTGACAGCACATGAAGTTTAAACTAAACTAAAAGTTTCCCTTGTTTTAGAATTTGACGTAAAGGTGCACAGGATGCACGAAAAAGCTACGATTTTTACACACACACAAAAAAAACTTTACGTTGAAGCCGATACCTTTCCCAAATGGGGTTATAGGACTCCCGTTAGAATAAGGCGTTAATTATTTTAATTGACCCCTAAAAGGTACCAACTCAATGACGAAAATGAACCAAAAGTTAATCAAGCCAATATTTCATTGCATCTAAGAACATATCATGGTCGTAAAATGGGAACCTTGTTTTTGGATATACGTGAAGGAGGAAAGAACTACCCTCGCACTTATATATTAAGAGTAGGCAAACACACCAGCCGGTATATTTTTAACAGACAAGAATAGTGCTGTTCAATGCTTTTTTTTTTTTTGCACAAAAGGAACTAAATATAATTTGATATAGTTTAATCAATTCAGCTCCGACTTTCCTTCCGTTTCATCATAACATATTTTCAGCGTTCTATAACATGCATAAATATATGTCATAAATACAGCTTTATAAGTAGTTACTTAGAAACTGTATTTTCTTACTTGACTTGAGATGATTAAAATTATAAGGCTTGAATATATTACAGTACAAACCTGTAGTTTTCTGCAACACTAAGTTTACCACTAGAACCAGGAAGTGATTCACAATAAGACGCACCACGTTCGCCATTGCTCAAACAGGAAACTATCAACAACACCGTGTAGCAGTGCAGTTAAATCACGCTAATGACGTCACTTATGCTTAAGCATTTGAATATAATTTTTAAGTAGTAGAGATTGAAGTATGTTGTTTTTGTAGTCGTTAACCATCAGGCCATGTTCGGGCAAGTTCGGATAGATTTGAAAACGCAACTGAATCTCCTCTTTCCAAACAAGTTTGCATTGATCAGCAATGATTTGTTGTTACTCGGGGTTCCAAAGGAACCGCGAGGTTGGGTTTCAGCTTTCTTCGTAGTAGTTTTTGTCTTCGTCGACAAAGTGCCCACGCATGCGCAGTATGATCAATTTTTCTCAGTCACGTGACATTATGACATGTGCTCTATGCAAATTTCAATGCCTACGGATAAACACAGTAGTTGGATTCAACCTCTCCTTCACATACGCTTAAACCCACACGCCATTCCCCGTATTACCACACTAAAAGATATCAAGCGTTTTTTGAAAAGTCGTTTTGAGAGATACCGCGAATCTATCGTGATATTGTCTATCTTTTTGCCTACCGTAAAATATATCTCAAACAAGCTACCTATCTTATCAAAAGCGTTTCATTTACTAACTTATACAGGCTCTGAAATGACAAAGGACTCAGTGGCATCCCGAAGGACTTTAACAAATTTTCCCGAGGTATTCGGGGAAATTTAATCTCTAATTTCCCGAGTGACATGGTATTACTTGGTAATACCATGATTACCGAGGAAAAAAATAAAAAAGTGCCGTTTTAGTCGTGCGAGTTTGGAGTCGAGGAAGAGTGAACAACGAAATCACTCAAACTAGTTTGCAAAAAAATATATAGAGAGAGGGAGATAAAAAAGAAGAAATATTCAAAGAGAAAAATAAACCTGAAGTTGTCATTTTCAATATATTTTGTGGTTGAGCATGCGCAAAGTTGCGAAACACTGTGCACAAGAACGGAGAAACGCCTCCCATATGGAAAGCGAGCAGCAATTTTTATAAGTAGAACGCGTTTTGCTCTAGTGTTTAGCAGCGACTATAGGTAGTCCTTGCGAGGAAGACTAGCCATTGTCTTCTAAAATTCCCTCATGCATAGTCATCCTTTGTCTTTTAATGAATTTTCCTCTATATAATTTATGCAAGAGGGAAATTTAGTAAACGACAAAGGATTTCTTTGTCTTCTAAATTTCCCTCATGACTATGCATGAGGAAATTTCGGGATTGTAATTCCCGCAGAAGACAAAAGAATCCGAGGTGATCATGGTATTATTTTCCTTGTATCATGTTAAAGATAAAGGAAGCTTTCATCGACAATAGTTTTAATCATTCTGTTTTTGTTCGTCCCAAAAATCTTCAGGACTGGTCGTCGTCGATTAACACATAGAGCGTCCATAATATCAGCTCTCTCGAATATCATAAAACTACCTCCCACAATAAAAAGCTAAAATGATTTTCAGAGTATGAAAAGCTCTAAGATACCATAAAAGGTACCAGATCTCATCTTTTAATGCCCAAAAGGTACGACGAACATCCCCTTCCCAGATATGCATCTAGCAACGTAGGTACAAACGTTTGAGTGTATGCTGAAAGTAAGTAAGCAAGAAATTATCTACCTTCTTTCTTTTACCTCCCCGCCCTATACTAGATACTGCTTTCTTTAGATTATTTTGCGGAGAAATCGAAAATAGATTTGTTTTCAAAAGTCCGTGATATACACGTTAGCGTGTTTGAGCTTGTTACAACTTATTATGGTTAATTGTAAACATTTTCTTTTGTTAGTTATAAACAGTACGTTATTTCTCGTTTTGATCAATACATAATATCAATAGAAATATTTTAAAAAAACCTGTGGCATTTTCTATTTGATTGGTCGGGAGGAGAACAACTAATCCTTGATTTACATTCTGCAGAGTACAAAGTAAATTGCCATAGCAACCAATCTCAGTGATTGCAAAGCGGCAGATTCAAAACATAATGGCCGACTGCGAAGGCTGTCTTGGCGATGGTTTTGAAGAAAATGAAATGCGCAGTTGAGAAGAAAAAGACAAAAATATTTATGAAAACGAATACTTCAAATTAGCTAAAGTTGCTGTCGTTCTTTGGCAGGCAAAAGAGGTTTGAGCTTTAATAGAAGAAAATTATCACGAAGTCTCACGTGGCGAGAGCTCAAAATCAATGCAAATCAGCAGGAGATATTTTCATCGGGAAAGGTTGCAAAAGAAGCAATAATTTTGACAAATCTTCAATGCAAATAATTCAACCGTAAGTAGAAAAAATGATGTAGTATAAGTGTGAAGATAATACGGATTTAAATACGGATAATTTTGACTTTTTCCATGCCGTTTGCTCGTGATGGATAATGTTTAGTTCAAAATATTCAGTTTTAAATCAGTTGAGCAAGTGTGCTTTCACCATTGAGCGTTCAATCCTATTTTTTTTCGTTGTGAAATTCATTTCCAAAAAAGTGCTCAAAATTGTTCTTCAGATTGGACTATCACATGTGAACGAGCAAGCCAGCATATTATGATAATATTGTGTATTTCTAAAGAACCATTACTGTTATTCCGGTACTGAGTGTTCACATTTATTGAATGCCTCATCGCATTAATGGTAATCATCTATCGCCTGAGTGCAAGTTTCAGTGGCAGCAAAAAGTGTAAACAATAACTCTCTCGTTTAATTCTCGCACCTATTTTTAAATATTATTAAAATAATAATTCCGAACTGTATTCAATATTGTGCCATTCTTGCACAATTTTTTGTGTTTTTTTGGCGGATTACACCTTGTTCCTTATACGCTTAGCTACTATGTGCTTTTTAATAAACAAGCAGAAGTGTCTTATAAAGTTCAGATCTGCGAGTTTATCAAACTGCTTCAGAAACTCCAACACTTATAAAAAGTGTTATCACTCGGATCCAGAAATTTTGAAGGGGGGGCACTAATAAAAAATGACTGATTATCAATCGAAAAAGCTATGTATAAAAAATAAATCAACTGAGATAAATACTGAAAAAAATAAAACTCATACACACAAACATACCACTTATATTGAGCATGACAGTTGAGCTACAAACATACACATCCCACATTTCAGAACAGTGAAGAGGGGTCGGTTGTACAAAGCCCCGATATCGCTATTCACTGGATAAATCCCTATTCAGCGGACAAATTCTAAAGAAAACCTATCGAAATGGATACCTTCATCCAGTTTATAATTTTCTCCATACTTTGTACAACTCACCAAAGGAGTCTAGGTTTTTAAAAACTACTCTAAATACTAAATGGGGTGGGGTCGCATAGTATTCTTAAAGTCAGTGAAGCCTTTTTTACTGTTTGTTCAAATAACTTTTTACCGACAATCTGTTTCTACCATAACATGACTTTCCAGATGAAGTAATTGCTTGTTGTATTTTTTTTCGTGATTTAGAACTGGATGCCTCTACCTCGCTGTTATAAAAATTACCCAATGCATGGGTCTTCCCTGACTGGTATCTTGAAAGCCCACAGTAGTATAGTGCGCGAAAATTATCAAGCAAAGTGGGAAATGAAAACGCCATGCCCCATTGAAAATTTGTTTGCAGGTAGGTTACCTAGCTAGGCGGATGCATGAAAATACCCATTATAGGATCATGAAGTGCATTGTTCCATGGCAACAGCAAATCTTTGTTCCCACCCCGGATCCACTTTTGGACCAAAACATTTAGTCATTTGAAGCACAAATGTAACCACACAGTTCTCCGTTACATTGGAATTTTGGATCTTGCAAGGAACTTACCATTTGCCAAAAAAAAACATGAAAGCTAGTTAAACAGCCCCATAAATTCTCTTTAGTGTTCTATTTTATTGTTTAAAGTTTTTACAATAGGTTCAAAGCAAAGTATTTTACAAAATCAGTTTCTTGAGGTCTACTTCAATGAAGTTGCTGATTTTTGCATCGCTGACAATATACTGATCGACTCTCAGAGTTTGCCCAAACATCCTAGCCAAAAAAATCATTGAAATGGCCTACAATGTCTTTTTAGATATATTTACAGATTAATTTCTATCCATTTAAAATAGATTGTTGTTTTTCATTAAAAAATTCCATTGATGACTTCGTAGTGTTTGTGAAAATGTAAAACTTTTTTTTCAGTTTCGCTTAATTTTTAAGAGCAAATAATCACAAATGGTGTTGCAAATGCAGTGTGAGCTGTCTTATTATACCATTTTCAAGCGAGCGACTGTAACATTTATATTTAAGCAATCTTAGCTGAACTACCAGAAATTGTTATATTTTGGTACATCGAGTTGTGCACATCGTCTTGTGTGGTTGATGAACCAACTGGACGATCGACCAGTTATTCTTACTGCTTAAAGGTATCTTCGTATTTGAGGTTTTATTAAAAACGTAAACAAGATCCCATCAGACGAAATCTGTAACATTCATATTTGAACATTGTTAGCTGAACTACCAGATAATGTTAACTGTTGGTAGACGGAGTTGTGCGCATCTCCTTGAAGTGGTTGATAAAATGAACGATCATCAAAGTTATTGTCACTCTTTAATGGTGTCTTAGACATTGTGTTTTTATTAAGCTCCTCGTAAACAGAATCTTGAGTCTGCTAGTTCAGTTCCAGTGGCTGGTACATTCCACTTGAGTGTATACCAGATGAAGTGCTGGCGTCTGCATTGGATAATGATGGTGTGCTGTGTTTTGATGGGTGGCTAGACGTTTTTACTACACCTATGGATACAACCAAATGTTTATTGTTTTATTGGGCATGTTGGGACGAGGGAGGTTTAAATTGTGTTTTGGCAACATGTCGACTTTTTATCGGTAAGTATTAGACCAGTTGTTTTTTTGTATTTATAATGTGAGTAATGTTCTTTCTTTGCTCTATTTGGAAATGTAACTAAACGTTAATTTGGTGTCCGCTGAAATTTCACGGGGAATTTTTGATATGTTTGCAAGGTATTTTAGGCGACTTTGTGGTTGTTATTGAGCCGCCATGGCCCATAGATAGTTCAATGTGCTATTGTGGGATGATAATATTAGATTTTTCCAATGCACTTGTGACTGCACCAGCTGAACTAGTGTCTCTAATTTCATTATTACCATGAGGTGGTGAGGATAGTTTGGTAGAATCTGAAGGACATTTTGATGTGATCTGGCCAAACTTATGTCGTTTTTCTTTAGGAGGAGGGTCTATGAAATCGTATTCTGGAGCAACTGTTGTGGTTATGTCACTCATTTGAAGATCTTCTTTAGGTTTTTCAAATACGGCAACATTCTGAAAAAATGAAAATGATAGGCTCATACTAAATTAAAGGAATAAATTAAATTTTAAGGCACTACACTAGTAAGGAGCATTATTTAGACGTGATCAATTGATGACTTAGCGCGTATGTGAACACTTTAGTTAGCGACTAACTGAACCAATCCTGGTGAGGCGGACATGGTCACAGAGCTCACAATTTAAAGGCCAAGGCAACTGTCGGCAGCTCCACATCTTAACTTTCTTTGATTCAACTTCAGTTTTAATTTGCCGCTCACCAGCTTTAAGTGCCTGTTTAGACGTAAATCGCCATTGGTTTTGATATATGTTCCAAGGGGGGAAGGGGATTAATAGCATGGTCAGCCTTGTTTAATTTGAATAATTTGACTTAATTAAAGAATAACAGCAAAATTAAAAGAGTATTTTTGAACATAAAAAAAATAAAAACCGAACCTTTTCAAATAAGCTTTTCGATAGATTTTGCGAATAGTTTTTGAAAATATATATAATTAGTTTATTAGGCTATCAATTAATCACCGTTTTTTCGCTTTTTATATATATTATTTATTTTGTCTTATCTTTATACTACAATAGTCATTTTTTATATTTTTGTAAATTATCATTGTAAGTGCACATATGAACATATACACATAAAAATATGCACGATGCAAGTTATTAAACTATTAAATTATTATTATAAGTGTCCAACCTCGTAAACACTTCTTTCTTGTGGGGATGTTTCTTCGTGATTCCTTTAAAGCAAGAACGTTAGCTAGAAAATGCAAGCATTTTTCGTTGTTTGGCTGCATTCTTTTATCATTGTGTGCTATTTTTCAGTTTTTCTATTGTTCCTTCGTTCATTTATTAAAATCGATAATTACCTTTCTGTTGATAACAGCCTTTTAACTGCAAAAAAAATACATATATACATGTCAGGCATTTGAAGGAAATACATATGATATACCAAGTTATGATAAAGCTTGAGCAGTATGGCGCTTGTTGGCGGTCCATTTCCTGTTGCAAACACCAAACAATTTCCAAACTACGCACGCTGAATACAATATAGAAAACATGAGATTAATTAAAAACAATTTAAACTGTGGTAATGATTACCTCTGTCTTTTAATTGTCGTATATAAACCAGGAGTAGTACAATGACAACCAGCTGTATAGCTGCAATAACTGCCAATGCGATGTAAAGATGCCTTTCTGTAGTGCCTGCAAGGAATGAAATATTGTTAGCATGACCAAATGAGATAGGTTACACCCAAAAGTGATTAAAAATCACACAGGGGAACGAGGTTAAGAGCTTTGAAATATAGCGGTGCAATATCACTCATAGTTTTGCAAGAATATGCCCAGGGATAGGTGACTTTACATTTTTGTGGCCCACCAGAGAAAACATTATTGTTGTGTGGTCTCATAAGTTACCTTGTATTAAGACAGCCATTAAATAAATTCGCTACAAATTCTATAAAATAACTTTTATCTGGTGAATAACTTTATCTAGACTTGATTAAACCATCAGCTGGTTTGCCTCTAACGAGTATATTGAAATTCTCTAACCAATATCTGACCATGTATAAATACTTTGACTTTTTTTATTTTTAAACTTATAGTCAGCCTGACCATTTTCACAATAGGTCATAAATAATAATAATTTAAAAACATGTTTTTGGGAACAAAAAACATAGTCAGTTATAACAAACAAAAAACAGTGATATGCAATTTACAGTTGTCTTTTTCTTGAGGCTGCTTCACTGCTTCGTCTTCTAGAAAACAAAGAAGTTGAAATAAATAAAATTAGTACAAGGAACGATGGTTTGTCGCTGTTATGGATGCCACTGGGAAAATCAAGCGCAGAGCTTCAGTTTTTTCACAATTTGGTACATCATGACATTTTTTTAATAGTCAGGATAGTCCAACAATTGATTGACACATTTTCAAGCACTTATTTAGCTTGACCACAAATTAATCATCCAAGGAATGCATAGACATTCATACAATTGGACCATGAGTTAGTGAGATAGTTCTAAACCACTCATAGGGATAGACCAAGATATTGACACAAGAATTCATAACCACTCATGGCGTTGGACCATGAATAATTACTAAGGAATTCGGAATTTTTCAATGTATCATCCGTAAAATTCGTAACTTCTTATGGCGTTTGACTTTGAATTACTCAAGCAATTCTTAGCCACTCGACTTCTTGTGGAATTCAACCATGGATCACTCAAGGACTTCACAGCTAATCATGGAGTTTGAACATGAATTAGTCAAAGAATACCAAACAACGTAACTGCCTATGAATTTTGCCCATGAATTTTTCAAGCAACTACCAACCACTAATATCATCAAATATTCAATCATCAAAAATGCTAATGTTAGGATTTGGCTGCTCTGACGTATACATTTCCGATATTTTCCAAGCGTTTCAAGGATTCCCAACCTCATTTAATTTAAAGTAATGATGATGATGCCTTTTTCGATGTCTGACAAGTTATACACGTGTGGGAATGTCTTTGAATTAAGGAATGTCTCATGGTTAGCGTGCGTATATCCAGTTCTGGATGCACGCGGGAGGTTGCTAAGCACGAGAAAAGCGTAAGAGTGGCACGACGTGAAGCGGAGTGACACTCTAGCTTTTTCGAGTGCTTTAAGCAACCTCCCAAGTGCATCCAGAAATGGATATACGCTCGCTAACCATGAGACATTCCTTTTATAACATAGACAAATTTTTTTGCTGATCAAATGAGATATTCTCGATACTTCGCGCGTAGAATGGACTAAAAGGCGCCAAAAAATACTGCTTTCAATAAACCAGTTTAAAACAGCAAAATTCTGCAATAATGTCCAGCTTCAGTTGAGAATGCTTATAACTGATAACAAGAAAGAATCTTCGTTATTTTTTCTTCGTGTTTTTTGGGCGAATTTGATGTTAGAGTGAATAAAATATATCCAAAGCCGCCACAAAATGACTGCAAGTGATCGCTAAAACCCGCCAAACTCGTAAAACTAGACAGAATTCGATCTCACTTACAAGTTAAAGTTATTACTCGTAATGGATAATTGAGAATAGATAGAATGGGCATCCATAAAATGTATTTTTTGTTGTTTTATTGCGAGAAAACAACGAGAAATTATACGTTTGCTTTACAAAAAATTTGCCAACTCAAAGGCTGAACTTCTCCGACAAAAACAAACAAAATAACTATCAACAAAAACTACCAAAAAACATTTGTCAAATCAAGGCATCATTTATTGCAATAAGTTACTTACATTTTCTTAATTTCCATTGATAATTTGTCCGTTAACATATTTTTTAGCGAAAAAATCCATGCAAACTTTCGCACAAGTTACGTGCACCAGCCATTGAGAACATTTAGTGAGTCTGCCATCCTAGCTGAACCACGGTTTACGGCCAATCAACAAATGGTCGAAAATATCATGATCGATCAAAAATTGTCCTAGTTTTTTTAAATCAGAAAGGACTTTTATTAAAAGTTTATGAAATATCCGCTGATGGTTCATAACAATGAGCCAATCAGAGCGCGCGTTATATCGTGTCTATGTTATAATTGTTTTTTTTTTAGTGACACTTTTGTAATTAACTATGTACTCTTTTTGGTCTAATGTTACTGGATTTAAGCCACTTTGCTAATTGTCCTAGTTTCGTGACAAACGTTAAGATATATATGCTCAAAGAAATATTTCACCTTTATTTTCAGGGACTGTGCCTTCTGCTATTTTTGTCATGCCACCATACAATGTTTCCTAAAAATCAAATCAAAGAATTATCAAAGGTCAGTTGTACTGCTTTTAACTCTCATACACTAGATTGGATAAACTTCAATCACGTTCCTCATTGTGTCACGCTTTTGGTGTAAATGTTGAATATTATCAAATTTATACTGATAAATGGTGTGGACATGAACGTATCTTTTTATTTTTATATTTGATTTATACGTACTGTTACGCCACACTGGAAAACTTCATAACTCGTTCCTTGCTCCAATTCTTTGTTTTCGAATTGGCCATATTGTTTTCTATCCCCAATGGTAAATATCTTCGTATTTGGAGGCAGCTTAGCTGCATCTTGTGCTATTTCATCACATCTTAAGTTGGAGGATTCTTGAGCACACTTATTGTCGTCTTTTACTCCACGAACATAAACCAGATAAAAACTGTTTGTGCATAATAACACAAAATAAGATACTTCAATTAAAGACTAGATCGGAAAACCATCAAGTCTCAAAATGAGCAAAATCCTCGATCCACAAAACATTTCTCCCGTGAGATTGCTAAAATCAAGGAAGCTAATTCTTGCAACGTTTTGCCAGTTATTTCGGAACGTGCATAGTGTAGGTCTTATCTCTTATCATAGTATAGGTCTTATCTTACTCTTATCACCATAAACTTAAGTCAAACCATTAACCAGCTATTATGCCTATCTACATCTAGCATTACCACAAATATCATAATCAGTCTGTTAATGGACACTTAGACGTGACGTGACGTCGGCTGTGACCGGTGTAACCACAAATCATACAAATTGAAAAGAAAAAATTCTAAATTACTTTATTTTCCCATTAATAGCTGAGATTGGCCATAACGTTACGTTGGCAACAGAAGAAGTGATTTTGTTAACAGTTCCCCCTGATGGAGCTGGTGGTGCTGTGGATAAAAGATAGAGACAAGGATTATTACTGACACAACACTGTAGACATACTAAAGGTAATGCGTCTTTACTTATTTGCAAGTTACTATATTACAAGAATTAATGTTAAAGAAAAAAATGCCAACTTACAAGGGGTTTGCTTAGCTAAACGGTCAGAATGAATTCATTTAATTACAATAAAGAAATAGTATGAAAGACGCACCTGCAATCTCCGTATCACCAATTGCATCATTACTGTTGTTCCCTCTGCCACATTCAGTAACGACAGACACAGTAAAACTATATCTTGTAGCTGGATACAGACCAGTTAATGTTAAAGTGACATCTTGGGAAGATGGTGGGTTGTCATACTCTTTTACAGCACTGGTTATATTGTTATGCCAGTTAAATGAATATGTTTTCCACCAACGATAGGTAATCTATCATGGTAACAAATCTATGTCATTATAGCCGAACTATAGTCGAGTCATTGTTGGATTAATTGGATGGTTATGGTGAAGATGATGCTGATTGATGGCGATTGATGTGCTGATAATAACGGTGATGCTGATATTACCGATGATTATGATGATTATGGTCCCGTATTCTGTTATTGATTGTGCTGATGAAAGTCAATGAACACGGTATTAACAATCAAAATGTGAAATTGATATTAATTATTTTAAACGACTCCTGAATAATCGATAATTGATTTTCAAAGAAAATCAATAACGGCGTCGAGTATATAAACTTAAAACCTCTTTTTAATTTATTTATATTGATGATGATAATTAGTTAAAATAAAAGACAGGGACTTTAAGGGCAAGGGTTTGGTAAAGTACAATACAACTGTAGCATATTTATAATGAATGTGCTTACGACATATTTTTCCACTGGTTTTGCGAGTGGTTGTGGCTTTGACCACTTCAGCTTTGCTGTGGTTTGGCTCATCTCTAGAACCTTCAGGTTTCTTGGAGATCCTGGAGCTGAAACATGAACACGCAAACAAAATATCTATATATACTGTCAACCGGGAGGATTGGGGTTTCAACCCCAGCCAGACGGGGGATGCTGAATTGAGGAGAATGTGCTAAATTTTAAATAATTGCTACTTATAATTGTTAGGTTGCACGTCGGATAGAAACGTTAAATTGCAGAACTCGTCTCGATGCTCCGACACACTAACAAATGGTATATGAGTAAAAAATTAAAATGCCTGGATAATTTAGTCATTGAAACATTGGTACGATTTTTTTTAATACCTGACGTAGGAAATGTAGATTCACCACTAAATGGCCCGGGTCCTTTAATGGTATAAGCCCTCACTCTAATGGAATATGTAGCACACTGAGAAAAATCGTGTACAACTTGTCTACAAACTTGAATACCAGAACCATGACATTGGATTTGATGTTTACATGACACTTTTACGAACGTTGTTTTTTGTGTAATACCATCTTTTATGCGTGCGAGTTCTATATCATAGATGGTGATACGACCATTTGTATCAGGTAAAGGCTGGAATATTACATTGTAGGTCGTTGTGTTGTACTTGTAAATCGTTTTAATGGACGCTTTCATTGGAGCTGTAACAAATTTAAGACAATGATTTCAGCTTTGTAAACGAAATGCTAATTCGACAATACCTAGGATCAATGTGACAAACCCACTGATACATCGATTGCACAAATCTTTATTAAGGCTACTCACCAATGGAAAAGATATCAAATTCATAAAGTATAATTGATGTTATCAAATAGACAGCGACTTTTATAGCACTAATTTGGTGAATAGTGCAGAAGTGACAGTGATTCATTTGATTTTGATAGCTTTCTTGTTCATGCCACATATTATTTTGTATTATTAATTTACTGAATGTTGGTGTTTATGATTTGGTTTATTGATTCTTCTTTTCCCTGTCCCTTAACAAAGAAAACCCCTATAAGAGCATTATTTTAGTGCGTTGTCATATCATGCACTTTAAGAAATGACAAGCCATTAGATATGTGAAAACATATACTAACAAACAACTATAGAAAACCTTAGAATAAGATAGTAAATGACCAATCGAATAATTTGAAGCAGTCTTTATAGTACTTACCATAATTTGGCACAGATATAGCTCTTTCTACCTTTGGTCCATCTGTTACAGTGATAGCCCAAACCTTCACCTTGTAAGTCACTCCACCACAAGCATTTAATGTGCATGTAAGTGTATTGACATCAAATATTATTTTGCTTTCATCTCCAGACTGACCATAAGACACACTGTATTCTCTAATGATTCCATTGTAATATAAAGGAGGTTTCCACGTTATATTCACTTGTGGTCCAATAGGACCAACAGGATCAACAATGGAGATTTTCACATCGGTAGGTTTGGAGGGTGCTGGTAGAAATAAGTATGAAAATAAAACATGTGACCCATATCAAAATATGTGAGAATTATTAGAACATTTAAGGGAACTATTCTTATATACCTCCTATCAAATTCAAAATTATCATTATCCTACAATGATACAAATCACTTTAAATCGTGGCACTTTTAAATCGTGATACAGAATTCAATTAGATTTCGAAATTCTTTATTGCAAAATAGATTAGCTGCACAAGACAAATGATAAAGAAATATATCTCTTTTGTTCTTTAGTCAGTTTGATGTGGAATAATGCTGGATAATTTTATGGTTGCCGCTGTATTTCGACAGAATGTTTATATTAATGCAAGCATGCTTATATAAAATATCTTAAATATGTACTGATTCTGAAGATTTTAGCGAAGAAGAATTTTTTAAAATAAGTTTATTTCCACTAAAAAATCACACACAAACAAAAGAAGTACACACAGTGGATACAAAATTTATTTAAGTTAGTCTTGTTGTTACATTTAACCGCCAGTACATACAGAGGGACATTTCATTATCTTTTGAAGTTCTAAAGCGGAGCTATAAAAATTTACAAGGTACACAGTAGCTTTGTACTTACGTCCTTCGTGTGTCCATTCAGTGACGCTATTTGAATAAGTAGCATCACCCACAGTTGTGTAAGCTAGTACTTTGATGGTATATTCTTTATACATATCAAGACCGTTCAGGGTGGTGCTGGTACCAATCAGTGATTTAACTGTAGGAGACGAGCATTGCCCAGTCTTACAGTATGAGAGTTTGTATCCTCTTATTATACCATTTTGTTTATCAGCAGGTGGTGGGTTCCATGATACATCAATCTGGGTAGTACTCTTTGCAGTGGCTTTCAAATTTTGAGGTGGTGCATCAGGTTCTACAAAAATCAATACATAAACATTACAAAGTACGCATGCAATCTATTTTTGTATAAATTATTAAAAGAATTGTCATAATAGGCAGCATGAAAATCTCTAAAAGTGAAATACGCTTCAATTGCAATTCACATATTCATATATGTCGTTATATGAAGTGTAAATTACATTTATACTTCTTTTAATTTAAACAGTTGCATTAAAAAAATCGATAAAATACGTACAAAATCCATACATTTGTAATATAAAATTGAATAATAAAGTAATGATAATCGCAAGGATCAGCAACAATTAATCAAAATTCCCGCACTGACTTTGATTGTTAAAAAATGTAATTTTTGAATTGTTTTAGAACACGGTGCAATTATGTTTTATTATATTGACTTGAAATACTATCAACCAATGGCCACAATGACCAGTATGAAATAACATGGAAGGGATAAAAAACGAGGCAGTATGCTCTATTTAGTTGCCAAAGCAATCGATGAACTTGCCCACTGTTTCCACGACAATCTTCAGTACTCTGTTGTGTTATATGGCTCAGCCAATCAGAGCGCGCGTAATTTTAGTGTGCCGCGGTAATTTTTTTTTTTTTTTTAATTCAGGAAATATAAACAAGCAATACTCGCTGTCTTCTAAAGTGCGTTTGACCACAGCTCTGCTAGCAGGACCATCTCCTTTGTCATTAAAAACCAGAACTGTAATGGAATATTGCGTCCATTTCTCCAGATTGTCTAAGATTTTATATGTAGCCTGACCATCATTAACGTGTACTGTGTTTTTCACCCCCTGAGTTTTTGTGAACGTCACCTTGTACCCAGACGGAGGACATCTTACACCAGCAGGCACCTAAAGGAATAAGAAGTTTTTTGTATTAACAATTGTTAAACGTACTACGTTTATTCTTATATTGAAACCTGAACTTGTCTGGATGTTTTTTTGTTTTTGTTTCTACGTATTCAAATGGCATAGTATCTTGTACGGTCGATTCATAATTGTTTACGAGATAGGTATCGCATTGTAGCGTGTACCACAATTACATACATGCATGCAAGCATGCAATTTTAGCCAGTAGACAAAATGGTTTTATGTAAATAATCGTCCGTATATCGCCTTATTATTCACTACTTTGAAAGGTAACATGTTTTTTTCCTCGTTAGCAGTTTTTTTTAAAGATTGCTTCCATTGCCAGCAAACATCCTTTATTGTGAGATTTAAGGATATGCGATCGTGTATCTTTTTGTAAATATATATTTTTTTATACTCGATAGTACGTACACAGTTATTTAGTTTGTGTGAGTGAATAGAAACATGTAAAATATCGCTTTTCAAAATCTGGGCATGCGTGGTTCTTTTCTTGAAAGTAACTGACCATGTATTTTAGATCATAATCATATTTCTATTTTATTATATCATCTTAATTTGAGTGCATTACTAGGCTGGTGCACCATGGACCACTCCATATCCGAAAAAAAGCGAAATTCTAATAATCTGCGGACGTAATTACAAATTTTCCTTAACTATCATAAGACCGTAAGTGTTGGTCCGGACACAGGGATCGATCCCAGGACCTCTTGCTATGTATATCGAGGCATGTCATAAGATCAAAATCTTGCAAGTTTGACGTGAATTGTATTATTAGATATTTCGATGCTCTTTTTCATATATAGTTACATGAGATGACATCTTAACCCAATATTATAATACAAAACTCTGCCAGGTTTAAATACTAATATCAAATGAAGTATTCATAGGTAAGCCACTCAATTACAAGAGTCAATGTTCTGGTATTATCTTCTATAGGTGCAGAGTAACCATTTGTACTTATGGATGCATTATGGAGAAACAAATAACTGTACATTGCTTTAAAAATGTGAAAAATGGAAGGTATATAATACCTGCCAAGTTACAAGAATAATTTGAGATGTCTTTGCTTGTGCTTGAATATTACCAGGGGCGATGGTTGGCTCTATGAAATAAATAGAACAGCATCACTTGATCGATTCTTTAATCTTCTCAAATTATATTGACAAGACTGAATTATATTAAATTATATCATATTACATTATTATTAAATTGTATTATATTAAATTGTATCCCTGAATACACATTTTGAACTGGTTGTGACAGGAGGCTCAACATGCATATATCTCCAATTAACAGCCTGACATTCCAGATCAGCATTCTTTGAAATAACGGATACAAACACATGAATGCCTAGCTGTTTAGCATGTAACTCCAATGTACAATTAAGCACAAATGATTTGCGTCTTGAGAATGACTTCAACTTACTTTCCGGGTCTGTCTTGAAAGTCGTTCTACCACTCCATGGTCCAGGACCAAGAACACTGTATGATGTTATAGAAACATTATACTCTGTACAAACTGATAGACCACTGATGCTTTTGCTTCTGTCTTGAGCTGTTGGTATAATCACCTTTGTTGTAGACTGATGCCAATATTTTATTACGTATGATAGTATACTGGCTTGAGATAACTTCAAAGCTGGTTGAGTCCAGCTTACAACAGCTGACCTGCTGAGGATATTTCCAAGAGACGGTGTAGTAAGAGCCGATGGTTTTTCTGAAAAACGAAAGATTAGCTATCAACACCCACAAAATCGAAATCAGATATACCGGCTCACAGATCACTTGCTACAGATGGCTAGTATCCAGTTAAATGGAGATGTTTTTATTTTTTCTGCAAAACAAAACCTTGCATATGAAAACGAAAATCAATTGTTCCAGAAATTTTAGTCATAACTTACCAAGATTAACAACAACCTGGGCACTATTTAAAGGATCAGCATTACTGTTGGCCTTCACGTATTTTGCTCTGCATACAACGTTTTTCCTACAATCTACCAATGATGCTGTTGAAGTGTTTGAACATCTAAAAAATATTGGAAAAAGTACTTCTTATCATGAAACAAACAACGACAAAATACATGTTATAACTAGTGTTATAAAAACGTTTTTCAAAGCGAAATGAAATCCCACTGTGTGTTTTTTACATGAGACTTGTTGAGGACAGAGGGAACCAACTGGAGGCTTCTCCTACTCTCACACAATATTAATTAGCATTTAATGGACAGACGATATAGTCAAAAGGAAACTAACATAATGGTATATATGACAATAAGCAAATAACATTTTGTTGTTTTCATTTCAACAATATGTTTTTTGATATTCTGCAATAAAAAGCTACCTGCTGAACTCTACCGACTGATCACCCTACCAACTAATGGCACTACAAACATTACCAGCTTGTGAAAGTTAATGCATTCAATAACACTTACTTGTAATCATTAAAAATACTGTTAGCACTGGTGAAGTTAACTCTTAACACTGATTTGACTGATGTAGCAGTGCGAGTAATACCACTAGATAGGTGTGTTACATCAGTTATTCCAGAATACCAGTCAATGTACTGGATTAATGGTTCCTGGACATTACATTCCAGATCAACATGGCTACTGGGGGAAACTGAGAGGATTTTGTTGGATAAGTCTTTGACTTTTGTAAGAAAAGCTGTGAAGAAAATACACGTTTTTATCTGAGACGTAATGTAACACCGCTGTGCTCAAGCGATATAAGAGAGGCAGATAAAATTGGGGGATTTGGAAAAACACCTGGTAAGTAAAAAGGGGATCTGAAACTTTTTTTTATCAGAAACATTTTCGAACACTTTTTTATTTCGTCCCGTGATCGCTATTTTACAATGACTTTAAGATAAGAAATGCTTTGGGTGTTTTACGTTTTCATCTGCCTCAAAGGTTTTCTGCTATACATAAAGCGTAACGCTAAGTTACGATCGTGTAGTGTGATCTATTATTTTTGAAATTTAAAAGTTTTCAAAGTACATATTCAAAACATTTCTATATAAAATTTGAAATTTGTTGTTACATGTAATAGATGATTCATTGTGTATATGTAAATGGGAAAATACTTACGACAATTACATCCAAACAGTTCTACTCTCATGCATATACCAGTATTCCAGGTTTGTGGAAAGACGCGAACATATCTGACTGTGACTAGGTGAGTAAGCCATCGTACGACAATGCTGGACTTGTCACTATTTCCTTGAAACATCTGAAAAGAAAATATTGAGAATTCCTCGAAACAACATTTTTATCTTTCAGGATAAAACATACCTTAGCAGACGGTTGTCCTTCCCTGTATTCATTCCATGTATTGCCATCTATACTGTATTTCAGAGTGTAAGTCTTGACCCATTTATCCATAGTCCTGTCACCCTGTGTAGTTATACCAGTCAATGTAACCATCTTATCCAGGTCAACCTGTAGGTATTCTGTGTTAACCTGTACATTACTACACCATGATGCATCACCATACAGACGACCAAATGATGCAGCATGGCCACTGTTTGATTGTGATGATGATGTCATCTTGCTATCTTTAATTGATCCGCCTTTCTCTAAACCAAATGGTGAGCTGCAAGCTAGATAATGTTGCAAAATTGATAAAAGGGATATGGATAAAGTGTGAAATTATTATTAAAATTGAAAAACCATAACCGCTCAGTAGACCCGGGGGGGGATGGGGGGGGGGACTCCGGCGATAAATAATCAGGGATGCTCGTCGGAACTTTTCAAAAATACCCCTACAAGATACCACACGTTTTTCAAAAGGGCGTGGCTTCACAAGTTTTTCATCCCTAAAAGATACCAAAACCAGGAGTTTCAGTGGCTTTTAACCCCTAAAAGATACCAAAAAGTGAGAATTTTGCACATTTCATATTTTTAAACCTTAAAAGATACCAAATAGTCGATTTTTACCTTTAAAAGATACGACGAGCATCCCCGATCGTTTACCCTCGGAGTCCCCCCTGTCAGTAGTTATGTGATTAAAACATATTTTGCTGACAAAAACAAATGAATCCGAGGTGATCATGATGTAACTAAATCAATGTTTCGTACATAAGAAGCCTAAAAAATCTTAGGAAATTAATAAATTGGATATGCATATCAATTATTATAATGTTGAAAAAAGAAATGTTTTTGATCAATTATAATCAATATGCTGTAACTTACTTGTAGGTACTCCATAGACATCAACTCTCATTGCAGCATAGCCATGGAAATCTGTTGGATAAAACCTTAGAAACTTGGTCTTGGTTGGAGTTGCCAGGTTATTGGTAACGATGTTTGTTCTGTCTGTGTTCCCAGTAAATATCTTTTAAGAACAAAAATATGTAGGACTTCAAACAAATGCAAAAATAACATGTTGCAACTTACTAAGTAATAAGTATCAAAGTAAAACATGAGGCCATAAAGGCTAATAGGGGCACATTCAACCAGCCTTTGATATACGCGACCTTTTTCTCGTGCATCATTTGTTGAGAATGCTTATCAATCTTCTACACGGTCTTGAAATGATCTGCTAGTACGTAATGAATTTATAATTATAACTAAACCATTCTGAATAAATGAAGGCTGTATGGCAAAAGTTATCAGAAGTAGTTGTGTGTAAGAGGTGACTACTACGGTGACTTTTTAGAATCTTGAGACTCTCTTCTGGTTATTATTTAAGAGTGCTAAACTTAAGGCGACTCGACCCCCTTACGCCTATGCATTAAGCGATTTCAAGAAAACCTAAAATACATGAAAAAGTCGCGTTTCTTCACTTTTTTCGTATTTTAAATTTTTGTGAAATCAAATATACATAAAAATGCCATAAAAATGTTCCTTTCAGCACTAGAGACAGAGGAACGTTCGAGTAATAATTCAGATAATTGAAAATATCTTAAATACTGCTTAACAGATATTTTTTTTAAATCTCCACAAATGGAGGCTACAAGATATGAATGAAGTATGAACCATGTTGGTGATGAATGCCGTCAATGGCTTAACAATTCTACTCTGAGTAAAAACCATTATGATATCACAATCACGTGTCACACAGTCCGTTCTCGCCAACAGGTTCATAAAAAAATATCATTCCCTATGTAACTCATGTGTGCAAAAAAAACCCTAATTCATTTATAATGCATTTTAGCACAAGCGTTCCGAACACAAAAAGTAGAGGATACGCGTGATGATGTCAATAGAAGACTAAAAGACTTTCATGAAACAATTCAGTCAGAATGTAGTTGTTTTTAATCCTTTTATATTCGTACATAATGCGGCGAGAGCAAAACAGTAAGAGTAAAAGTAAGAACGTTTTAAATTGAGTGATGAACAAGCGGATATATTCCATAGAAATTAGTACGAAGACAGTATATGTATGCATGCCATCTACCTTATCTGCATTGTTTTCTTTATAGTATTCCCAGTTAACATTATCCAGTGATATTCTTAGCCTGTATTTCCTGACATATTCAACAGCTGGATAAGCATTTCCTTGTGTAGCAACAGCACATACATACACTACAGAACCAAGATCTATTTGCATCCAGTTATCAGCCTGAGGATTATTTGTTTTAGGTTCCCAGGCTTTATTAGTTCTAAGCCTTGCATTACTGGGAATGTACCGATTATCACTAGCACTGACGCTGAAATAAGAGCTTGTAGTAAATCTGTGATCAGGAACCAGATTTGCATACGATACACCAATGGACATCTTGGAACATACTGAAAGACGCAAAAAGGGTCGTTTTTCGCATGAATAGGAAACAGTACTGCATCATACCGTAATTTCTAGAAAAGACATTTGAATTACCTACTGTATCGTAGCAGTATTTTAACCGTACCGTTTTTGTGTTTTGACTTGCCATGAACATGAATAACTGAATGATTAATTTAAAAAAATTGAACAACATCATACAAGCTAATAAACAATAATAAACAACTTGGAACACTAGTTGCTCCGTAATAATAAAGATGTTCTTTTGTGTATTGGATGAAAAATTTGAGATGCATACAAGCGTCAATTTCAACAATTGATAAAATATCAATTCAAATGCATTTGATATACCCATATACCACATCAAACTTTCTAGTAATATATATATATATATATATATGAAGAGGTACGGGACGTCTTGTAAGTAGTACCTGTAATCTGTGAGACTCCATACACTTCTGTTCTCATACAACTTGTAGTCCCATAATTACTCTTAGGTTTGATACGAACGTACTCACTGACTGTCCCTTCATACAATGGATTCTTGATAACGGTGTCTCTGTCGGTGTTTCCAACAAAATCCTGTATAAGAAAAAAATATACGAGTAAAAAACAGTTCACATTCACTCATTTTTGTTGAAGAAAAATGTGAAAACTGAATACCTGAATACCATTATCGTGTCTGTAGTCTTTAAATGCTGATCCATCTGTTGATGTCTGTATCTGATAGGTCTGAACCCAATTATCTGACTTGTGGTCACCCTGTGTCGCTACACCACAGATGATGTCAGGTGAACCTAACTTGACTCGGAGGTATGGGGACGAGTCTGACCCAGCAGCACACCATGATGATCCTGCTGTGTAACCAAGCCTACCATTTGATGGAGGAGTACTGGTATTGTACTGGGATGATGATGTCATACTGTTGTCAGGTATCTCTGCAACACTAGCAACACCAATAGGTAACGAGCTGCAGCTAAAACCTAAAATTGATAGAATAGTAATAATAAAGAAATCTCAGCCACGCTCTCGGTCTCGTCGACATATCAGTTTGTGTTCTTTCCTTAAAAAAACGTTGAGCTTCATTGGGCTTCCTATGATGACATGATGATGAATGACCTTGAAGAATAATGTGAGTCTCCCCTGAAATATAGATCTAATAATCAATTTTAAACTTGGCAAGGTCTGATCCAAGCAGAAAAAATCAATGTTCTTTGAGGCAAGAATATTTGCCAAACGAACAACATTATCATAATCGACTGTGTGTGATCCAGTCTGAAAGACTGTGAATGCGTATTTAGTCACATTGTCATGACTAGTCACATCATATCAAGCGGTTTATTTCATATTTCAAGCTATGTAATTGTTCATGTACTGAAAAGAAAAGAAAAGACTACCTTTGCCATCAAATCCATACACTTCTACTTGTAATGCTTTGTAATCCCTGTATTTTGTTGGTGTAAATCTGACGAGCTTTGCCAGGATAGGAATGGCCAGGTCGTTCTTGACAGCAGTATTTCTGTCTGTATTGCCAGGAAACAGCTATGGCAAGTAATTTTTCAACATTAATGTTTATTTTTTTTCTGTAATTAACATTTACAATTAATGATTATAATAATAAGTGGTTTTATAGTACAAATTAAGGAAGGTCCATATAGTTATGGGGCGTCTAGGATCTTAGAGGTTTATTAAAAATCAGCTGCCCACAAAGCTCATGGGCGGACTATATTTAAAGACTTTGAGTCAAAGATAGCATATAGAGAATTTGTCTGCACATGTCAGAAACTTTTAGCTAGCGGTCATGTTTACATTTTTTTCTACGACCGGGGAACCTTTGAGCTCCAATCGCAATCTTAGTGATCTTCAATTTAGGAAAATATAATCAAATTTATCACTTGGTAAGGTGCTGTGACTAAGTCAAGTAAATGTGGAGGTTTTTGATCTCAAAATATTTTTGAGCAAAAGTCCGCAAAACGAAGAAGAAAAACACAAACCTACTGCATTCGTGTGAGGACTACTGCAATAATAAAAGAAATAGCAGAAAACGTTTTCCACAGATTAAGAATCAAATCCCATGAGAATTGTGTGGAACAAAATGATTTCTTATTGAGGATTGATTTTGTGGGATGATGGGCAGATTATTTGTCCATTTTGTAAGTTTTGGTAAACTTTCCTTCTTGATAAGCGGTATGTTTGAGGGGCTGCGCCAAAGCTAAATATAACTGATGAGAGTCATCAAACCACATTCTACATCGCAGCATTGTTATTTTTTTAAGAAAGCTTGGCCAAAACGTGATATTGCGATATTTTTGATATCATTGTTGTGTTTCTCCTCTCCAGCAATTTCGACTGATTTGAATACAGAACTTGAAAGTAGGTTGGAATGATCTTGATAAATCCAAGTAATTGGGAAAACACAGATGAACCACCAAATTTTGTAAATTTCTGGTCAGGATTTTGTTGATACACTTCTATCTTCACTGAATATAAGCTTTATCTCAAGCACGAAGAAGATTTGTCAGTCTTACTCTATGGTTAATTTTTTCGCATAAATTTGAAAAAAAAGTGGAGCTTAAATGTTATGCGCCGCTAAGTTTTTCCTTGGTATGCTTTCTTTAATAATCTTATATTAGTATTTTACTTTTGGTTCTCAATAGAATTGTTGGCCAAAATCTTTGATCTGCCGTCAAGTTGACCTAGTCTCGTTGTGAAAGCGGCCATATTGCAAAATCTTGCAGATACTTCATGGTTATAAACAAACAAATTGTTATGCTAATGTGCCAACAAGAACTATAATAAGCCATACAGAAATAACGGCCAATCACTGTATGGTTGGAACAGAGACTTTCGTCTGCTGAAGTATCGCTTTTGTGAGTTGGGATTAAAGGGGATTTAGAAGGTATTTTTCTTTCGCGTGATTATAGCGGTTTCCACCATTAATTCTACGACATGCGCAGACCAATTCTCTATATGCTGTCAAAGATTCAGTTTTTGCACAAATGATCACGTGACCGGTCACCATAGCAACACTATGGCTGTCATGATAAAGATCATTTTTAACGTGGAAAAAATAAGAACTCTAGTTTCAAGCAGTAAATTATTTTGAAAGCATTGTTTATGGATTTCAGTACGATGATCTAGCATATATTACCGTGACAAAAAAATCCCAACAGTAGAACCTCAGAAATAACCGAATAATGTTTTTTCCCTAAATTAAAAGAATTCTCCAGTTGGAAAATCGTTGCAAATTTGCAAACTACTTTATTACACGATTAAAAAAATATTCTGAAAATTTCAAAAAAAATTACCGCTCAGTTTTTAAGTTTTTTAATCTTTTTAAAAGCGCGCGTTGTATATTTTCATGACGTCATCAAAACAAAAATTCTTCATGTTTAAAAATTCTTCATGTGCGTGGTCATGCATGAGCACGCGCGCTGATATATATGGAGCCACCTTAAATGACAAAATGATCAAAAACTGATCATAAAATGAAAGTATTATACATAAAAGAATTTGAATACACCTATTTCGAAAAACGCTGTAGGAGAAACTAAGGGCATACCGGATTCCGGATGTAGATTTCACGACGAAACGGTACTCAAGTATGTCCAAGACACACGAATCAATACGAATCGTCTCGATTCGGAAACCTTTCTGTTGATTCATTTTTCTGTAATTGTTCAAAATATTAATATATGCATAGTTTATGCATATAGATTAATATATCAAGAACATTCTTGTGGTACATCGGTATTCATTTCCTAATTGTTTTTTGGTATATCGGGATTCCTGTATCTTTGAATAAATTTACTTCGGCTTCAAGACAGACGAGAATCGAGACGATTGGTACGATTCGTGAAATTCTATTACGAATAGTGTCGATTCGAGATATTTTTACTCATGAACTAAAAATCAAAATTTCTCATACTGAAACAAATCAGAATTCCTGCTTGCCATTGCAAGGTCTTAGTCCAATTAAAACTAAAACGTTACTATTGGTTTACGTCGTTTTTAGAGCCTCGAAAATTTCTAAAATTTGACAGTACGTAATCGGAACTCATACTAAAACATTGTGATTAAATTGAGTTGCTTTCAAACGCCTGCCCAAAATCTTCATAACTCGCTATCTATAGTCAAAACTAAACGCTCTACTGTCAAAAAAAAAAAAAAAAACATAATGTAAAATATATATTTTCGTACCTTCAGTCAAACTTAACGCTCTACTGTCAATGTAAAACATTATAAATAAATATTATATATTCATCGTTTTTAAAGCACCCGAAAACGTCATAACTCGCGCCAAAAAAAGAGACAAAACCAAACACTCTACAGCAATTGTAAAACATTATGATATATAGTATATCTTTCCGTCGTTTTCCGAAGTTCTTGTCGAGAACAAGATCCTGCACCAACACAGTCAATGAAACGACCGAACAAGTCAGTTTATATGACCGTTGTAGCTAAGAAATATTTGTTCATCGAATTCAAAGTTCTAGTAGTCAATAAAAATTAAGAACAGTGCCGAAGCTCAGAATACCAAAATCTAAAATTAAACGATACCCAATTCAAAGAATTGATACAGGGAAATTGCTGTTCGATCGGCCATCTTGTTGGGAGAAAACTGCCAGATATTGTAGGAATTCTAAAAACTCAAAATGTCCGTCACATCTGAACAACTTTGCAGCCTCGGTTTTGTGAAAAAAGTCCATAATTTAAAAACACCGGGCTCCTGCGCGAACAGCATTGATTGAAATCCACCAAAAATTATTCGCTGGAAAGACTTTCACGCGTGTAATTGAGAAGCAGAGTAATCTTCCTTGAGATATTGAATGCAATATTATTCTTTCGTAAGTAAACGTCTCTGTAATAGTATCTGATGCGAGAGCCATGGTAATTGAATGATATCCCAGAGGTACATTGCGATAGCTGTTCTTATTGTCCCAGAAAACAATGGGAGACTTATATATATGAATCGTACGCAAATTATGAAGTTTTCCAACATCAGTGAGTAGTGATCATGCAAATCCAGAAAAACGGAAAACATGTTTTTTTTTTTTTTGACTTTAGTCACTATCAGTATCAAGATGGAAGTAGAATACAGAGAACAGGATGATCAAAAATGTGTAAGTCAATAAAGCGTGTGTACCTAACGCTCTAAATACGTCCGAGACAAACACCAATACAAAATCCTTCTAAATTGGATTAAAAAGATAATATTGAGCCATTATTTGTACTGATTTTAATATGTGTGTTTTATCTTGAAGCGGAACAACAAACCTAATTTTAATGCATAGAATAATATCTAAATGATAAGCAATGACATCATTGGTTGCTTATCATTATCAATGAATACCTTTGGTGAGTTGTTAGTTTCTGAGTATGGTAACCATAGGTTACCATCACTGGATGTTGAGATCTTGTATTCTGTTGTCCATTCTGAAAGTCCATTATGCGCATTTCCCTTTGTAGCAACAGCACATATAACAAACACTTTACCCAAATCTATCTGAAGATATTCATTGGCATTGCCATTTGGTTCCCAGCAACGGTCAGAACTGAAACGTGCTTTATTTGCTCCATATTCATCTCTTAATTCAGAGCTTGCTGTAAAACTGCTGTCTGGTATGATATTACTGTCATCAAGACCAATAGCAGAACATTCTTCATGACAACCTGAAAAGACAAATCACATTTGTAAATACAGGTGAGAAATAATAAATAATAAAACCTTCTTTTACACGCCTCACCTGAAATGTTGAAAACATGATTTAAGCTTTCGTACGGGAAAAATGGGTAAAGAAAAAAGAATGAAAGACGCGCAATATTTGCTATTATTTCATGTTAAATGATACTTTAAAAAAAAGAAAGCAACATGCTATTTTTAGCAAACGAGAGGTAGTGTTTTATAGGCATATAAAAAAATCGGTCTCGTGGTAAGTGTTCTAAACATCTTGACAAATTTAGGCAGTTCTATAACGTCTCTATATAAAATATAATAGATTAGGGGTGGTTAAACGAAAAAAATGTTATCTATCAAAGTATAAGTTTGTTGTTTGTTTATTAGCATATGTTCTTTTGGAATTAGTTTAAGTCACCTTAAATCACTAAATGTTCCACAATGTCATGGGTTTCCCATTTTCTTAGCTAACACTTGTTTCGTGGGTTTTTAAACGCTCTATTATTACAAATTAGCACCAAACACTTCAGCTGACATAAGTCTTTGTTATTCATGTGCCAACCAGACAGTGATTGGCCGTTATTTCAATAGTGGTTATTATAGTTCTGGTCGTTATATTAGCATAAAAATCTATTTTTTATAAACATGAAGTATCGCTATACAGTTATAAATTAGAAATATTGCTGCAGTATAGTAGTAAAATATAAATGTTTTGCTTTTCTGGGACAAAGATTATGCGAGTTCAAATGATTTTGACACGAAACTCAGCTTTCTCATGAAAGTCATTCGAGTTCTATGTCTATTGTCCCTTCAAACTATCAACACAAATAACTATAAGATGATTATGCGTTCAGCATCAATACAAATTATTGATGTTTTGTGATGGGAGAAAGGTTTTGACGTGAACACAAGGACAACGAAAAGCCAAAATTTAGTGTCAGATGTCCGATCAAAGTCTTCTGGCGGTGCAAACTTTCTTCATACACCGTGCTCAAACAAAACTTCTAACATAATTATGCTGATAACTTCAACTGAAGCCGTAAAGGCTTTTCCATTTCTTCATCTTGTTCTAGTAAGTCTAAAAGCAGCCTCAAAATTAACGCCAATGAAGGACAAATTCTCTAAACCGTCCGCCATGTTTGTTGTTATGATTGAGAGTGTGCACCGTCGTGATTACGTGACGTCCCTGTTCAACCTCACATTAATGCCTTTTGTTTCCTCCTTTGAAGTTTGCCGGACTTCATAACCATTCCCCTCTACTAATTATGAACCAACCAACCAACCAATCAATCAATTAATCAATGAACAAACAAACAAATAATCAAATGAATAAATGAATAAACAAACAAACAAAAACACATATATACACATATATATTTTTCTAGGAACATCTGCGAAACAATTAAGCAATTATAATAAATTCCTGCTTTTTTACGAATTTTTAAAGTTGATTTTTCCGTGGAACACTTGAAATAATGCATTGCGGGAAATTAAAAGCGAAAGTGACGCTCACCCAGGAACGGATCAAGTTGCATTCACTGAAGTCTCATACATTTTCATAGAAATAATGCAATATATTGAACACATTGGCAAGGCTAGGTTGGTCAAAATTCGGCTTTAGACATTGCAAAAATCATCGGAAATATTTAGTGATGATTTCTACTTGGATCTGCAATGTTTTTATTTCCAATTTTAGCAGAAATCGTGTCATAGACTTTGATAGAATCACCTCATAGAGTACAAAATGTTGTATGTGTATGTTTCACTCAATGTTTGTTATGTGCACTAGTGGCGCTAAAAGAACGCAATAATCATTACAATAAATATAAATGCTAATAAGACTATTTGCATGTAAGAGTTAAATTCATTGAAAACTGAACTATTGGAAGGTGCATATATGAACTTTTAGTTTAAAACTAAAATTGTTCTGTCAAAATGATACTGTTATTGTAGCCGAACTATTTGGCGCGAGAAAATATTTGTGTTGCGCCCTCAGCTGCCTGCATTATACCCACGAATGCTGTGTGCCTCAGTGGTTATCTATTAAAGAACGATGTCTACTTATTCTGTGAGCTATCGATTTCAGTTCAACCGAGCTCACAATTTTATTATAAGTGGTTGCATAGTTATATCACAAATCCTGCGTATTTGCCGCTAAAAAAACCTCAGTATAAATTATATACATCAAGACAGGAAGACTACGATTTATCATAATGGCTTTCTAGTAGTATTGCTATCTTGAAATAAAGCACAAACAACTTCACATGTAGCATGTAGTAAAATGAAATAAATGTTGTGTAAATCGAACTCACTTGTAAGCCAAAGTCAAAGTCGGAGCATAATAACACAATGTAACAAAACATGCGCAAAGTCGCAGGTTTTCAAATAAACAATGACTTCTATGACTCATACAGCGTCGGACATGCTGTTACTACACATAGGAAGTCTAATAAGGGAAATTGTAGCTTAGTTTGGTTGATTAGCAGAGGAATAGTTTCACAACACTCGAAGCGCCATACATTTTTTACCACTGTATACACAAACATATCCTGGGTTGTCGTCACAGGTCATTGAGTCATTCTTTGCACTGCAGGGGGTGCTGTTCCACCACAGGAACCCTGAATTCGCTATTTTGGCATGTTTAAAAGCTCATAAAAAATCAAGAATTTGTTCAAATCGCGATATTCTTTCACAAATGTTCTTAAAAACACTCTACTTTCTATAGAAAAAGTGTTGAACAGGGGGTTAGAGGCACTTTAAGAAATAACAATAAAGCAGATATAATTTATTCATTACTTATCGCAAACAACCAAAGGCTCCTACATAGAGGCCACAAATATCACAAAATTCGTTTATGAAACAATACGAAACCACAACGCATATATTGCAGTGAAGGTTCGAATTAATTATTTTCAAATACTTATTGCAATAGGAATTGTATACTGTTTTTCTTTGAACATTCTTAACTGATATTTTACAATAATATTGGCGTTGCCATTGCAATAGCAAAACGTTTTTTTTTAGTTTGAGCATTTGATTTTAAAATACAATAATAAGACACACAAGAAAGGTATGATTTTACAAACAAAAAAAAGACACCTAAGGCCGAGACCTTTAATGAAGATAACGAGCGTATTCGGTACTCACAAACATACAAGTCAGCATATTTTAGCAGGCAACAAGGAAAATGCTATCCAATGATTTATGTTATGAAAATACTTCCAGCTTTTACCATATTTACGCAAAAAAAACACTGACATATAATTATATCAATGTTAACGTGCGGGCTAATCCATGGAGCAGCATGGTTTCATAAGTATGATATATTTTCAGCGTTCTTTAACATGGTCATAAAACAGTGATGTAGCACGAGTTACCGCCAAGAAACTGTTTTTTTAGAGACCATAGATGATTGAAAGTAAAAGACTTTAGTATGTCATGATACAAACCTGTAGCTTTCTCCAATGATAAGATGACCACTAGAAACAGGAAGTGGACCACAACACGACTCATAACGTTCGCCATTGCTCAAACGAAAAACTATCAACAACACTGCATACCAATGTGAAAAAGGTCACGCAATGACGTCGCTTATGCTTTGACATTTAAATAGAATTTTTAAGTAGTACAGATTGAAGTATGTTGTTTTTGTGGTCGGTTACCATCAGGCTATGTTCATGCAAGCTAGAATGGATTGAAAAAAAAAAACTTTTTTCCAACCTGACTTTAGTGAATCGGCAATGTTTTTACAGTTTTAATAATGTTCAGTTCAAAATATTCCGTTTTTAATCAGTTGAGGCAGTTGTGGTTTCACCATTGAGAGCACAAAACATGTTTTTAATCCTATTTTTACTCGTCTTAAAATTCATTTTCAAAAAAGCGCTAAAAATTGTCTCTATAGACTGAGCTATCACATGCGAGCGAGCAAGCCTACATATTGGCACCTCTCTCAAGTTCACTTGCCAAAAATTGTCCACCTGCAGAGTTTTAACCAAAGAACTCCCAGATCTGCATAAATACGCGCGTACTGAGCGGCGCTTGCAAATGTTTACAATTTCGCAAACGTACTAGTAGATCGCAAAAAGCACGATTTTATTATGCTGATATGCTAAAATACGTTATATCTACATCTATATCTATATGGTTCCAGCACTTGGCAAAGTCCATTGGGTTATTAGCTGTATTTTAGTACGAGGTCTCATTGACTAGTAACCTTTATTCGAACATTCGCGCCAAGCCGACCTCAATGCTGGTTGCAGAGACAGACACTGAGGGTGGTCACTGCCAGAGATTTGTTTACGTCCTCAGCGGTTCTTTTACGTCCACCTTATAACAATAGTCAGAGTGAAGGCAGACGGTACCTCCGGCTTTACGTCCTTATCCAAGAAGACAAGGCACTGAGAAAGTAAAGTATCTTGCCTAAGGACAAAACGTGATCGCCCGGTCTGGGAATCGAACCCGGGCCAGTGGACCCGAAGTCCAATGCCCTAACCACTAGGCCACCACGTCTCTCTGCTATAAATCATTGCATGTTTGATGAAGCGACTGTGAAAATACTAATCATATCTTTAGTGCACTAAATGATTATAACTTCGTGTTCAACATTTCTACTACGCCTTAGAAAAAAGATTCCTTTAGTTTTTGAGAGAAAGAGCAACAGCACACAAATATTGTGATCTTTTATTTGTCAAGACTGTATCGAGACTGTCAGGCTATCAATCAATTAATGTACTGCAAATAATTAGAATACATGTAGATTGGTATATTTTGTTAAAATGGTAATATTAAAGCTGTATAAATCTGCAGGAATTACATCAAGTACACGCACATCAGGAGTTACAGTTGAAATGCATAATATCTAAACGTTCTTTGCAAATATGTTAAAGCAAATTATATAAGTGTTCAAGTAGAGATACACAGTACCTAAAACTGCGTGTATTCATACAAACTTTTATGACTTAATTTACAAGATATTTTTGAAAAAGAGAACATACATGTATTATGCCCTGTTTTATACGAAAGCCTTACGAAGTTCTTCAACCCAATATATGTGCTCAGACCACACTGTAGCTTCTACTACAGGGGCATATCCAGTATTGTTTTCAGGAGGGGGCACACCATTTCCAGGAGGGGGAGCACTACCCAGTAAACATAAAAAACTAAGGATATTTTAGAAAAACATTTGAGAAAACAAGGACTTCAAATGATTTGAGGAGGGTATCCACACATCGCTGCATTAGATCCACCCCTGTCCTCATTTAGTTCACATTTATAATAATAATAATAATAATAATAACTTTATTATACACAAAAGTCCCATCAGTATAAACTGATTTCCATGGGAGTTGTGTTGAAAACATTTTACAATACAATAATATACAATTATAAAATATGATATTAGTAAAACTATTAAAACTATATAACTATGTACATATATAAGATTCAGAAGTTCAGTTCACAAAATTACATTAATTGGAATTATTAATCTTATAAGATTTCCAATAATTTAATTTAAATTTCTTTGAAGTCTCAGAGTTTTTTATTTCCTCTGGTAGTGAATTATAACTTTTTGCGGCTGCATACGAAAAACGCCTATATCCCGACTTTGAGTTGATTTTTGGTAGATGGATGTTATTTTTGTTACGTGTATTGTAGTTATGTATATTGCAGTTCTTTGTAAAGATATCATTGAGATAGTTCGGTAGTAAACCATTCATACTTTTATATACCATGATACATTGATGAAAAGTCCATCTGTCTGATATTGGTACCCACTGAAGCTCCTTAAACAAAATTTTTGTTCGTTCCTCATGTGTTTTCTTCTGAAGTATAATTAGAGCTCCTCTTTTTTGTATCAGATGGAGTCTGTTTAGTGTAGTTTCATCAGCATTAGACCAAATAACGTCGCAGTATTCCAGCAGTGGTAGGACCATAGTGTTGAAGATCTGTTTATTAGTTTCCACATCAATAAACTTCCTGATACGTCGCATAAGTCCCAACCTTTTATTTGTTTTAGAGCAGATATTATCTACGTGATCTTTCCAGGTCAGCGATGGATCAAACGTAACTCCAAGGTATTTCATGCTTGTTACATTGTCGACCTCGTGGGATGATTGCATCAGGTTAACTGGTTGATCGTTGTTAGTCTTTAGATTGCCTAGTCTTTTATTTCTGCCAAACAGTATCATTTTGGTTTTTAAGGAGTTAATAAGAAGTTGGTTATTTTCAAACCAGGTGATGAGGTCATTCAAGTCATTTCAGTTGTATGGTTTGATATATGATCTTCGCATCTTTACTTGCAGTGAATATAGCGGTGTTGTCGGCATATAATATGGTTTTGCATTGTTTAACACTTCTTGGCAGGTCGTTGATGAAGATAATAAATAATAACGGTCCAAGGGCGGAGTCCTGTGGTACTCCAGTTGTTATGTTGCGTTTTTCAGATGTTTTTCCATTAAGGAAGACACATTGTGACCTATTAGTAAGATAGTTTGTAAACCAAGTGTGTGCAGACCCTGCAATACCAATAGCCTTTGTGTTTGGTCAACAGTATAGTATGGTTAACCAAGTCGAAGGCTTTTGTAAGATCAAGAAATAGTCCTCCAACAAGATTACCTTTGTCAATATTGTCCAGTAGATAGTCATATATATGGATCAGAGCCGTCAAGGTTGAGTGAAGGGGCCTGAACCCAGATTGTGTAGCAGATAAAATGTTATTATTTTGCAGGAAGTCCAAGAGTTGTAAGTGAACTGCTTTTTCAAAGATTTTCATCACGACAGGCAGAACAGATATTGTCCGATAATTTGATGGGTCTTTAGGACAATTTCCCTTGTGAATTGGAGTAACAGTGGCGGATTTCCAGTCTGTGGGAATAGTTGCTGTTTTTAGAGAGAGGTTGTAGATATGAACCAGAGGTTCAGCGATAATTTCTGCTCCTTCTTTGAGGATACGAGTAGGTATTGACATACCGGAGGACTTTTTGTTGCGTAGCTTCTTCAAAGATTTTTTGACAAAGTCTGTTGGTATAGATGAAAATGAAATCTGCTGTCTTGATTCGTTGAGAGCTCTACTGTTATAGGTGTAATGTGTGGCTCAGAGTTCGCTTCATTTGTTCCCCGAATCCGTTCATCAATGGTCGTGAAAAATGTGTTGAAAGCATTTGCGATGTCAGTGTCATTTGTAAAGGTGTTTCCATCGAGTGTAATTTCTTTGGCTACTGAGGAGATCTTTTTTGGTAGTATTTTCTTTATAGTTGACCAGACATTAGCTTGGTCTTTAGCGTTTTTAGAGATCAATTCCGTAAAGTAGGATTTCTTTGCAGTTTTGATTTCATTGTTTACTTTGTTTCGTAGATCTTTGTAGCAGTTCCAATCATGTTCAAGTTTGGTATTTGTAGCTTTGCGTTTAGCTTTGTCTCTAGATTTCATTAATGATATAATTTCCCTGTTCAACCAGGGTGTTTCTGCTCCACGAAATCTCATCTTACCAATCGGTGCGTGTAAATTAGTAGTTTGGTTCAAAATTGTCTCCATTATGTTCCAGGCTTCGTTAGGATCATTAGCAGAAAGAACTGTATCCCAGGGCTGCTTTTTTAGATCGTCGATAAGCGCAGAAGAATCGTAGTTTTTGAAGTTACGAGTAGTGATAATCTTGGGTTTTGGTCTAGGTAGTTTGCAAGTTCTATTGCAGAATATAAGATAATGATCACTAAGTGCGATATTGATTACGCCAGAACTAGTCACTCGATGAGGACAATTGGTGAATATCAAATCTATGATTGTTGATGACGATGAAGTAATATGTGTAGGATCTTTAATCAGTTGGATGAAACCGCGATCCTTCATCTGTTTTAGGAATTGCTTTTGATCGTTAGTTAGGCCCACGTTGTAGTTAAAATCACCAAGTAGATAATATTCAGCTTTATCTGCGAGAAGATTGTCGATGTAATTCAAAAATAAATTATAAAATAAATTATAGTCCGGTGGACGGTATATGACGCCAATGTTTAGTGGTTTGGATTGTAGGTGGATCATTGAGTCGCTCGTACGAAAATCGCTCATGTAAATAATTTGCTACTCCTCCTCCAAAACGATTTCTGTCCCGCCGCTCTAAATGGAAGCTTTCGATGCTAATTTCGCCGTCATCAATAGTACTATCAAGCCAGGTCTCTGAAATGGTTAGTATATCAACTGATGTTCTGGCTTTTTGCAAAGTGTCTTAACTCGTCTATATTCTTCAATAAACTTCTGGTGTTTAGATGTGTTATTGTCAAACCTCTAATCTGTTTCAGTTGAGTGGTTTCGTTGCTGGTATTTATTTGTGTCAATGTATTTGTAGACGAGTTTCTTGATGGTCCAGGATTCAGATGTATGTCGTTTGAGAGCAGCAGTAGAATTGATATCAGCAATATCCCAGACCATCATATACCAATAATTCCTTAATTGTTTCATGATTTCCATTCTTTCATTTTGAACAATTTACACTCATGATGTCCTTACTCAAGACTAAACAACAGTGCACAAGTTTAAAACAATATAGATGCTCATGAACATTCAGTGTGACGGTGGAAGTTTTTGGCATAATAGTTCTACACATAATTTATGCATATAGGCAAAGCAAGACCTCATAGCAGAAAATTGTAATTGCTCCCTCTACCCTAATTTTCCCAACAAACCAAACAAGGATGAACTCAAGCATGGCGCGCTTGCTCTGTAAAATTGCCCCTTGTTTCGTTTCGTAGCCGTAGTCGCTAATAAAACATTCGAATTTCTTGCCGTATCGTACAAACCTGCTTTTCACTAGCGACACAAGCAAACACGAGGATCAAAATGTTTCCATCCTTGTGCTTGCACCTGTGATGGCGAAGGTTCTTAATATTTTTTCACTGTGCTTTGTCTTACGATTGTGCTTTCGTCGCTAGTGAAAACCAGGCTATAAGGATCAAAATGTTTCCATCCTTGTACTTTTGTTTGCGACGTTGTCGAAGGTTCTTGATATTTTTTCCTTGTCCTTGTGCTTGTGCTTGTGCAAGGAGGGGTGAGTTATACCCCAGCCCAACCAAAACATACACATATAATAACATGAATTTATTTATATAGTGACATATGCACCTATGTCTCATAAAATATTGTTGGAGAGCTACATAGTCATACTAGTAAACTACAATAAAAGCAAATCAATAATGCCGTGATTTCATGAAAGGTCTATCGGTGACTAATTGGTACAGTACCGTCATGGGTTATAGCAATATTTTTGCAGGAAGAACTAGAAATTCTGCCCACGATTCCTTTCGGTCTTAGTTTCCACTTTTTTCCCCAGACGACGTTTTTTGCATATGGTGTATATTTATAATGTTGACGATGTTTCTTTGTTTTATAGTCATGTAACAGATTTCGATCCACTACACATAGCTTTTACTTTTCATTTCCTATAGATTAAGATTAATTAATTCATTACAAATCTCCCAACATGTGTTTTTGGAACAATGTGAAACCACATAACATATCAATCAAGTTTCGACTTATTCATTCTGAATCACTTATTGAAATAAAAAATAGCACGCTCTTCTAAATCGACTTCTTTTCTTTTTAGATAAAATGAGGTAAAGTACCCACGGGCTCTCTATGTGTTTTTATAATATTCAAAAGATCATTAATTAATATTATTTCCCTGTTATTTTTAATAATTAAAGATGTGCAAGTTTGCTGAAAACCAATATTTAAGCACACATATATAAGTTTGCAATCGATTGGATATATGCTCTAGTAGAATGTTAAATATTTACAACATGACTCAAAGAAATAAAATGTACTTATGGTTCTATCAGATTATATTTACACCCACCAGTACGGTAGAGATTGCAAAAGTGCAGCCAACCAATAAAGTCGAATGATTCGCATAGCATACGGATTTAGATGATTTTTGTGCGCTAAAACTGAACAGCAGCACCTGATCGAGTTTCCTTTGAAAGCTTGATGAGACATAAGACAATATGGTTCGTAATGCACTCATTTGCAAAATTATTTACGACATTAGGTTAAACTGTTTGACATTTTTTCTTTCGGTAATTCGTGATTTTGGGGGAGGGACCGGGGTTTGGTTGAAAAGAAGATTCATTGAAAACGAAAAAAGCCGTACTGCAAAAACCACTAGAAAAATATGTCAATGTCCCAACTATTTTGCAACTAAGTGTGGCTTTTTTAAATATTTCACAGTAATATTTCGTTGTAAACGTGACAGCACGTGAGGTTAAAACTCAACTAAAAGTTTCCCTCATTTTAGAATTTGACGTAAGGGTGTACAGGTTGCACGAAAAAGCTACGATTCAGTTACAAAAAAAACTTTACATTAAAGCCTAGATCTTTCCCAAACGTGGGTGGGTACTCCCATCGCAATAGGGCGGTGAAAAGATTTTTTGAATGACCCCTAAAGGTACCAACTCAATAACTAAAATCAACTAAATGTGCCAAGTTAATCAAGCCACTATTTCATTGTATCTAAGAACAATTTGATATGATGGTCGTAAAATGGAGACCTTGTTTTTGAATATCGGTAATGGAGGAAAGAACTAGTACTCTCGCACGTATTAAGACTACACAAAACACACCAGCAGGTATATTTTTAACAGACAAGAATAATGCCGTTCAATGATTGTTCATTTTTTCATGGATGTACAGCTAGCTAATGCCATATTTGCACAAAAGCAATTAAATATATTTATATTGATAATGTTTCAACGTACGGTTTAATCAATAGAGATTTTTTTCTTCCGTTTCATCATAAAATATTTTCAGCGTTCTACAACATGGTCATGAAAACAGCTCCATAACTAGCTACTTAGAAACTTTATTTGTTTTTATTTGACTAGAGATGATCAACAGTATAAGGCTTGAATATATTACAGTACAAACCTGTAGTTTTCTGCACCGATACGATTACCACTAGAGCCAGGAAGTGATTCACAACAAGACGCACAACGTTCGCCATTGCTCAAACAGGAAACTATCAACAACACCGTGTAGCAGTGCAGTTAAATCACGCTAATGACGTCACTTATGCTTAAGCATTTGAATATAATTTATAAGTAGTAGAGATTGAAGTATGTTGTTTTTTAGTCGGTAACCATCAGGCCATGTTCGGGCAAGTTCGGATAGATTTGAAAACGCAACTAAATCTGCCTGGTTAGGTCTTCTTTCCAAACTAGTTGATCAGCAATGATTTTTTGTTACTCGGGGTTCCAACGGAACGCGAGGTTAGGTTTCAGCTTTATTCGTAGTAGATTTTTTCTTCGTCGCCACAGTGCCCACGCATGCGCAGTATGATCAATTTTTCTCAGTCACGTGACATTATGACATGTGCTGTATGCAAATTTCAATGCGTACGGATAAACACAGTAGTTGGATTCAACCACTCCTTCATATACGCTCAAATCCACACGCCATTTGCGGTATTGCCATACTAAAAGATATCAAGCGCTTTTCGAAGAGTCATTTTGAGAGATACCGCGAATCTATATATCGTGATACTGTCTATCTTTTTGCCTACCGTGAAATATATCTCAAACAAGCTACCTATCTTATCAAAAGCGATTCATTTACTAACTTATGCAGGCTCTGAAATGACAAATGACTCAGCTAAAGAATATCAACAAACTACTATCGGCAAAAAAACGAACGTTGCAAGTGTTCTAATCGAAGAACATAAAGGACTTCCGATCAGTGTTTACAGCAAGCCATGTGACTCTCAAAGTAGAGCCGCCCGCCTTTCCAAAGGTATTCACTTCTTTCTCAATATTACTGCCAAGCATGTTGCTTCTTTTGTTATTTTTGATTGAAGGAAATATTTCTTGCTTTACTGTTATAATTGTATTAATATTAACTGCATTAGGATACAAAACAGTCAAGTTCTTCGATTACTACTCTCAAACTGTAGTTACTTCATCGTATACCGATTGTGATATCTTAGATAAAACTAATTGTTTGACTGTACATGCAGAAATCACAATAAAGATTACAAATACGAGATCTCGTTATTCAAGGTTTGTTTATTATAGTTAAAGACATAAGCGCTGTCGCCCTACTCGTGAACCAAGTCGAATACCAACACAATTTCTAAGCCGCTTGAAGACTAAGAATATAAAGCTAAGATGGATTATTTATCATCACATTCGCAAAAATATTCCCAGATCTTCTAAGTTGCATTATTATATCAACCATGTCAAAGTTGCTCTACATCATTTGCACATTTTTCCTACATATCATTGTCTGATTTAACATGTAAAATTTTTATCAAAGAGAACCCCGAGTCCATGCAGCTATGCGTCTAGTTACAATTTTAATTTGGTGGAAATGTTGTGCTTTCAAATTCCGGGCTAACCAGTTAACAAGTACGGACATGACCTTTATGACAAATTAGCTCTTGTCACATATTTATAAGTAATACCATGACACGAGGGAAATTAGTGATTAAAGTTCCCTGCGCCCTCGGGACTTCACCAAATTTTCCCGAGGTATTCGGGGAAATTTAATCGCTAATTTCCCGAGTGACATGATATTAGTTTGTAATATCATGATTACCGAGGAAAAAAAGTGCCGTTTTAGTCGTGCGAGTTTGGAGTCAAGGAAGCGTGAAGAACGAAATCACTCAAACTAATTTGCAAAAAATATATAGAGAGAGGGAGATAAAAAAGAAGAAACATTCAAAGAGAAAAAATAAATCTGAATCTGTCATTTTTTCAATTTATTTTGTGCTCAAGCATGCGCAAAGTTGCGAAACACGATGCACAAGAACGGAGAAACGCCTCCCATATGGAAAGCGAGCAGCAATTTTTATAAGTAGAACGCGTTTTGCTCTAGTGATTAGCAGGGACTATAGGTAGTCCTTGCGAGGAAGACTAGCCATTGTCTTCTAAAATTCCTTCATGCATAGTCATCCTTTGTCTTTTAATACATTTTCCTCTATATAATTTATGCAAGAGGGAATTTTAGTAAACGACAAAGGATTTCTTTGTCTTCTAAATTTCCCTCATGACTATGCATGAGGAAATTTCGGGATTGTAATTCCCGCAGAAGACAAAAGAATCCGAGGTGATCATGGTATTATTTTCCTAGTATCATGTTAAAGATAAAGGAAGCTTTCATCGACAATAGTTTTAATCATTCTGTTTTTGTTCGTCCCAAAAATCTTCAGGACTGGTCGTCGTCGATTAACACATAGAGCGTCCATAATATCAGCTCTCTCGAATATCATAAAACTACCTCCCACAATAAAAAGCTAAAATGATTTTGAGAGTATGAAAAGCTCTAAGATACCATAAAAGGTACCAGATCTCATCTTTTAATGCCCAAAAGGTACGACGAACATCCCCTTCCCAGATATGCATCTAGCAACGCAGGTACAAACGTTTGAGTGTATGCTGAAAGTAAGTAAGCAAGAAATTATCTGCCTTCTTTCTTTTACCTCCCCGCCCTATATTAGATACTGCTTTCTTTAGATTATTTTGCGGAGAAATCGAAAATAGATTTGTTTTCAAAAGTCCGTGATATACACGTTAGCGTGTTTGAGCTTGTTACAACTTATTATGGTTAATTGTAAACATTTTCTTTTGTTAGTTATAAACAGTACGTTATTTCTCGTTTTGATCAATACATAATATCAATAGAAATATTTAAAAAAAACCTGTGGCATTTTCTATTTGATTGGTCGGGAGGAGAACAACTAATCCTTGATTTACATTCTGCAGAGTACAAAGTAAATTGCTATAGCAACCAATCTCAGTGATTGCAAAGCGGCAGATTCAAAACATAATGGCCGACTGCGAAGGCTGTCTTGGCGATGGTTTTGAAGAAAATGAAATGCGCAGTTGAGAAGAAAGAGACAAAAATATCTATGAAAACGAATACTTCAAATTAGCTAAAGTTGGTGTCGTTCTTTGGCAGGCAAAAGAAGTTTGAGCTTTAATAGAAGAAAATTATCACGAAGTCTCACGTGGCGAGAGCTCAAAATCAATGCAAATCAGCAGGAGATATTTTCATCGGGAAAGGTTGCAAAAGAAGCAACAATTTTGACAAATCTTCAATGAAAATAATTCAACCGTAAGCAGAAAAAATGATGTAGTATAAGTATGAAGATAATACGGATTTAAATACGGATAATTTTGACTTTTTCCATGCCGTTTGCTCGTGATGGATAATGTTTAGTTCAAAATATTCAGTTTTAAATCAGTTGAGCAAGTGTGCTTTCACCATTGAGCGTTCAATCCTATTTTTTTTCGTTGTGAAATTCATTTCCAAAAAAGTGCTCAAAATTGTTCTTCAGATTGGACTATCACATGTGAACGAGCAAGCCAGCATATTATGATAATATTGTGTATTTCTAAAGAACCATTACTGTTATTCCGGTACTGAGTGTTCACATTTATTGAATGCCTCATCGCATTAATGGTAATCATCTATCGCCTGAGTGCATGTTTCAGTGGCAGCAAAAAGTGTAAACAATAACTCTCTCGTTTAATTCTCGCACCTCTTTTTAAATATTATTAAAATAATAATTCCGAACTGTATTCAATATTGTGCCATTCTTGCACATTTTTTTGTGTTTTTGGCGGATTACACCTTGTTCCTTATACACTTTAGCTGCTATGTGCTTTTTAATAAACAAGCAGAAGTGTTTTAAGAAGTTCAGATCTGCGAGTTTATGAAACTGCTTCAGAAACTCCAACACTTATAAAAAGTGTTATCACTCGGATCCAGAAATTTTGAAGGGGGGGGGGGGGGGGGGGTCACTAATAAAAAATGACTGATTATCAATCGAAAAAGCTATCTATAAAAAATAAATCAACTGACATAAATACTGAAAAAAAAACTCATACACACAAACATACCACTTATATCGAGCATGACAGTTGAGCTACAAACATACACATTTTGATCCCACATTTCAGAACAGTGAACAGGGGTCGGTTGTACAAAGCCCCGATATCGCTATTCACTGGATAAATCCCTATTCAGCGGACAAATTCTAAAGAAAACCTATCGAAATGGATACCTTCATCCAGTTTATGATTTTCTCTTTACTTTGTACAAGCCACCAAAGGAGTCTAGGTTTTTAAAAACTACTCTAAATACTAAATGGGGTGGGGTCGCATTGTATTCTTAAAGTCAGTGAAGCCTTTTTTACTGTTTGTTCAAATAACTTTTTACCGACAATCTGTTTCTACCATAACATGACTTTCCAGATGAAGTACTTGCTTGTTGTATTTTTTTTTTTTCGTGATTTAGAACTGGATGCCTCTACCTCGCTGTTATAAAAATTACCCAATGGGTCTTCCCTGACTGTTATCTTGAAAGCCCACAGTAGTATAGTGCGCGAAAATTATCAAGCAAAGTGGGAAATGAGAACGCCATGCGCCATTGAAAATTTGTTTGCAGGTAGGTTACCTAGCTAGGCGGATGCATGAAAATACCCATTATAGGATCATGAAGTGCATTGTTCCATGGCAACAGCAAATCTTTGTTCCCACCCCGGATCCACTTTTGGACCAAAACATTTGGTCATTTGAAGCACAAATGTAACCACACAGTTCTCCGTTACATTGGAATTTTGGATCTTGCAAGGAACTTACCATTTGCCAAAAAAAAAACATGAAAGCAAGTTAAACAGCCCCATAAATTCTCTTTAGTGTTCTATTTTATTGTTTAAAGTTTTTACAATAGGTTCAAAGCAAAGTATTTTACAAAATCAGTTTCTTGAGGTCTACTTCAATGAAGTTGCTGACTTTTGCATCGCTGACAATATACCGATCGACTCTCAGAGTTTGCCCAAACATCCTAGCCAAAAAAATCATTGCAATGGCCTACAATGTCTCTTTAGACGTCTTTACAGATGAAGTCTATCCATTTAAAATAGATTGTAGTTTTTCATTAAAAAAAATCCATAGATGTCGTAGTGTTTGTGAAAATGAACAACTTTTTTTCAGTTTCGCTTAATTTTTAAGATCAAATAATTACAAATGGTGTTGCAAATGCAGTGTGAGCTGTCTTATTATACCATGATCAAGCGAGCGACTGTAACATTTATATTTAAGCAATCTTAGCTGAACTGCCAGAAATTGTTATATTTTGGTACATCGAGTTGTGCACATCGTCTTGTGTGGTTGATGAACCAACTGGACGATCAACCAAGTTATTCTTACTGCTTAAAGGTATCTTCGTATTTGAGGTTTTATTAAAAACGTGAACAATATGCCATCAGACGAAATCTGTAACATTCATATTTGAACATTGTTGGATGAACTACCAGATAGTGTTAACTGTTGGTAGTCGGAGTTGTGCGCATCTCCTTGAAGTGGTTGATAAAATGAACGATCATCAAAGTTATTGTCACTCTTTAATGGTGTCTTAGACATTGTGTTTTTATTAAGCTCCTCGTAAACAGAATCTTGAGTCTGCTGGTTCAGTTCCAGTGGCTGGTACATTCCGCTTGGGTGTATACCAGATGAAGTGCTGGCGTCTGCATTGGATAATGACGGTGTGCTGTGTTTTGATGGGTTGCTAGACGTTTTTACTACACCTGTGGATACAACCAAAGGTTTATTGTTTTATTGGGCATGTTGGGACGAGGAAGGTTTAAAATGTGTTTTGGCAAGATGTCGACTTTTTATCGGTAAGTGTTAGACTAGGTGTTTTCTTGTATTTATAATGTGAGTAATTTTCTTTCTTTGCTCTATTTGGAAATGTAACTAAACGTTGATTT
This sequence comes from Diadumene lineata, assembly GCA_918843875.1. NCBI lineage: Eukaryota > Metazoa > Cnidaria > Anthozoa > Actiniaria > Diadumenidae > Diadumene > Diadumene lineata. The sequence goes on along the minus strand of OU974071.1, from coordinate 16,096,472 downwards.
GGTGTCTGTTGAAATTTCAGGGGGGACTTTTGATATATTTGGAAGGTATTTTAGGCGCCTTTGTGGTTGTTATTGAGCCGCCATGGCCCATAGATAGTTCAGTGTGCTATTGTGGGATGATAATATTAGATTTTTCAAATGCACTTGTTACTGCACCAGCTGAACTAGTACTAGTGTCTCTAATTTCATTATTACCATGAGGTGGTGAGGATAGTTTGGTAGAATAAGAAGGACATTTTGATGTGATCTGGCCAAACTTATGTCGTTTTTCTTTAGGAGGAGGGTCTATGAAATCGTATTCTGGAGCAACTGTTGTGGTTATGTCACTCATTTCAAGATCTTCTTTAGGTTTTTCAAATACGGCAACATTCTGAAAAAATGAAAATGATAGGCTCATACTAAATTAAAGGAATAAATTAAATTTTAATGCACTACACTAGTAAGGAGCCTTATTTAGACGTCATCAATTGATGACTTAGCGCGTATGTGAACACTTTAGTTAGCGACTAACTGAACCAATCCTGGTGAGGCGGACATGGTCACAGAGCTCACAATTTAAAGGCCAAGGCAACTGTCGGCAGCTCCACCTCTTAACTTTCTTTGATTCAACTTCAGTTTTAATTTTCCGCTCACCAGCTTTAAGTGCCTGTTTAGACGTAAATCGCCATTGGTTTTGATATATGTTCCAAGGGGGGAAGGGGATTAATAGCATGGTCAGCCTTGTTTAATTTGAATAATTTGACTTAATTAAAGAATAACAGCAAAATTAAAAGAGTATTTTTGAACGTAAAAAAAATAAAAACCGAACCTTTTCAAATAAGCTTTTCGATAGATTTTGCGAATAGTTTTTGAAAATATATATAATTAATTTATTAGGCTATCAATTAATCACCGTTTTTCGCTTTTTATATATATTATTTATTTTGTCTTATCTTTATACTACAATAGTCATTTTTTATATTTTTGTAAATTATCATTGTAAGTGCACATATGAACATATACACATAAAAATATACACGATGCAAGTTATTAAACTATTAAATTATTATTATAAGTGTCCAACCTCGTAAACACTTCTTTCTTGTGGGGATGTTTCTTCGTGATTCCTTTAAAGCAAGAACGTTAGCTAGAAAATGCAAGTATTTTTCGTTGTTTGGCTGCATTCTTTTATCATTGTGTGCTATTTTTCAGTTTTTCTATTGTTCCTTCGTTCATTTATTAAAATCGATAATTACCTTTCTGTTGATAACAGCCTTTTAACTGCAAAAAAATACATATATACATGTCAGGCATTTGAATGAAATACATATGATATACCAAGTTATGATAAAGCTTGAGCAGTATGGCGCTTGTTGTCGGTCCATTTCCTGTTGCAAACACCAAACAATTTCCAAACTACGCACGCTGAATACAATATAGAAAATATTAGATTAATTAAAAACAATTTAAACTGTGGTAATGATTACCTCTGTCTTTTAATTGTCGTATATAGACCAGGAGTAGTACAATGACAACCAGCTGTATAGCTGCAATAACTGCCAATGCGATGTAAAGATGCCTTTCTGTAGTGCCTGCAAGGAATGAAATATTGTTAGCATGACCAAATGAGATAGGTTACACCCAAAAGTGATTAAAAATCACACAGGGGAACGAGGTTAAGAGCTTTGAAATATAGCGGTGCAATATCACTCATAGTTTTGCAAGAATATGCCCAGGGATAGGTGACTTTACATTTTTGTGGCCCACCAGAGAAAACATTATTGTTGTGTGGTCTCATAAGTTACCTTGTATTAATCATACACAGCCATTAAATAAATTCGCTACAAATTCTATAAAATAACTTTTATCTGGTGAATAACTTTATCTAGACTTGATTAAACCATCAGCTGGTTAGCCTCTAACGAGTATATTGAAATTCTCTAACCAATATCTGACCATGTATAAATACTTTGACTTTTTTTATTTTTAAACTTATAGTCAGCCTGACCATTTTCACAATAGGTCATAAATAATAATAATTTAAAAACATGTTTTTGGGAACAAAAAACATAGTCAGTTATAACAAACAAAAAACAGTGATATGCAATTTACAGTTGTCTTTTTCTTGAGGCTGCTTCACTGCTTCGTCTTCTAGAAAACAAAGAAGTTGAAATAAATAAAATTAGTACAAGGAACGATGGTTTGTCGCTGTTATTAATGCCACTGGGAAAATCAAGCGCAGAGCTTCAGTTTTTTCACAATTTGGTACATCATGACATTTTTTTAATAGTCAGGATAGTCCAACAATTGATTGACACATTTTCAAGCACTTATTTACCTTGACCACAAATTAATCATCCAAGGAATGCATAGACATTCATACAATTGGACCATGAGTTAGTCAGATAGTTCTAAACCACTCATAGGGATAGACCAAGATATTGACAAAAGAATTCATAACCACTCATGGCGTTGGACCATGAATAATAACTAAGGAATTCGGAATTTTTCAATGTATCATCCGTAAAATTCGGAACTTCTTATGGCGTTTGACTTTGAATTACTCAAGGAATTCTTAGCCACTCGACTTCTTGTGGAATTCAACCATGGATCACTCAAGGACTTCACAGCTACTCATGGAGTTTGAACATGAATTAGTCAAAGAATACCAAACAACCTAACTGCCTATGAATTTTGCCCATGAATTTTTCAAGCAACTACCAACCACTAATATCATCAAATAATCAATCATTAAAAATGCTAATGTTAGGATTTGGCTGCTCTGGCGTATACATTTCCGATCATTTCCAATCGTTTCAAGGATTCACAACCACATTTAATTTATAGTAAAGTAATGATGATGATGCCTTTTTCGATGTCTGACAAGTTATACACGTGTGGAAATGTCTTTGAATTGTTTTTTTTAGTGACACTTTTGTGATTAACTATGTACTATTTTTGGTCTAATGTTACTGGATTTAAGCCACTTTGATAATTGTGCTAGTTTCGTGACAAACGTTAAGATATATATGTTCAAAGAAATATTTCACCTTTATTTTCAGGGACTGTGCCTTCCGCTATTTTTGTCATGCCACCATACAATGTTTCCTAAAAATAAAATCAAAGAATTATCAAAGGTCAGTTGTACTGCTTTTAACTCTCATACACTAGATTGGATAAACTTCAATCACGTTCCTCATTGTGTCACGCTTTTGGTGTAAATGTTGAATATTATCAAATTTATACTGATAAATGGTGTGGACATGAACGTATCTTTTTATTTTTATATTTGATTTATACGTACTGTTACGCCACACTGGAAAACTTCATAACTCGTTCCTTGCTCCAATTCTTTGTTTTCGAATTGGCCATATTGTTTTCTATCCCCAATGGTAAATATCTTCGTATTTGGAGGCAGCTTAGCTGCATCTTGTGCTATTTCATCACATCTTAAGTTGGAGGATTCTTGAGCACACTTATTGTCGTCTTTTACTCCACGAACATAAACCAGATAAAAACTGTTTGTGCATAATGACACAAAATAAGATACTTCAATTAAAGACTAGATCGGAAAACCATCAAGTCTCAAAATGAGCAAAATCCTCGATCCACAAAACATTTCTCCCGTGAGATTGCTAAAATCAAGGAAGCTAATTCTTGCAACGTTTTGCCAGTTATTTCGGAACGTGCATAGTATGGGTCTTATCTCTTATCATAGTATAGGTCTTATCTTACTCTTATCACCATAAACTTAAGTCAAACCATTAACCAGCTATTATGCCTATCTACATCTAGCATTACCACAAATATCATAATCAGTCTGTTAATGGACACTTAGACGTGACGTGACGTCGGCTGTGACCGGTGTAACCACAAATCATACAAATTGAAAAGAAAAAATTCTAAATTACTTTATTTTCCCATTAATAGCTGAGATTGGCCATAACGTTACGTTGGCAACAGAAGAAGTGATTTTGTTAACAGTTCCTCCTGATGGAGCTGGTGGTGCTGTGGATAAAAGATAGAGACAAGGATTATTACTGACACAACACTGTAGACATACTAAAGGTAATGCGTCTTTACTTATTTGCAAGTTACTATATTACAAGAATTAATGTTAAAGAAAAAAATGCCAACTTACAAGGGGTTTTCTTAGCTAAACGGTCAGAATGAATTCATTTAATTACAATAAAGAAATAGTATGAAAGACGCACCTGCAATCTCCGTATCACCAATTGCATCATTACTGTTGTTCCCTCTGCCACATTCAGTAACGACAGACACAGTAAAACTATATCTTGCAGCTGGATACAGACCAGTTAATGTTAAAGTGACATCTTGGGAAGATGGTGGGTTGTCATACTCTTTTACAGCACTGGTTATATTGTTATGCCAGTTAAATGAATATGTTTTCCACCAACGATAGGTAATCTATCATGGTAACAAATCTATGTCATTATAGCCGAACTATAGTCGAGTCATTGTTGGATTAATTGGATGGTTATGGTGAAGATGATGCTGATTGATGGCGATTGATGTGCTGATAATAACGGTGATGCTGATATTACCGATGATTATGATGATTATGGTGCCGGATTCTGATGTTGATTGTGCTGATGAAAGTCAATGAACACGGTATTAACAATCAAAATGTGAAATTGATATTAATTATTTTAAACGACTCAAAGAAAATCAATAACGCCGTCGAGTAAACTTAAAACCTTTTTTAATTTATTTATATTGATGATGATAATTAGTTAAAATAATTGACAGGCACTTTAAGGGCAAGGGATTGGTAAAATACAATACAACTGTAGCATATTGATAATGAATGCGCTTACGACATATTTTTCCACCGGTTTTGCGAGTGGTTGTGGCTTTGACCACTTCAGCTTTGCTGTGGTTTGGCTCATCTCTAGAGCTTTTAGGTTTCTTGGGGATCCTGGAGCTGCAATATCAACACGCGGACAAACTATCTATGTATACTGTCAACCGGGAGGATGGGGGTTTCAATCCCAGACAGACTGGTAGTCGGAGTCTTGAGATACTGAATTGAGGAGAATGTGCTAAATTTTTAAATAATTGTTACTTATAATAGTTAGGCTGTACGTCGGATAGAAACGTTAAATTGCAGAACTCGTCTCGATACTCTTACACACTAACAAATGGTATATGAATAAAAAATATGCCTGAATAATTTAGTCATTGAATCATTGGTGCGATTTTTTTTATACCTGACGTAAGAAATGTAGATTCAGCACTAAACAGACCGGGTCCTTTACTGGTATAAGCCCTCACTCTAATGGAATATGTAGCACACTGGGGAAAGTCGTGTAGAACTTGGCTACAAACTTGAATGCCAGAGCCATGACATTGGACTTGATGTTTACATGACACTTTTACGAATGTTGTTTTTTGTGTAATACCATCTTTTATGCGTGTGAGTTCCATTTCATAGATGGTGATTGGGCCATTTGTATCAGGTAAAGGCTGGAATATTACATTGTAGGTCGTTGTGTTGTACTTGTAAATCGTTTTAATGGACGCTTTCATTGGAGCTGTAACAAATTTAAGACAATGATTCCAGCTTTGTAAACGAAATGATAATTCGACAATACCGAAGATCAATATGACAAAACCCACTGATACATGTCGATTGCACAAATCCTTATTAAGGCTACTCACCAAATAAAAGGTGTCAAATTCATAAAGTATAATTGATGTTATCAAATAGACAGGGACTTGTATAGCACTAATTTGGTGAATAGTGCAGAAGTGGCAGTGTTTCATTTGATTTTGATAGTTTTCTTGTTCATGCCACATAGAACAACGTGAGAGCACAGTTTTTGATAGATAGGGATTACATATTATTAATTAACTGAATATAGATGTTGGGGTATATGATTTTGTTTATTGATTCTTCTTTTCCCTGTCCCTTAACAAAGAAGACCCCTATTAGAGCAATGTTGCCTAGGGAATAAGTCATAGCATGCACTTTAGAAATGACAAGCCATTAGATATGCGAAAACATATACTAGAAAACAACTATAGAAAACCTTAGAATAAGATAATACATTACCAATAAAATTATTTGAAGCAGTCTTTATAGTTCTTACCATAAATTGGCACAGTTATAGCTCTTTCTTCCTTTAATCCATCTGTTACAGTGATAGCCCAAATTTTCAACTTGTAAGTCACTCCACCACAGGTTTTAAATGTGCATGTAAGTGTATTGCTATCAAAATTGTTTTTCTTTTCATTTCCAGTCTGACCATAGGACACACTGTAGTTTCTAATGATTCCATTGTAATATAAAGGAGGTTTCCAAACTACTTTAACGTGTGGTCCAATAGGACCAACAGGATCAATAATGGATATTTTCACATCGATAGGTTTGGAGGGTGCTGTAGAAATAAGTTTGAAAATAAAACATGCGACTCCTTTCAAAATATGTGAGAATTTTATTTAATAGAAAATTTATGGAAACTATTCTTTATATAAGTCTTATCAAAATCAAAAAAAAATTCGCCATCCTAAAAAAATGCAAATTCACTATAAATTGTGGCACTTTAAAATCGTGATACAGAATTCAATCAAATTTCGAAATTCTTTATTGCAAAAAAGACTAACTGCACAAGACAAATGATAGTTCTCTAGTCAGTTTCATGTGTAGAATTGCTGGATAAATTTACCCTTACCGCTGTATTTCGACAAGATTTTTGTATCAATGCTGGCATGCTGCTACAAAAATATAATACAAATGAACTGATTCTGAAGATTTTAATGAAGAATAGCTTTTTTTAAATGAGCCTTGTACTAGCTGTTACATTTAACTGTCAATATATACAAATGGACATTTCATCATATATTGATGTTATATAGCGGAGCTGTAAAAATTTAAAAGGTATATCGTAGCGCTGTACTTACGTCCTTCAAGTGTCCTTTCAGTGACGCTATTTGAATAAGGACCATTACCTACAGTTGAGTAAGCAAGCACTTTGAAGGTATATTCTGCATACATTGCAATGCCATTCAGGGTGGTGCTGGTACTAGTCACTGATTTAACCATAGGAGAAGAGCATTGCCCTGCCTTGCAGTAGGAGACTTTGTATCCTCTTATTATCCCATTTTGTTTATCAGCATGTGGTGGGTCCCATGATACATCAATCTGGGTAGGACTCTTTGCAATCGCTGCTAAATTTTGAGGTGGTGCATCAGGTTCTACGAAGATCAAAACATAAAACAATACAAAGGAAGCATGTCATATATGTTTGTAGAAATTATTAAAATAATTGTCATAATAGGCAGCATGAGGATTTCTAAAAGGGAAATATGCATCAATTGCAATTTACATATTCATATATGTGATTAAATGAAGTGTGAACTATATTCACAGTTATTTTAATTCAAACACTTGCATTTAATTGAAATCAATAAAATACGTACAAAATCCATAAAATAATGATAACCTCAAAATAACAGCACCAATTAATCAAAATTCTTTCATTGACGTTTTTTTAATTGTTTTAGAACATGGTTCTCGAAGGTACGATACAATATACAATACAATATATTTTATCTACATTCACCTTTACATCTTTGGCATTGACAGGGGATATAATTTTTTTTTCTATTTCTAGTTAGTTTCATTTTGTAAAATAGAAAAAAAAATTATCTTATTGTTTGAATGTCCATTGTTTAAAGTAACAATATGTTTTGGCGTTAGACACTGGTCATTTGAAATTGGTTGTGAATTTTTTGAGCTGTTCACAGATTTACAAGATACTACAAAGTTTACAATGTTTACTTGCATACATTACATGCAATAACAGTTGCTATAATTTTCATGCAGAAAATATACAAGAATATGACATACTGTCTATATAATACAAAAAGGAGACAGGAAAAAAGAAGAAGACTAAATACAATAATGAATACACTTAATATAACCTAATGTCTATAGCGTCAACCAATGACCACAATGAGCAGTATGAAACAATATGGAAGGGATAGAAAACGAGACAGTATGCTCTATTTAGTTGTCGAAACAATCGATGAACTTGCCTACTGTTTCCATGACAATCGTCAGTACTCTGTTATGCTATATAGACTCAGCCACCAGACCGCGCGTCAAATATTTCACAATGGAGCTCAAGTCTTGGATAGTGAAACTGAACAACATTTTTATTTGGCGAATATTTTGAGTATGCCATTAAAATGGGATTTTTTTTTTATTTCAGGAAACATAAGCAAGCAATACTCACTGTCTTCTAAAGTGCGTTTGACCACAGCACTGCTGGCAGGACCATCTCCTTTATCATTAAAAACCAGAACTGTAATGGAATACTCTGTCCATTTCTCCAGATTGCCCAAGAGTTTAGACGTAGCCTGACCATCATTAACTTGTTCTGTTTTCTTAACTCCCTGGGTTTTTGTGAACGTCACCTTGTACCCAGACGGAGGACATCTTACACCAGCAGGCACCTAAAGGAATGACACGCTTTTGCATTAACAATTGTCAAAAGTACTTTTTGTTACCAAATAACAGTTGGTTTATTCTTATCTTGACACCTGAACTTGTTTGGATGGTTTTTTTTTTGTTTCTACGTATTCAAATGACATACTATCTTGTACGGTCGATTCAAAATTGTTTACGAGATAGGTATTGCATAGTAGCGTGCATCACAATTAGTAGCCAAAATAGTTTTATGAAAATAATCGCCCGTATCGCCTTTTTATTCACTGCTTTGAAAGGTAACATGTTTTTTCCTCGTTACCAGTTTTTCTAAAGATTGCTTCCATTGCCAGCAAACATCCTTTATTAAGGATATGCGATCGTGTATCTTCTTGTAGATGTATTTTTTATACTCCATAGTACGTACACAGTTATTTGGTTTGTATGACTTAATAGAAACATGTAAAAAATAAGGGATCACCGGCTTCCTTTAGAGAATATCGCTTTTCAAAATCTGGGCATGCGTGGTTCTTTTCTTTAAGGTAACTGACCATATATTTTAGATAATAATCATATTTCTTTTTTATTATATCATCTTAATTTGAGTCAATTACTACGCTGGTGCACCATGGACCACTCCTTATCCGAAAAAAAGCGAAATTCTAATAATCTGCGGACGTAATTACAAATTCTCCTTAACTATCCTAAGACCGTAAATGTCTGTCCGGACACAGGGATCGATCCCGTGACCTCTTGCAATGTATATCGAGGCATGTAATAATATCAAAATCTTGCAAGTTTGACGTGACTTGTATTATTAGATATTTCGATGCTTTTTTCATATATAGTTACATGAGACGACATCATAACCCAATATGATAATACAAAACTCTGCCAGGTTTAAATAGTAATATCAAATGAAGTATTTATAGGTAAGCCACTCAATTACAAGAGTCAATGTTCTGTAATTATCCTCTGTAGGTGGAGAGTAACCATCTGCACTTATGGATGCATGATGGAGAAACAAATAACTCTACATTGCTTTAAAAAATGTGAAGAAGGGAAGGTATATCATACCTGCCAAGTTACAAGAATACTTTGAGATGTCTTTACTTCAGCTTTGACATTATCAGGGGCAACAGTAGGCTCTATGAAATAAATAGAACAGTTGATCGATTCTCTTATCTTCTCACATTATATTGAGAAGACTAAATTATATTAAATAATATTATATTACATTATTATTAAATTGTATTATATTAAACTATATCCCTAAATACACATTTTGAACTGGTTGTGACAGGAGGCTCAACATGCATATATCTCCAACTGACAGCCTGTCATTCCAGATCATCATTCCTTAAAATAAGGGTACAAACACACGAAAGTCCCTAACTGTTTAGCATGTAGCTCCAATGTATAATTGAGCACAAATGATTTGCGTCTTGAGAATGACTTCAACTTACTTTCTGAATCTGTCTTGAAAGTCGTTATACCACTCCATGGTCCAGGACCAAGAACACTGTATGATGTTATAGAAACATTATACTCTGTACAAGGTGATAGACCACTGATGCTCTTGCTTCTGTCTTGAGATGTTGCTATAATCACCTTTGTTGTAGACTGATGCCAATATTTTATTACGTATGATAGTATACTGGTTTGAGATAACTTCAAAGCTGGTTGAGTCCAGCTTACAACAGCTGACCTGCTGAGGATATTTCCAAGAGACGGTGTAGTAAGAGCCGATGGTTTTTCTGAAAAACGAAAGATTAGATATCAACACCCATAAAAACGAAATCAGATATACCGGATCACAGATCACTTGCTACAGATGGCTAGTTTCCAGTTAATGGAGATGTTTTTATTTTTTTTCTGCTAAACAAAACCTTGCATATGAAAACGTAAATCAATTGTTCCAGAAACTTTAATCATAACTTACCGAGATTAACAACAACCTGGGCACTATTTAAAGAATCAGCATTACTGTTGGCCATCACGTATTTTGCTCTGCATACAACATTTTTTCTACAATCTACCAATGATGCTATTGAAGTGTTTGAACATCTAAAAAATATTGGAAAAAGTACTTCTTATCATGAAACAAACAACGACAAAATACATGTTATAACTAGTGTTATAAAAACGTTTCTTCAAAGCGAAATGAAATCCCACTGTATGTTTTTTTACATGAGACTTGTTGAGGACAGAGGGAACCAACAGGAGGCTTCTCCTACTCTCACACAATATTAATAATTAGCATTTAATGGACAGACGATATAGTCAAAAGGAAACTAACATAAGGGTATATATGACAATAAGCAAATAACATTTTTTTGTTTTCATTTCAACAATATGTTTTTTGATATTCTGCAATAAAAAGCTACCTGCTGAACTCTACCGACTGATCACCCTACCAACTAATGGCACTACAAACATTACCAGCTTGTGAAAGTTAATGCATTCAATAACACTTACTTGTAATCATTAAAAATACTGTTACCACTGGTGAAGTTAACTCTTAACACTGATTTGACAGAGATAGCAGTGCGAGTAATACCACCAGATAGGTGTGTTACATCAGTTATTCCAGAATACCAGTCAATGTACTGGATTAATGGTTCCTGGACATCACATTCCAGATCAACATGGCTACTGGGGGAAACTGAGAGGATTTTGTTGGATAAGTCTTTGACTTTTGTAAGAAAAGCTGTGAAGAAAATACACGTTTTTATCTGAGACGTTATGTAACACCGCTGTGCTCAAGCGATATAAGAGAGGCAGATAAAATGGGGGGATTTGGAAAAACACCTGGTAAGTAAAAAGGGGATCTGAAACTTTTTTTTATCAGAAACATTTTCGAACACTTTTTTATTTCGTCCCGTGATCGCTATTTTACAATGACTTCAAGATAAGAAATGCTTTGGGTATTTTACGTTTTCATCTGCCTCAAAGGTTTTCTGCTATACATAAGGCGTAACGCTAAGTTAGGATCGTCTAGGGTCATCTATTATTTTTGAAATTTAAAAATTTTACATATTTAAAACATTTGTATATAAAATTTGAAATTTGTTGTTACATATCATAGATGATTCATTATATATCTGTAAATGTGAAAATACTTACGACAACTACATCCAAACAGTTCTACTCTCATGCATATACCAGTATTCCAGGATTGTGGAAAGACGCGAACATATCTGACTGTGACTGGGTGAGTGAGCCATCGAACGACAATGCTGGAGTTGTCACTATTGCCTTGAAATATCTGAAAGAAAATATTGAGATAAAAGGAATTCCCGAAACAACATTTTGATCTTTCAGAACTAAACAAACCTTAACAGAGAGTTGTCCTTCCCTGTATTCATTCCATGTATTGCCATCTATACTGTATTTCAGAGCGTAAGTCTTGACCCATTTATCCATAGTCCTGTCACCCTGTGTAGCTATACCAGTCAATGTAACCATCTTATCCAGGTCAACCTGTAGGTATTCTGTGTTAGCCTGTACATTACTACACCATGATGCACTACCATACAGACGACCAAATGATGCAGCATGGCCACTGTCTAATTGTGATGATGATGTCATCTTGCTGTCTTTAATTGATCCACCTTTCTCTAAACCAAACGGTGAGCTGCAAGCTAGAAATAAAAAAAATGTTTTGAAGAGGTTAGCATAAAGTCTTATAATGTCATTTTTGTAACCGACGTATCATTTCTGAATTCAAAGATTAAGTATAAGTTATACCATGGAACAATGGAAATTAGTGATCGAATTTCCATGAATACCGCGGGAACGTTTGTAAAAGCGCTCGAGGGACTTTTACAAATGTTCTCATGGTATCCTGTAAAATCTCAAAAGACTAATCTTCTGAGTGACATGGTTTTACTTATTAACACTAAGATCAGCGGAAAAAGTTATAAATAAATTAAAAAACGTTTATAAATGAACAATTCAGAAGCGTTGTAAAACAAGCTTTTATGTTTTATGAAAACTAGGAAGCTTCAATGTATTTTGTTCACACTGATTCAGGCAATATATCTGGTCAAAAGACAATGCAATTAAATGCCTTATAAAATTAATGAATAATTAATGAACCCAGAACAATAGAAAATCACTACCATGAAGGTATCGGTATATTTTATACAGAAATCGTCCTGATTTGCATAAGGTTTAGCTTGAAATATCTCGGCCAAATTTAATCTAATTTCAAAAACATTACTATAGAATAGCTGCATTAATATAGACATTTTATAAGTAATATACAATATTCGCGTCCGATCTGTATGGAATATAAAATGTCTCGCCTTCGGCTCGACATTGTATATTCCATACAGATCGGCCGCTCATATTGTATATATTACATATAAATTTCTAAAATTACATGTTTTGTATTAATGTGAAGCGTTTAAGGAGTGTATTTTAATTATTATAGCCATGAAAAGAGGACTGATTTTGATCAAATTTTAATTGATATACTGTAACTTACTTGAGGGTACTCCATAGACATCAACTCTCATTGCTGCATACCCTTTAAACATTGTTGGATAAAACCTTATAAACTTGGTTTTGGTTGGAGTAGCCAGGGTATTGGTAACAATAGTTGTGCCGTCTGTGTTTCCAGTAAATATCTTTAAAGAACAGAAGTATGTAGGACTTCAAATCAATGCAAAAATAACATGTTGCGACTTACTGAGTATGTAAAGCATGAGGCCACGCAGAAATGAATTAAAGGCTACAAGGACTATTTGATATATATTCTTGACCTTTTTGTCATTCATCATTTGTTCAGAATGCTTATCAATCTTCTACACGGTCTCTGAATGATCTTCTAGTAATGAATTTCTAATTATAACTAAACCATTCTGAGAGTTAAAAAAAGTTATCAGAGGTAGTTGTGTGTAAGAGGTTACTGCTATGGTGATTTTTAAGAATCTTGAGACTATCTTGTGGTTATCATTTAAGAGTGCGGAATATAAAGATAAAAAATTGTGATGGTGTTACCTCGATCAACAGAAGCCTACAAAACTTTCATAAAACAATTCAGTCAGAACGTAGCTGTTTTTATTCCTTTTATAATCATACATAATGCGGCGAGTGACAAAACATCGTTCAGTTTGTGTCATTTTAACAGGATTAAATTAAGAGCGTGTTTTAAGTTGAGTGATGAACAAGCAGATTTATTCCATAAAAATTGGTACGAAGACAGTATGTATGTATGTCATATACCTTATCTGCATTGTTTTCTTTATAGTTTTCCCACTCAACGTTATCCAGTGATATACTCAGCTTGTATTTCTTGGTATATTCATCAGCTCCATAACCACTTCCTTGAGTAGCAAGAGCACATACATACACTACTGATCCAAGATCTATTTTCAGCCAGTTATCAGCCTGAGGAATATTTGTTAGAGGTTCCCAGACTTTATTAGTTCTAAGCCTTGCATTACTGGGAATGTACTTATTGATATTAGGGCCATAATAAGAGCTTGCAGTAAATCTGTGATCAGGAACCAGATTGGCATAAGATACACCAATGGACATCTTGCAACACACTGAAAGACCCAAATGGAGTCGTTTTCGCATGAGTATGAAACAGTACTGTTTATAACATAGATGCTATATAACGCACGCTCTGATTGGCTGCAATCTATGAACTAGAACTGGATATGCCATAGACCTTTGCTCACGTCAATTTCACTTCATCGCAAAAAATAAAAAAAAATAAAAAAAAATAACAAATAACAAAAAAATAATAAATAAATAAATAAAATTTCAACCCCGGTGTTTTCTTGATCAACTTTTGCAAAGATAAAAATGAAGGAATTTCAGAATTTAAGTTAATTCCGTAGTAATACAATTAACCATAGAATTTTGATTAAACTTTCTACATTAAAACATTTTGAGGTTTTCGTTAAAAATATAAAATAAAAAAAAATGGGGTCACCGTATTGGATTTCGAGAAATTTTTAAAGTAGACCCACTTTTATCAATTTGTCGAGCCGAAGGCGAGACATTTTATATTCCATACAGATCGGACGCGAATATTGTATATTACTTATAAAATGTCATTCGAAAATGGGCATCATTCAAAAAAGTGTTTCTGTGCTGAGCTTGGTCAATACTAAATATTTTTAATGCGCTGTAAGGTACTCCTTATACATTGGGCTACCAATGTAAAGCAAAACATTTGCACTAAAACTCAACAACGAAAAGAAATAAAGCAAAAATTAACAAAATGTTGACATTTCTACGGGCTTTACGGATGCTTTGACCGGAACACTTTTCGAAATATCTAAAAATCTAACCATAGAATTTTGACATCGATCAAATATGTTTTAGAAAACGTGATTTCAAATGATATTATGAAATAAAAAAGACAGGTGCCCGTATTGGATTGCGAGATATTTTAAGAAATATCCTGAAAATTCAAGCAAGATCAAGGTTTTACCGAGAGTGGACTAGGGCGAGTTCAAAGAAATTCATAATTTTTCGCTTGAAAATGTAAAAACTGTTCGGATTTTTACGTTAAAGTGTTTTTATTTTATCCTGCTCGTGCATGTGAAATCAAATAAAATTTATCGTGCGATTAAAAAGAAATTTTGCGTTAGAGCCAAAATATGGTCATTCTTAAACTTTTTGTTAAAAATTACATCATACACACGGGCCTCAAAAGCAACTAGTGCCCATTCCCGCGCGTCCAAAATATTGAAATCACCATTTTTTACTCGCGTTTTTTGCTTATTGCTCAAATTTTCATATTTGGCATAAAAAACAGCGTTAAAATGTTAGACTAAAAAATACATGGTCTTCGAGACCAAAACATTGTAATTTTGACTTTTTTGTGGTAAAGTGTAAAAAAAACTTAATGAAGCTCTTTATTTAAATCTCCGTAAAATATCGCAGTCGATCGATGTGTTTTCCAAGGAATAAGTTCATGAGAACTAAAGCGAAGGGAGCATTTTGCCAGACTCTTATAGCAGATTTGTGAAAAACTTTCAACAAGAATATTACTTTCAACAAATTTGATGCTACGTCTTTTAGTTGAAAAGGCTCAAAAACGGGCCTATTACCAGCCCCCACAGTTCCAAAACAAGCACGGTGACCCCTATTTTCTATTTTATTTTCTATTTTTCTTATGTGTCAGTCTTAATGTAGAAAAATTTTAAAAATAGTGTGGATCCCGAACTATCTTAACAATAAAATAGAATCCGTAGATCAAACAATGAAAAAATAAAAAAGTAACAAACACTTTAACGAGTTTCGCTAATCTTTCTTAAAACTATCGGCACTGAATAAACTTACAAATGTACGAAATCACAAGCACAAAGCGTATCTTGCAAAGCTCAAGCCAGATTGTCAGTCTTTCTTTTAATATCCAAAGAGAAACTGAGAGAAACTCATGAAGTTTGATTTGAAAACCACCCACTCTGAGTGCAATAAATTTACACTACGTATTTACACTAACCACCGCGTTTTGTGCTAAAGCAATTACAACATGGTATGAGGCTGGAGTGGCCAACAGACACATCATAGCTATATCATGTCACCAATGTGAACAAAGTCTACAAACTCGTTCATTGATTGCACAGCTTCATCATTGCAGGAAATTCCGTCAACGCGTCAGCCAAATGTAAGCCATTTCTGTGAAATATATCCATGAATGACTCACTCGACTTCGCGGTTCGTCGTGAATGAAATTGACAAAGTTGTCAAACTTGGTGAGCAAAACAAAACAAGTGCGCGTAACTTCAGGAGAATTTGTCAACACTCTCAATTTTACGCGTTGTGCAACTCATTACGCTATTTTCTCAAAATATACACAAAATTTGTGCAAAAACATTTGAAAAAAATACATGGGAGGATCAAGTAAAGCAGCTTTTTTGTGCTAGTTGCTAAAAAAACGGTTTGAACTTAATGAAAAATTAGCCAATCAGGATGCGATATGTACATTCGTACATTTTTTTAAGAATTGAAAATTACCTATTTTAGATTTGTACGAACCTTTTTCCAGTTTAACGAGATTAACAAAAAGTAATATTAGACGGTTTAATGTAGAATATGGCTGGATGGTTTACCCGTCAACTTACATTTTCACTCGCCTATAGGCTCGTCAAATACAAGGCGTGACTCGTAAAAAACCCCAGACATATTCCACATCAAACTGTTTAATAGACACGGAACGTCATGTTAGAAGTACCTGTATTTTGTTGTACTCCATACAGTTCTGTTCTCATACAACTTGTAGTCCCATAACTACTCTGAGGTTTGATACGAACATACTCACTGACTGTTCCATCATATAATTGATTCTTAACAATGGTGTCTTGGTCTGTATTACCAACAAAATCCTGTAAAAGAAAAAAAATATACAAGTTACAAATAGTTCACATTCACTCATTTTTGTTGAAGAAAAATGTGAAAACTGAATACCCGAACAACATTTTCGTTTCTGTATTCCGTAAATGAGGATCCATCTTTCGATGTCTGTATCTGATAGGTCTGGACCCAATTATCTGACTTATGGTCACCCTGTGTCGCTACACCACAAATGATGTAATGTGAACCTAACTTGACTTGGAGGTATTGGGACGATTGTGAACTAGCAGCACACCATGATGATCCTGCTGTGTAACCAAGCCTACCATTTGATGGAGGAGTACTGGCATTGTACTGGGATGATGATGTCATACTGTTGTCATGTATCTTAGCACCACTAGCAACACCAACTGGAAACGAGCTGCAGCTGAAATCTAGAATTTATGGAATATTTTGAACAATTGTTATTTTATAAAAAAATAAATCTCTAAGCCATTCTCTCGTTGAGCTTCTTTGGGCTTCCTATGATGAATGATGATGAATGCCCTTTAAGAAAAAGGTGAACCCCCCTCAAATATAGATCTACGTGATGCAGTCTGAACGAATGTAAGTGCGCATTTAGTCATGAACATCTTATCAAGCGGGTCTCTATTCATATTCCAACCAATGTTATTTATGTACTGAAGAGAAAAGACTACCTTTGGCATCAAATCCATACACTTCTACTCGCAATGCTTTGTAACCATTATATTGTGTTGGTGTAAATCTGACGAGCTTTGCCAGGACAGGTATGACCAGGTCATTCTTTACAGCAGTAACAGCATCAGTATTACCAGGAAACAGCTACAAAAAATTGTTCAGCATTAATGTTTATCTTTTCTGTTATAAACATTCATAAACATTTACAAATAATGACATAGACGGATTTTTCGGATTGAAGCAAGATATGTTGCCAAACTTGTTTTTTCAACATTTATAAATACTTCACACATTCCTATCGAACCTCATTCTGATGAAGACTAGCACAGTAGCATAGTAGCACAGTGTGATCAACATATCGTGATTCAATCCGAAAAACCCGTCTATGTTAATCATATGGAACACGAAAACTTCAAAACTACGATTTACAAATAATGATTAATAATAATAAGTGCTTTTAGAGTGCAAAGTACATGACGAAATGATCTGATGCGCCATGAGAAAAGAATAACATAAAATAAAAATATTGAAAATAATAATTTGAATATACCTATTTCAAAAACAAAACAAAAAAAAACTCGTCGGGGAAAATAAGGGAATACCGGATTCCGGTTGTAGATTGCACGACCAAAAGGTACTGTGGGCTACCAATAATGGTAAAAAAGAAGCAGTAATTTTATTCAAATCAGCGTCATTTCCTCAAGTTGAAGAACTCGGATGGTCGATAAAAGTTATAACAAACTCAACAAATTCAATAACAATACATGACGGTCTGCTTTGAAAGGGCCAAGATAAACTTGTATACAAGATCTCCCTCAAATGGCACGTGAAATGCTGAAATTGCATTTGATTAGTATGTACTTATAGCTATTCTTGAAATGGGTTGTTCAGTGAAATAATGACTTAGGGAATAGCAATGTCATTTGCATATCTCATGTTTTTTTCGTTTTTTTAAAGAAATGATGAGTCATAATGTACAAAATAACTTCCTCACTTAATTATATTAAACCACGTAACTATATAATATGTGCAGCTTTGTATTCAATAAAGTAACAAAACTGCAAACTTGATATATGCAAATGACTTTACTATTCGCTAAATCAGTATTTCAACTGGACAACCTTTTCAAGAATAACTGTAGGCGCTTATGAGATCTTAGAGATATGGGATGTAAGAGTATTCTTTCGTATGTAAACTTCTCTGTAATGTCATCTGATGCGAGTGCCATGGTAGTTGAATGGGTAATTGAATGAGATGTTCCAGAGGTACACTGCGGTAGCCGTTCTTATTGTTGTTGACAAATGAACGCTTATTGCTTTACAAAAAACAAAGTGAGATCCATAGACGAGAACCGTATGCAAATTATTGTGTTTTCTAACACCAGTGAAATGTGAGGACATAAATCCAGAACTTGTCGATTTTTCGAGAAAAACAGAAAATATTGTCCATTTGTCCATTGACTAGTATTTGTGTTTTGACTTAAGTACTATCGCTATCAGTATCGAGACGGAAGTAAAAAACAGAGAACAGGACGATTAAAAATGTGGAGGTCGACAAAGCTGTTTACTTAACGCTCTACTACGTCCGAGACAAACGCCAATACAAAATATTTCTAAGTTGGATTGAAAACATAATATTGAGCCACAATTTGTATTGATTTTAATTTTGTACGTGTGTGTTTATCTTGGAGGAGAACAACACACCATGGTATTAATGTTTCATAGAAAAATATCTAAATAATAATAAAATTATTGGTTGCTTATCATTATCCATAAGTACCTTTGGTGAGTTGTTATTTTCTGAATATGGTATCCATAGTTTACCATCGCTAGATGTTGATATCTTGTATTGTTTGGTGTATTCTCCAGAAGCACGTTTTGCATTTCCCTTTGTAGCAACAGCACAGATAACAAACACTTTACCCAAATCTATCTGAAGATAGTCATCAACAGTGCTATTGCTATTTGGTTCCCAGCAATGGTCAGAACTGAAGCGTGCTTTATGAGGTGCATAAGAATCACTTAATTTAGAAGTTGCTGTAAAGCTGCTGTCTGGTATGATAGTAATGTCATCAAGACCAATAGTAGAACATGGATTCGAATAAACTAACAAATGCATTAATTAAATATTAGTTTATCTGCAAAACTGATACATTTAAAGCATCATCTATGATATTTATCAGCTTTTTTGGTGGTGGTGGTGGTGGTGGATGTAAGGGAGGAGGGAAGGGTGGTTGTAAAAAGCAAAATGCAGCTTAACTTGTTTGCTCCAATACAATGATCAAACACTGTGATGAAAGGTTTTATCGTTTATACTATAAAGACTTTCCTCAAATAAATAACCCTTTCATACATTTCTCATGAGAACTATAGTCTGTTGATACTCAAAAAACACTTGTTTGACAACCCGTAAATCTATACAATGAAATGTAAATTTTGATGGTCTGAGCACTGATATATCCCAGTCACATAATTTTTGAACTCACAAATCAAACTGGTCAAACACATGACAGGTTTAAATGGTACAAATGTCATTAATCTATGATTTGGTAGAGAATGGCAGAACATCAATAAGGTACAAGAATGGGCCACAATTGTCGTGGAGCAGACAAAGTAATAAGGTAAAAGTCCAGTGAAACAAAGAAATCATTCACCAACATGTACATAAACCACCCTACCTTTTTTATCATACTGAAACACTTCTACTCGTAATGCCTTGTAATTATTATATTTTGTTGGTATAAATCTTATGAACCTTGCCAAGAGAAGAATGTCCAGGTCGTGTTTGACTGCAGTACTTTTGTCTGTATTTCCAGGAAATGACTACAAAGAAAATTTAAATATTTTACCAGCAGCTAATCTGGACTGCTATTACTCTCGACTCTACTTATGCTCCAATGCCCACGCACCCCTAATACCACATACCTCATGACACGGGACAGACTCACAATACCTTGCTACAACTGATTGGATGAAAACAGGATTTTAACAAGTTTTTTTTATGACCTGGTCGAATTGCTTATGTGAAATCACATAAACCAATTGCACAAAAACAAAGTATGCACTATATTCAGAAATATCTCAAAATCTCAAAATCTACTCGATAGGTCTTTTTAAATATCTCTAAAAATGAAGGCAAACAACATATCAACACGTAGTATGTATATGTAGGCTAAAAGTCGCCTAAAGCTATTAAGTCAAAGTAAGTGATTCCGCAGCTACAAGTGGCATATTTCTATGGTACCATGGTAGAATGGACTTAGTGAAAGTATAATTATACTGTGTAATTTGCCATAAGGGGTTTACCTAAAATGTATTATCTAGACATTGATTCAGAAAAGAATATTTACTATTTACACTACCTTTGGAGAGTTGTTATTCTCCGAGTATGGGATCCATGTATTCCCATCACTGGATGTTGATATCTTGTATTCTGTTGTCCATTCTAAAAGACCACTCTCTGCATTTCCCTTTGTAGCAACAGCACAGATAACAAACACTTTACCCAAATCTATCTGAAGATATTCATTAGCATTGTCATTGCCATTTGGTTCCCAGCAACGGTCAGAACTGAAACGTGCTTTATGGGGTACATAAGAAGCACTATATTCAGAGCTTGCTGTAAAACTGTTGTCTGGAATAATATTACTCCCATCAAGACCAATAGCAGAACATTCTTCACGACAACCTGAAAATACAAATCATCTTTGTAAAAGCAGGTGAGAAAAATAATAAAACCTGCTTTTTGGCGACACAGCACTGAATTACATGCCTCACCTGAAAAGTATGAAAACATGATTTAAGCTTTCGTACGGGAAGAAATGGGTAGAGAAAAAAGTAATATAAAAATTAGGTAAACCTAATAGCGGAGCTCCGATTTAATGAAAGGAATTGTTTATTCAATCATTCATTCATTCATTCATTTGTTCATTCACTACCAATTATCAAATTGTTGATCAATCAATCAATCGAAAATGACTATAGATAAAAAAGTAAACAAACAAATGAATTATTTAATGAATAAATCCATTCAAAAAGTCATGAAAAGCGAATAATATAGCAAAAAATTGAGAAATGAGGGGTAATTTTCTCTCTCTTAGAAGTTAGAAAAGCACTAACATTGCTTCTTTGAGTTGTAAACAAATCCTCGCGCGCTTCTGGCTTTACGCTTTTCTGGTGAAATGTGTAATGAATTATTGGTAATCTACCTATCTAAAACGGTTGTGCATTTTTAATTATCAAATGTGAATACTGCGTAACTCGTTAAAAAATAGCTAGTATGAACTTTTGATATTTTAACTTGCAGATGAGTACAATGACGAATTCATACAAGCGTTTTATTGCAATTCAATAACAAATCAAAGAATTACAATAATCAAATAAAAAGAAACACACATAAAAATTTCAACGATGGAGTAATATCTTACAAAAAGAAGTAAATATAATTATTGCAAGCTGCTTTCATGGGGATGGTAAAAAAGAAATTCATTAAAGATCGTCAAAAAATGTAAACATTCCAGCGCCACATTTCTTGTCCTGTACTGTCACTTTTCCACTGAAATTTTCGTCCTCAGTGCTGATTAAAATGAGCTTGTTCATGTTTTTAGAATTTAAAAGTGGCAAAAAACATTTTCACCTCCTATAAAAAGTTTACACAGTTCAACTCAACGGCGATGGCAAGCTTGTGTTGCTCGATCACACATTGTGCTAAATTTGCATTTCCATCCACTCCCTAAACTGGCATTCCTACTTAGTTGACAAACATCTTGTGTGAAATGTTTTTTTTTTTTGCGAATAGTTGATAAATCTGCATTGATTCTAAAGGTCTCCGTGTTATGAATACCCCGTAAAAATTGATAAATGAACAGAGTGAAATTATCTTCGTGAGTCGTGTTCGTCTTGCTGTTCACCTCTTTTGCAGTGCTGCAAATGCAGCGCATATTTGTTTTGTTTTTGTTTTTATGAACTTTTTGTCGCCGTCGATTTTACTTTTGAAAGTAGAGTCGATAAGTAATGACTGAAAACGCCACGAAGAATCCATGAATAATACGGCCTTTTTTTTCCATCTGACAAACTTGTCAAATAAATTCTTCCAGAAAATACAACTTGTAAAATCTCCAGATTTGAATGACTATTGAATAAATTATGACAGCTCTGCATGACTACACATTTGGATGGTTAAAAACAGAGGCATGAGCGACTTTTTTACCCGTTTTGTCAGTGAAAATATTTTGAAGTAGCTTTTCATCTTTGAATCGTAGTTATTTTTTTCTTTTTCACGCCGCGGCCTTTGTTTCTCTTTCTCAGTCAAATCTCGTCAAGCCGTCAGGTTAGCTTTACCATTTTCATGCTCTTTGTCCAGTGTAGAAATACATGTTGTAGAAAAATATCAGTAAACTGCAAAAAGATGATTGTTTTGGCGCCCACTAGAACTGGTAAGCGTTTTCGCGCGCAATGGGCACGGACGCCGGACGGACGTATGTAGGAATTTCGGACTCGCGGGCTTCCTGTGTCTGTCGACGAAAATTCAGTTCGATTGTTTACCAAAAAAATTTCAGTGAACTGCAAAAATAACTGATTGTTTTGGCGCCCTCTAAATTTAGTCAGCAAATTTGCGCGTGAGTGTACACGGACATATGTGTGTATGTATGTATGTATGTATGTATGTATGTATGTATGTATGTATGTATGTATGTATGTGCGTACGTATGTTGTACGAATTTCTGTCCTCATCATTAGTTCACAGTTATCTAGTTCACCATATGCTTTACTGGACCTGCAAAACAAATGACTATCATGAGATTATCACACAAGCATTCTTTCAGCAATATCCTGGACCATCATATACCAATAATTCCTCAATTGTTTCATGATTTCCATTCATTTATTTTGAACAATTTACACTCATGATATTCTTACTCAACACTAAACAACAGTGACAAGTTTAAAACAATATAGATGCACACGAATATTCAGTGTGACGGTGGACGTTTTTGGCATAATAGTTCTACACATAATTTATGCATATAGACAAAGCAAGACCTCATAGCAGACAATTGATAATTGCTCCCTCTACCCTAATTTTCCCAACAAATTAAACCAAACTAGACGCATATCTGCGTGAACTCGGGCTTCTCTTTGACCTATGTAAATTATCTGTTTGTTTCGCTGAACGTTTTTAAGAGCTAAAACTAAACAAATGAAAAAAAAAACATGATAAAACTATGCCGAGATGATTAAATTGAGCTTTTTATAATAAAGGAATTTTCCATTTTTATGTTTATTGCTTTTCGAAACAGTTATGTGTTCATGTATGAAGTGACTGTAATGATACTGAGTTTTGAGTATGCAATACCAGTTTTCACCCATTATTATTATCATTTAGTTTGTCTTTTCTTTGATACTCTTTGTCACTGTTACGATCTACCGCTTTTTCTCCTCTTGGGGTTCCTGTGTAATGACAAAATTTGACTAGGGGGTAGTGGGACAATGCCAACAAGAAAACAATCACTCGAGAGGCTTTGCAAAGTAGACTAAATTTCATCGAAAAATATTCCAATTTTACTGTTTATTTTGAAAATTATGAATCAATTACTAATCTGCATTTGAAAAAGAGGTAATTGGAATGGTTTTTGATTGATAAGAAAGTTTACATGGAAGCAAAACTGACGAAAATCTAAACTGAACCGAAGGTGAAAATACACGCGGTAAGTTTGTTGTTCTATTCCAAACTTTTATTTACAATTTCACTGTTACTACAGGAAATAACCGTTTTGACAAACCATTCTATCCTAGATCTAAAGAATGTGGATTTCGATTAATATTATGACAATATCAAACTGTTCAAGCAACGATGAAGTTCATTTTTTATTGCTAAAATTCCATTGATTTAAACTCGCTTGACAGTTATGGCCGATCGCTTTGAGCAAAAACATAATGTTCAATCAAATGATATTTCCTCAACAAACTTCACTGATAACACCGGCTGACAATCAAAATAATTGACTAGAGGTCACAACATCGTGGTATTTGATTCTGCTCGACTAAAGTTTTCCATCAAAATTATGTACGAAGCGACGGTGTCGCAAGAGGTGTGCTTCAGTCACATCATTTTTGCTTATTTGCCAAATTATAATTTGACATTTTTCCTTTTTCTTTTCAGTATTCACCAATCCAAAATACAGTAAGCAATGCGTAAATACTGTGGAAGTTTTGTGAAGCGTTTACATTGACGTCTCGGATTTTATAAGCCAAACATTACAACACTTTGTTTATATGAAATTATAATAAAGATACTGTAATTAAAATAAATCGTATTGTAAACATTAAAAAAAGATGAAATAAATTGAAGATGATTGTCAATAAAAGAACTAGGATATCTACGATCGTCGTGTTCAAGACTGTGGCGATCGATTCCACCAATCACAATCGAATTAATAAATACAACCAATCACAAACCTGGAGCCGACAGAAATACAAAGTGCGGAAAATTTAAAATGCCGACAGATCGAAAAAAAATAATAATAAAAAACCAACGCGAAATTATAACTCGGGTCTTTTCAGCCCGAGTAACAAGATATGTCGGAAGTACACATAACAAAGATGTCACATCCAAAAAAATTCGTGTGGTACTTTCACACACAAGTAAGAAAAGTATCTATGAATAAGGATACACATAAATTATCCTGAATTCGATGCTTCGAAAACACTAAAACAGTTGTCCGATTTCTAGGACATCGAGAAAACCCCTCCAGCAAGGATACATACAACTTAAAATTGGTCTTATTTCAACAATAGCATTTGAAAAAAAAAACCCACAAACTTTGACAAACTAATCATGAAGTAGTAAACAGTGTTTACAAAATTTACTGGCAAAAAAAATACAACTTCCCTAATTTTCAAGTCAAAGATCGACAAATAAACACAATATAGACATATTGTTTTTTCATTTCTGTTCGTAACACAGTGGTACTTCCAATACGTTGCAAATATTGCACGGCGAAAAATGTCAAAAAGCTCTAACTATGACATATGATAAAAAAGAAAAGCGAACACTTTTGCAATTATTTACAGGCGATTGGTATACATGATATCGTAATATAATAAAAAAGCATAACACTCACCTTCGTAGCAAAGCTGGCCACAAATACGGGCTTATATTGTGAAAACAATCCCATTACAAAGTACGCCTGTAACCACAACAATCGTCAACATCGCCATTTTCCAGACTGTGGGCATGGCTCTTCAATCACGCTTTACGAGGAAATCATAAGTTGATATTCATTTGAATCGAACAAAGGATACATATTCGACATTGAGATCAATGTTTGAGCCTAATCTACCGGTTGTAGAAGACGAAAAAGCAGATTTTTTGGGCATATTTATGTGTGTATCTCCACATGATTGAACGTCCTCGAGGGGATGAACTCAAGCATGGCGCGCTTGCGCAGTAAAATGGCCCCTTGTTTCGTTTCGTAACCGTAGTCGCTAATAAAACATTCGAATTTCTTGCCGTATCGTACAAACCTGCATTTCACTAGCGACACAAGCACAAGGAAAACATATTAAGAACATTCAACAACGCAACCACAAGGATCAAAATGTTTCCATCCTTGTGCTTGCACTTTTGATGGGGAAGGTTCTTAATATTTTTTTAACTGTGCTTTGTCTTGCGATTGTGTTTTCGTCGCTAGTGAAAACCAGGCTATAAGGATAAAAATGTTTCCATCCTTGGAGTAATATCTTACAAAAAGAAGTAAATATAATTATTGCAAGCTGCTTTCATGGGGATGGTAAAAAAGAAATTCATTAAAGATCGTCAAAAAATGTAAACATTCCAGCGCCACATTTCTTGTCCTGTACTGTCACTTTTCCACTGAAATTTTCGTCCTCAGTGCTGATTAAAATGAGCTTGTTCATGTTTTTAGAATTTAAAAGTGGCAAAAAACATTTTCACCTCCTATAAAAAGTTTACACAGTTCAACTCAACGGCGATGGCAAGCTTGTGTTGCTCGATCACACATTGTGCTAAATTTGCATTTCCATCCACTCCCTAAACTGGCATTCCTACTTAGTTGACAAACATCTTGTGTGAAATGTTTTTTTTTTTGCGAATAGTTGATAAATCTGCATTGATTCTAAAGGTCTCCGTGTTATGAATACCCCGTAAAAATTGATAAATGAACAGAGTGAAATTATCTTCGTGAGTCGTGTTCGTCTTGCTGTTCACCTCTTTTGCAGTGCTGCAAATGCAGCGCATATTTGTTTTGTTTTTGTTTTTATGAACTTTTTGTCGCCGTCGATTTTACTTTTGAAAGTAGAGTCGATAAGTAATGACTGAAAACGCCACGAAGAATCCATGAATAATACGGCCTTTTTTTTCCATCTGACAAACTTGTCAAATAAATTCTTCCAGAAAATACAACTTGTAAAATCTCCAGATTTGGATGACTATTGAATAAATTATGACAGCTCTGCATGACTACACATTTGGATGGTTAAAAACAGAGGCATGAGCGACTTTTTTACCCGTTTTGTCAGTGAAAATATTTTGAAGTAGCTTTTCATCTTTGAATCGTAGTTATTTTTTTCTTTTTCACGCCGCGGCCTTTGTTTCTCTTTCTCAGTCAAATCTCGTCAAGCCGTCAGGTTAGCTTTACCATTTTCATGCTCTTTGTCCAGTGTAGAAATACATGTTGTAGAAAAATATCAGTAAACTGCAAAAAGATGATTGTTTTGGCGCCCACTAGAACTGGTAAGCGTTTTCGCGCGCAATGGGCACGGACGCCGGACGGACGTATGTAGGAATTTCGGACTCGCGGGCTTCCTGTGTCTGTCGACGAAAATTCAGTTCGATTGTTTACCAAAAAAATTTCAGTGAACTGCAAAAATAACTGATTGTTTTGGCGCCCTCTAAATTTAGTCAGCAAATTTGCGCGTGAGTGTACACGGACATATGTGTGTATGTATGTATGTATGTATGTATGTATGTATGTATGTATGTATGTATGTATGTGCGTACGTATGTTGTACGAATTTCTGTCCTCATCATTAGTTCACAGTTATCTAGTTCACCATATGCTTTACTGGACCTGCAAAACAAATGACTATCATGAGATTATCACACAAGCATTCTTTCAGCAATATCCTGGACCATCATATACCAATAATTCCTCAATTGTTTCATGATTTCCATTCATTTATTTTGAACAATTTACACTCATGATATTCTTACTCAACACTAAACAACAGTGACAAGTTTAAAACAATATAGATGCACACGAATATTCAGTGTGACGGTGGACGTTTTTGGCATAATAGTTCTACACATAATTTATGCATATAGACAAAGCAAGACCTCATAGCAGACAATTGATAATTGCTCCCTCTACCCTAATTTTCCCAACAAATTAAACCAAACTAGACGCATATCTGCGTGAACTCGGGCTTCTCTTTGACCTATGTAAATTATCTGTTTGTTTCGCTGAACGTTTTTAAGAGCTAAAACTAAACAAATGAAAAAAAAAACATGATAAAACTATGCCGAGATGATTAAATTGAGCTTTTTATAATAAAGGAATTTTCCATTTTTATGTTTATTGCTTTTCGAAACAGTTATGTGTTCATGTATGAAGTGACTGTAATGATACTGAGTTTTGAGTATGCAATACCAGTTTTCACCCATTATTATTATCATTTAGTTTGTCTTTTCTTTGATACTCTTTGTCACTGTTACGATCTACCGCTTTTTCTCCTCTTGGGGTTCCTGTGTAATGACAAAATTTGACTAGGGGGTAGTGGGACAATGCCAACAAGAAAACAATCACTCGAGAGGCTTTGCAAAGTAGACTAAATTTCATCGAAAAATATTCCAATTTTACTGTTTATTTTGAAAATTATGAATCAATTACTAATCTGCATTTGAAAAAGAGGTAATTGGAATGGTTTTTGATTGATAAGAAAGTTTACATGGAAGCAAAACTGACGAAAATCTAAACTGAACCGAAGGTGAAAATACACGCGGTAAGTTTGTTGTTCTATTCCAAACTTTTATTTACAATTTCACTGTTACTACAGGAAATAACCGTTTTGACAAACCATTCTATCCTAGATCTAAAGAATGTGGATTTCGATTAATATTATGACAATATCAAACTGTTCAAGCAACGATGAAGTTCATTTTTTATTGCTAAAATTCCATTGATTTAAACTCGCTTGACAGTTATGGCCGATCGCTTTGAGCAAAAACATAATGTTCAATCAAATGATATTTCCTCAACAAACTTCACTGATAACACCGGCTGACAATCAAAATAATTGACTAGAGGTCACAACATCGTGGTATTTGATTCTGCTCGACTAAAGTTTTCCATCAAAATTATGTACGAAGCGACGGTGTCGCAAGAGGTGTGCTTCAGTCACATCATTTTTGCTTATTTGCCAAATTATAATTTGACATTTTTCCTTTTTCTTTTCAGTATTCACCAATCCAAAATACAGTAAGCAATGCGTAAATACTGTGGAAGTTTTGTGAAGCGTTTACATTGACGTCTCGGATTTTATAAGCCAAACATTACAACACTTTGTTTATATGAAATTATAATAAAGATACTGTAATTAAAATAAATCGTATTGTAAACATTAAAAAAAGATGAAATAAATTGAAGATGATTGTCAATAAAAGAACTAGGATATCTACGATCGTCGTGTTCAAGACTGTGGCGATCGATTCCACCAATCACAATCGAATTAATAAATACAACCAATCACAAACCTGGAGCCGACAGAAATACAAAGTGCGGAAAATTTAAAATGCCGACAGATCGAAAAAAAATAATAATAAAAAACCAACGCGAAATTATAACTCGGGTCTTTTCAGCCCGAGTAACAAGATATGTCGGAAGTACACATAACAAAGATGTCACATCCAAAAAAATTCGTGTGGTACTTTCACACACAAGTAAGAAAAGTATCTATGAATAAGGATACACATAAATTATCCTGAATTCGATGCTTCGAAAACACTAAAACAGTTGTCCGATTTCTAGGACATCGAGAAAACCCCTCCAGCAAGGATACATACAACTTAAAATTGGTCTTATTTCAACAATAGCATTTGAAAAAAAAAACCCACAAACTTTGACAAACTAATCATGAAGTAGTAAACAGTGTTTACAAAATTTACTGGCAAAAAAAATACAACTTCCCTAATTTTCAAGTCAAAGATCGACAAATAAACACAATATAGACATATTGTTTTTTCATTTCTGTTCGTAACACAGTGTTACTTCCAATACGTTGCAAATATTGCACGGCGAAAAATGTCAAAAAGCTCTAACTATGACATATGATAAAAAAGAAAAGCGAACACTTTTGCAATTATTTACAGGCGATTGGTATACATGATATCGTAATATAATAAAAAAGCATAACACTCACCTTCGTAGCAAAGCTGGCCACAAATACGGGCTTATATTGTGAAAACAATCCCATTACAAAGTACGCCTGTAACCACAACAATCGTCAACATCGCCATTTTCCAGACTGTGGGCATGGCTCTTCAATCACGCTTTACGAGGAAATCATAAGTTGATATTCATTTGAATCGAACAAAGGATACATATTCGACATTGAGATCAATGTTTGAGCCTAATCTACCGGTTGTAGAAGACGAAAAAGCAGATTTTTTGGGCATATTTATGTGTGTATCTCCACATGATTGAACGTCCTCGAGGGGATGAACTCAAGCATGGCGCGCTTGCGCAGTAAAATGGCCCCTTGTTTCGTTTCGTAACCGTAGTCGCTAATAAAACATTCGAATTTCTTGCCGTATCGTACAAACCTGCATTTCACTAGCGACACAAGCACAAGGAAAACATATTAAGAACATTCAACAACGCAACCACAAGGATCAAAATGTTTCCATCCTTGTGCTTGCACTTTTGATGGGGAAGGTTCTTAATATTTTTTTAACTGTGCTTTGTCTTGCGATTGTGTTTTCGTCGCTAGTGAAAACCAGGCTATAAGGATAAAAATGTTTCCATCCTTGGAGTAATATCTTACAAAAAGAAGTAAATATAATTATTGCAAGCTGCTTTCATGGGGATGGTAAAAAAGAAATTCATTAAAGATCGTCAAAAAATGTAAACATTCCAGCGCCACATTTCTTGTCCTGTACTGTCACTTTTCCACTGAAATTTTCGTCCTCAGTGCTGATTAAAATGAGCTTGTTCATGTTTTTAGAATTTAAAAGTGGCAAAAAACATTTTCACCTCCTATAAAAAGTTTACACAGTTCAACTCAACGGCGATGGCAAGCTTGTGTTGCTCGATCACACATTGTGCTAAATTTGCATTTCCATCCACTCCCTAAACTGGCATTCCTACTTAGTTGACAAACATCTTGTGTGAAATGTTTTTTTTTTTGCGAATAGTTGATAAATCTGCATTGATTCTAAAGGTCTCCGTGTTATGAATACCCCGTAAAAATTGATAAATGAACAGAGTGAAATTATCTTCGTGAGTCGTGTTCGTCTTGCTGTTCACCTCTTTTGCAGTGCTGCAAATGCAGCGCATATTTGTTTTGTTTTTGTTTTTATGAACTTTTTGTCGCCGTCGATTTTACTTTTGAAAGTAGAGTCGATAAGTAATGACTGAAAACGCCACGAAGAATCCATGAATAATACGGCCTTTTTTTTCCATCTGACAAACTTGTCAAATAAATTCTTCCAGAAAATACAACTTGTAAAATCTCCAGATTTGAATGACTATTGAATAAATTATGACAGCTCTGCATGACTACACATTTGGATGGTTAAAAACAGAGGCATGAGCGACTTTTTTACCCGTTTTGTCAGTGAAAATATTTTGAAGTAGCTTTTCATCTTTGAATCGTAGTTATTTTTTTCTTTTTCACGCCGCGGCCTTTGTTTCTCTTTCTCAGTCAAATCTCGTCAAGCCGTCAGGTTAGCTTTACCATTTTCATGCTCTTTGTCCAGTGTAGAAATACATGTTGTAGAAAAATATCAGTAAACTGCAAAAAGATGATTGTTTTGGCGCCCACTAGAACTGGTAAGCGTTTTCGCGCGCAATGGGCACGGACGCCGGACGGACGTATGTAGGAATTTCGGACTCGCGGGCTTCCTGTGTCTGTCGACGAAAATTCAGTTCGATTGTTTACCAAAAAAATTTCAGTGAACTGCAAAAATAACTGATTGTTTTGGCGCCCTCTAAATTTAGTCAGCAAATTTGCGCGTGAGTGTACACGGACATATGTGTGTATGTATGTATGTATGTATGTATGTATGTATGTATGTATGTATGTGCGTACGTATGTTGTACGAATTTCTGTCCTCATCATTAGTTCACAGTTATCTAGTTCACCATATGCTTTACTGGACCTGCAAAACAAATGACTATCATGAGATTATCACACAAGCATTCTTTCAGCAATATCCTGGACCATCATATACCAATAATTCCTCAATTGTTTCATGATTTCCATTCATTTATTTTGAACAATTTACACTCATGATATTCTTACTCAACACTAAACAACAGTGACAAGTTTAAAACAATATAGATGCACACGAATATTCAGTGTGACGGTGGACGTTTTTGGCATAATAGTTCTACACATAATTTATGCATATAGACAAAGCAAGACCTCATAGCAGACAATTGATAATTGCTCCCTCTACCCTAATTTTCCCAACAAATTAAACCAAACAAGATATGTCGGAAGTACACATAACAAAGATGTCACATCCAAAAAAATTCGTGTGGTACTTTCACACACAAGTAAGAAAAGTATCTATGAATAAGGATACACATAAATTATCCTGAATTCGATGCTTCGAAAACACTAAAACAGTTGTCCGATTTCTAGGACATCGAGAAAACCCCTCCAGCAAGGATACATACAACTTAAAATTGGTCTTATTTCAACAATAGCATTTGAAAAAAAAAACCACAAACTTTGACAAACTAATCATGAAGTAGTAAACAGTGTTTACAAAATTTACTGGCAAAAAAAATACAACTTCCCTAATTTTCAAGTCAAAGATCGACAAATAAACACAATATAGACATATTGTTTTTTCATTTCTGTTCGTAACACAGTGGTACTTCCAATACGTTGCAAATATTGCACGGCGAAAAATGTCAAAAAGCTCTAACTATGACATATGATAAAAAAGAAAAGCGAACACTTTTGCAATTATTTACAGGCGATTGGTATACATGATATCGTAATATAATAAAAAAGCATAACACTCACCTTCGTAGCAAAGCTGGCCACAAATACGGGCTTATATTGTGAAAACAATCCCATTACAAAGTACGCCTGTAACCACAACAATCGTCAACATCGCCATTTTCCAGACTGTGGGCATGGCTCTTCAATCACGCTTTACGAGGAAATCATAAGTTGATATTCATTTGAATCGAACAAAGGATACATATTCGACATTGAGATCAATGTTTGAGCCTAATCTACCGGTTGTAGAAGACGAAAAAGCAGATTTTTTGGGCATATTTATGTGTGTATCTCCACATGATTGAACGTCCTCGAGGGGATGAACTCAAGCATGGCGCGCTTGCGCAGTAAAATGGCCCCTTGTTTCGTTTCGTAACCGTAGTCGCTAATAAAACATTCGAATTTCTTGCCGTATCGTACAAACCTGCATTTCACTAGCGACACAAGCACAAGGAAAACATATTAAGAACATTCAACAACGCAACCACAAGGATCAAAATGTTTCCATCCTTGTGCTTGCACTTTTGATGGGGAAGGTTCTTAATATTTTTTTAACTGTGCTTTGTCTTGCGATTGTGTTTTCGTCGCTAGTGAAAACCAGGCTATAAGGATAAAAATGTTTCCATCCTTGTACTTTTGCTTGCGACGATGACGAAGGTTCTTGATATTTTTTCGTTGTGCTTGTGTTTGTGCAAGGAGGGGTGAGTTACACCCCAGCCCACCCCAAACACACACATATCATATCATAACATGAATTTATTTTATATAGTGACATATGCACCTATGTCATAAAATGTTGTTGGAGAGCTACATAGTCATACTAGTAAACTGCAATAATAGCAAATCAAAAATGCCGTGATTTCATGAAATGTCTATCGATGACAAAGGATTTGTACAGTCATGGGTTACAGCAATATATTTGCAGGAAGAACTAGAAATTCTGCCTCATCATCATGCACTGCGAAGTCACGTGAGAAAGCACTAGCCGCCCAATACTGGTCAGTGCATTTGCCGCCTTTATCAGTGCTCGAAGCTGGTCGAAGTGTAAGGTCTGTAAACCCGAATATTTTGCTTTCAAAAAGCCTGCGACAAAGACACACTACCTGGAATTAAATAAGAAGCAGCCAGCCGCGATTTAAGCTCGTTGAAACGGAGCTCTGACCCATTATGGGAGATGAAAACACCGATGAAAACTCGCAAAGCTACCAAGACTCGGCTCGGGACATCGTCGCCGCCATAAGTTTAATGAGCTCTAATCTTGCTTCTTCCTTCGAGAAACTTCACACGTCAATGGAAAAGTCCTTTGGGGACATCAAGTCTACAATAGATTAGCTTTCTATTCAGGAACCCATTGAACAGACTGAAGAACACGAGAGCTCGAGTGTCGAATCTGAAGACGAGGCGCCACCAGAAAAGTGCGCCAAAACAACTGAGCAAGGAACAATCCAGCAATCTGTCCATAGCTCAACACAAACCAGTAGCATAAGCCAGCAATCTAGAGCTACTGGAGAATAAATACAAGTCCTATCTGGAATAGCTACTAGTTTAAAGCTAGTACAGAAGAAAGGACCTGCAGTAAACAAGCAAATTGCTGAAATCGTGCAAGGTCTAATGAGAGTAAAGCTCTCAGAAGAGGTGCTAACTGACACACAAAATCGGTATAACCGACCAGAAAATTGTGATTGTTTAGAACTCACTAAAGTCAATCACCTCATATGGGACAAGCCTAAGTCTGAAACAAGATCCTCTGACAAACTCCAGAGAGTACAAACCAACCTTGTTAAAGGGGTAATCCCCATTGTCACAATCGTAGAAGAGCTAATAAATGCTCGAGAAAAAATTGGAAATGCTTTTGATGTTGATGAAATAGTGAAAAGAGCAACTGATTCCATTGCACTCCTGGGTGCTGCTAACTTTAATCTCAACATGAGGCGCCGTGACAATATCAAACTTGAGTTAAATGAGGATTACAAACACCTTTGCTCAAGTAATGTCCCCTTCACAGATAACTTGTTTGGGGATGATATTGACTTGTCAAAACAGCTGAAAGACTTGGCAGAGGCAACAAAAGTCAGCAAAAAGATCAAGCATGACTCTAAAGGCAATAATAAAGTATAGTAACTGTTTTCTTGATTCCTGACTTCCGGTTCCTGATTTATATACCGTGCAGTGCTATTCAAATGTTTTGTATGCTATGCGTATGTATTTGCACGTGCATAGAACAATTTGCGACTTCGATATGCTAATTTGCAAGTCGAACGGCTGTGTGGATGCAAGTTTTGAGCTCGCATAGTTGGGCAATGTTAGAATGTAATTTCGCATGGTTTTAGTGCTTCAATTCAGCTGAGGGGCTGGGATATTGCTGCATATATGATAAGTTAAGATTTCCTAGAACCTCAGGCAAAAATAATCCCTCATTTTTGAGAATTTCGAACATAACTTCTGACGTAAACGTTGCAGAGAAAATGTTCTCAAATGACAAGGGAATGGAAAATTATATCTTCAAATCGACAATGAATTGAAACTCAATATTTCCACACTAGGTAAGTGTATATCTTAGCACTATTCAACGGTGTTTTGGCAGTGTTTTGTCGACTTTGAGTATGTTCTAAAGCTTCATGATGTTAAGCGAAACAAATACGGAACGTTTGAACATTTTTTAGATTTGAGCAAAATCGAACAGATTGAATGTTTTTAATTTGTTATGAAATGTTGTGCATTGATTTGAAGTTTACTATGCAGTTTACCACTGGTTTGAAGCTGATCAATATTTTGAGATATTTTCGAAAAACTGATTTTCAAAATATATATTTTTTATCGTTTGAATAAACTTGATCGAGTTAATTTTGGCACTATTCAAAACTTCAGTCATAACTACATATTTAATGTAAAAATCAAGCCCATAGGTGTAGATTAAGTTATCCTTTGCGCGAAATGAAAAGTAGTCGGTGCGCTTCCCGAAAACTGTTGTGAATCGCCTTAAGCTGGAATCATTCGAAGGATCATTGTAAGTGAAACATCTATTATTTTAGATACCAAGAAATATAAGCCGACTCTGACAAGATATTGCAATTACTTTGTATTACGGAACAAGCACATGACTGTGAAAAGTTTACATTTAACGCCCTTATTGATACTCAAGTGTCCACAAAAACAACTTACGAAGACAGTGAGACAAAACAGAAGAAAATCTTTAACAGTTGTGATTTGTTACGAACGAAACAGACATAAACTACTTTGTTGTCGATTGAAGTGAACACTATCAAGTCATTGAACGACCCAATTATGGCATTTAAAAAAACGGATATAATATAGATCGCTTTGTTATTTGTCAAAACAATTGCTGCAATAAAACCTAACAGCTAAGACGAGTAATATTGTGTAACAATACTTCAAGAATCATTACGTGGTCTACTTAGTACAGCTCTGCACTACGATTATTATCTTGAGCAGATTTCTTGATGTCCAGTGTGTACAGAATTGTAATTATAGTGTATATATTTCAGTTTTTAGTGTTTAAATTGGGAATTGAGCAATTTCGAAGCAATTCACAAGTTATGACGAAAGATTTTGTAAACTTCAGATATCTGTGTCTCTTATAAAAACATTAGAATGCAAGGTGAGTTTTGTTTTGGGCGAATAGATCAATGGTTATGCTCCAGTGCTAAAGAGCAGGCGGTAATGGTTCGATTTCCGAAAATTTTTTTCTTCTTCTTTTGTTGTTAACCTATCTGTTTATTTTTTCTTCTTGACAAGATGTTTTCAGAAATACCAAGAAACCAAATTTTTATTTTCTGCTAACATATATTATTGAAATCAAACGAGATTTATAATAAATATGTACTAACAGAAAAGTTTTTTGGTGGTTATTGTTTTTAAAGGTTAGAGTAAAGAGCTTGTCAGTATTTATCGCTGTTATCTTGTGCTATTGATTGACAACAACTTTGTTTTTCTTCACAAATGAAATGCTTGCTGATTGCATTTGACAATCTCAACGTTTTTGAAGAGCTGTCTTTTAATAATAGTGTTTTGAATTTTTGCGTATAAAAATAGAAGAGAAGCCCGAGTTCACGCAGCCATGCGCCTAGTTGATGATGCATTCTCTACAAACTGGTCTAATTATTATTTTTATGCATTCCCCCCTTTTAGTTTGATTGGGATGTGCCTGGACAAAATATTAGCCAATGTAGCAGTGTGAATCCTGATTGTACCCCTTTGTGCCAGTCAGAGCTGGTACCCCAAAATGTTACGGTTACTGGTAGAACCACCACTAGTAATACCACGCAACAGACACCTCCTAACTCTTCCTGGCACCAAGCAGTTGCACCCATTGAGAGAAAAGATGAATCTCCTAGCAGTACACTTATCCGGAGAATCTACAAAGACAAAGGCTTTTCTGAAAAAGCTACCAACATTATCCTACAATCCTGGCGAGAATCTTCAAGAAAACAATATGACACGCACATCAGAAAATGGCTTCTTTTCTGTACTGAAAGGGAAACTGATCCTGTTCAACCAACTATAGCAACAGCTGTTGAGTTTTTAACAATGCTCTATGACAATGGACTGTCGTATAGTAGTATAAATACAGCCAGATGTGCATTGTCTGCCATACTGGAAATGTCTATGTCTCTAAGTTGTTCAATTGGAGAGCATCCTACAGATAAACGTTAGAGGAAATGAAACAAAGTTGTTTGTTACACATCAGACACCTCATGGTAGGGCAAGCAAAGACACTATTAGACGTTGGATACAACAAATTATGAAGGATGCAGGAATTGACATTTCTATCTACAAACCCCATTGTGTCTCCACATCCAAAGCAAAGGCAAATAAGGCATCCCTACTTGAGATTATGAACACAGCTGGTTGGAAATCAGCTACAACATTTGCAACATTCTATGATAAGCATATAGAGGCAGAGCAATCATTTACTCAAAGCGTTTGTTACAATAAAACATGTTTATTTGTGCAATAAAATGTACATTCAATTACATTCGCTTTGATATCTCACGTGACTTCGCAGTGCATGATGACGAGGCAGAATCGAAAATCAAACGAAACTTACCTGTAAGTTGGATTCTGCCGAGTCATCATTAGCACAAGAAGTCACGCCACACCCTAAGTGGGAAATTCACCCACCCTGACTTCTTGTGCTTGAGCTGTTTGTCACTCATGGCTTTAAAGACTGACCAGTATCGGGCGGCTAGTGCTTTCTCACGTGACTTCTTGTGCTAATGATGACTCGGCAGAATCCCAATCAAACTTCAACTTACAAGTCAGTTTCGTTTAATTTTCGATTCTGCCCACGATTCCTTTCGGTCTTAGTTTCCCCTTTTGTTTTACCCAGACAACGTTTTTTGCATAAGGTGTATATTTATAATGTTGATGGTGTTTCTTTGTTTTATAGTCATGCAACAGATTTCGATACACTACGCATTGCTTTTACTTTTGATTTCCTATAAGCAGGATTAATTTATTCATTACAAATCTCCCAACATGTGTTTTTGGAACAATGTAAAACCACATAGCAAATCAATCAAGTTTCGACTTATTCATTTTTAATCACTTATTGAAAAAAAAAGAATAGTACGCTTTTCTAAATCGACTTCTTTCCTTTTTAGATAAAATGGCATTGAAGTAAAGTACCCACGGGCTTTCTATGTGTTTTTATAATATTGAAAAGATCATTAATTAATATTATTTCCCTGTTATTTTTAATAATTAAAGATGTGCAAGTTTGCTGAAAACCAATATTTAAGCACACATATATAAGGTTGCAATCGATGAGATATATGCTCTAGTAGAATGTTGAATATTTACAACATGACTCAAAGAAATAACATGCACTTATGGTTCTATCAGATTATATTTACGGTAGAGATTAAAAAAGTGCAGCCAACCAATAAAGTCGAATGATTCACATAGCATACGAATTTAGATGATTTTTTTGTGCGCTAAAACTGAACAGCAGCACCTGATCGAGTTTCCTTTGAAAGCTTGATGAGACATAAGACAATATGGTTCGTACTGCACTCATTTGCAAAATTACTTGGGACATTAGGTTAAACTGTTTGACATTTTTTCTTTCGGTAATTCGTGATTTTGGGGGAGGGACCGGGGTTTGGTTGAAAAGAAGATTCATTGAAAACGAAAAAAGCCGTACTGCAAAAACCACTAGAAAAATGTGTCAATGTCCCAACTATTTTGCAACTGAGTGTGGCTTTTTTAAATATTTCACAGTAATATTTCGTTGTAAACGTGACAGCACGTGAGGTTAAAACTCAACTAAACGTTTCCCTCATTTTAGAATTTGACGTAAGGGTGTACATGTTGCACGAAAAAGCTACGATTCAGTTACAAAAAAAAACTTTACATTAAAGCCTAGATCTTTCCCAAACGTGGGTGGGTACTCCCATCAGAATAGGGCGGTGATGCTCGTCAGAATGTTTTTGAATGACACCTAAAGGTACCAACTCAATAACGAAAATCAACTAAATGTGCCAAGTTAATCAAGCCACTATTTCATTGTATCTAAGAACAATTGGATATGATGGTCGTAAAATGGAGACCTTGTTTTTGAATATCGGTAATGGAGGAAAGAACTACTCTCGCACGTATTAAGACTAAACAAAACACACCAGTCGACATATTTTTAACAGACAAGAATAATGCCGTTCAATGATTTTCATATTTTCATGGATGTACAGCTAGCTAATGCTATATTTGCACAAAAGCAATTAAATATATTTATATTGATAATGTTTCAACTTGCGGTTTAATCAATAGAGATTTTTTTTCTTCCGTTTCAACATAAAATATTTTCAGCGTTCTACAACATGGTCATGAAAACAGCTCCATAAC
This sequence comes from Diadumene lineata, assembly GCA_918843875.1. NCBI lineage: Eukaryota > Metazoa > Cnidaria > Anthozoa > Actiniaria > Diadumenidae > Diadumene > Diadumene lineata. The sequence continues at coordinate 16,056,899 of OU974071.1, read as the reverse complement.
TAGCTACTTAGAAACTTTTTTTTTTTTTATTTGATTAGAGATGATCAACAGTATAAGGCTTGAATATATTACAGTACAAACCTGTAGTTTTCTGCACCGATACGATTACCACTAGAGCCAGGAAGTGATTCACAACAAGACGCACAACGTTCGCCATTGCTCAAACAGGAAACTATCAACAACACCGTGTTGCAGTGCAGTTAAATCACGCTAATGACGTCACTTATGCTTAAGCATTTGAATATAATTTATAAGTAGCAGAGATTGAAGTATGTTGTTTTTTAGTCGGTAACCATCAGGCCATGTTCGGGCAAGTTCGGATAGATTTGAAAACGCAACTAAATCTGCCTGGTTAGGTCTTCTTTCCAAACTAGTTGATCAGCAATGATTTTTTGTTACTCGGGGTTCCAACGGAACGCGAGGTTAGGTTTCAGCTTTCTTCGTAGTAGATTTTTTCTTCGTCGCCACAGTGCCCACGCATGCGCAGTATGATCAATTTTTCTCAGTCACGTGACATTATGACATGTGCTCTATGCAAATTTCAATGCGTACGGATAAACACAGTAGTTGGATTCAACCTCTCCTTCATATACGCTCAAATCCACACGCCATTTGCGGTATTGCCATACTAAAAGATATCAAGCGCTTTTCGAAGAGTCATTTTGAGAGATACCGCGAATCTATATATCGTGATACTGTCTATCTTTTTGCCTACCGTGAAATATATCTCAAACAAGCTACCTATCTTATCAAAAGCGATTCATTTACTAACTTATGCAGGCTCTGAAATGACAAATGACTCAGCTAAAGAATATCAACAAACTACTATCGGCAAAAAAACGAACGTTGCAAGTGTTCTAATCGAAGAACATAAAGGACTTCCTATCAGTGTTTACAGCAAGCCATGTGACTCTCAAAGTAGAGCCGCCCGCCTTTCCAAAGGTATTCACTTCTTTCTCAATATTACTGCCAAGTATGTTGCTTCTTTTGTTATTTTTGATTGAAGGAAATATTTCTTGCTTTACTGTTTTAATTGTATTAATATTAAATGCATTAGGATACAAAACAGTCAAGTTCTTCGATTACTACTCTCAAACTGTAGTTACTTCATCCTATACCGATTGTGATATCTTAGATAAAACTAATTGTTTGACTGTACATGCAGAAATCACAATAAAGATTACAAATCATACGAGATCTCGTTATTCAATGTTTGTTTATTATAGTTAAAGACATAAGCGCTGTCGCCCTACTCGTGAACCAAGTCCTCCCATATGGAAAGCGAGCAGCAATTTTTATAAGTAGAACGCGTTTTGCTCAGTGTTTAGCAGAGACTATAGGTAGTCCTTGCGAGGAAGACTAGCCATTGTCTTCTAAAATTCCCTCATGCATAGTCATCCTTTGTCTTTTAATAAATTTTCCTCTATATAATTTATGCAAGAGGGAAATTTAGTAAACGACAAAGGATTTCTTTGTCTTTTAAATTTCCCTCATGACTATGCATGAGGAAATTTCGGGATTGTAATTCCCGCACAAGACAAAAGAATCCGAGGTGATCATGGTATTATTTTCCTAGTATCATGTTAAAGATAAAGGAAGCTTTCATCGACAATAGTTTTAATCATTCTGTTTTTGTTCGTCCCAAAAATCTTCAGGACTGGTCGTCGTCGATTAACACATAGAGCGTCCATAATATCAGCTCTCTCGAATATCATAAAACTACCTCCCACAATAAAAAGCTAAAATGATTTTGAGAGTATGAAAAGCTCTAAGATACCATAAAAGGTACCAGATCTCATCTTTTAATGCCAAAAAGGTACGACGAACATCCCCTTCCCAGATATGCATCTAGCAACGTAGGTACAAACGTTTGAGTGTATGCTGAAAGTAAGTAAGCAAGAAATTATCTGCCTTCTTTCTTTTACCTCCCCACCCTATACTAGATACTGCTTTCTTTAGATTATTTTGCGGAGAAATCGAAAATAGATTTGTTTTCAAAAGTCCGTGATATACACATTAGCGTGTTTGAGCTTGTTACAACTTATTATGGTTAATTGTAAACATTTTCTTTTGTTAGTTATAAACAGTACGTTATTTCTCGTTTTGATCAATACATAATATCAATAGAAATATTTAAAAACAACCTGTGGCATTTTCTATTTGATTGGTCGGGAGGAGAACAACTAATCCTTGATTTACATTCTGCAGAGTACAAAGTAAATTGCCATAGCAACCAATCTCAGTGATTGCAAAGCGGCAGATTCAAAACATAATGGCCGACTGCGAAGGCTGTCTTGGCGATGGTTTTGAAGAAAATGAAATGCGCAGTTGAGAAGAAAAAGAAAAAAATGTTTATGAAAACGAATACTTCAAATTAGCTAAAGTTGGTGTCGTTCTTTGGCAGGCAAAAGAGGTTTGAGCTTTAATAGAAGAAAATTATCACGAAGTCTCACGTGGCGAGAGCTCAAAATCAATGCAAATCAGCAGGAGATATTTTCATCGGGAAAGGTTGCAAAAGAAGCAATAATTTTGACAAATCTTCAATGAGAATAATTCAACCGTAAGTAGAAAAAATGATGTAGTATAAGTGTGAAGATAATACGGATTTAAATACGGATAATTTTCACTTTTTCCATGCCGTTTGCTCGTGATGGATAATGTTTAGTTCAAAATATTCAGTTTTAAATCAGTTGAGCAAGTGTGCTTTCACCATTGAGCGTTCAATCCTACTTTTTTTCGTTGTGAAATTCATTTCCAAAAAAGTGCTCAAAATTGTTCTTCAGATTAGACTATCACATGTGAACGAGCAAGCCAGCATATTATGATAATATTGTGTATTTCTAAAGAACCATTACTGTTATTCCGGTACTGAGTGTTCACATTTATTGAATGCCTCATCGCATTAATGGTAATCATCTATCGCCTGAGTGCATGTTTCAGTGGCAGCAAAAAGTGTAAACAATAACTCTCTCGTTTAATTATCGCACCTCTTTTTAAATATTATTAAAATAATAATTCCGAACTGTATTCAATATTGTGCCATTCTTGCACAATTTTTTGTGTTTTTTGGCGGATTACACCTTGTTCCTTATACGCTTTAGCTGCTATGTGCTTTTTAATAAACAAGCAGAAGTGTTTTATAAAGTTCAGATCTGCGAGTTTATCAAACTGCTTCAGAAACTCCAACACTTATAAAAAGTGTTAACACTGGGATCCAGAAATTTTGAAGGGGCGGGTCACTAATAAAAAATGACTGATTATCAATCGAAAAAGCTATCTATAAAAAATAAATCAACTGAGATAAATACTGAACAAAATAAAACTCATACACACAAACATACCACTTATATCGAGCATGACAGTTGAGCTACAAACATACACATTTTGATCCCACATTTCAGACCAGTGAACAGGGGTCGGTTGTACAAAGCCCCGATATCGCTATTCACTGGATAAATCCCTATTCAGCGGACAAATTCTAAAGAAAACCTATCGAAATGGATACCTTCATCCAGTTTATAATTTTCTCCATACTTTGTACAACCCACCAAAGGAGTCTAGGTTTTTAAAAACTACTCTAAATACTAAATGGGGTGGGGTCGCATTGTATTCTTAAAGTCAGTGAAGCCTTTTTTACTGTTTGTTCAAATAACTTTTTACCGACAATCTGTTTCTACCATAACATTACTTTCCAGATGAAGTACTTGCTTGTTATATTTTTTTTTCGTGATTTAGAACTGGATGCCTCTACCCCGCTGTTATAAAAATTACCCAATGGGTCTTCCCTGACTGGTATCTTGAAAGCCCACAGTAGTATAGTGCGCGAAAATTATCAAGCAAAGTGGGAAATGAAAACGCCATGCCCCATTGAAAATTTGTTTGCAGGTAGGTTACCTAGCTAGGCGGATGCATGAAAATACCCATTATAGGATCATGAAGTGCATTGTTCCATGGCAACAGCAAATCTTTGTTCCCACCCCGGATCCACTTTTGGACCAAAACATTTAGTCATTTGAAGCACAAATGTAACCACACAGTTCACCGTTACATTGGAATTTTGGATCTTGCAAGGAACTTACCATTTGCCAAAAAAAAAACATGAAAGCTAGTTAAACAGCCCCATAAATTCTCTTTAGTGTTCTATTTTATTGTTCAAAGTTTTTACAATAGGTTCAAAGCAAAGTATTTTACAAAATCAGTTTCTTGAGGTCTACTTCAATGAAATTGCTGACTTTTGCATCGCTGACAATATACCGATCGACTCTCAGAGTTTGTCCAAACATCCTGGCCAAAAAATTCATTGAAATGGCTTACAATTTCATTTTAGATGTCTTTACAGATGAAGTCTATCCATTTAAAATAGATTGTTGTTTTTCATTAAAAAAATTCCATAGATGTCGTAGTGGTTGTGAAAATGTACAACTTTTTTTCAGTTTCGCTTAATTTTTAAGATCAAATAATTACAAATGGTGTTGTAAATGCAGTGTGAGTTGTCTTATTATACCATGATCAAGCGAGCGACTGTAACATTTATATTTAAGCAATCTTAGCTGAACTGCCAGAAATTGTTATATTTTGGTACATCGAGTTGTGCACATCGTCTTGTGTGGTTGATGAACCAACTGGACGATCAACCAAGTTATTCTTACTGCTTAAAGGTATCTTTGTATTTAAGGTTTTATTAAAAACGTGAACAATATGCCATCAGACGAAATCTGTAACATTCATATTTGAACATTGTTGGATGAACTACCAGATAGTGTTAACTGTTGGTAGTCGGAGTTGTGCGCATCTCCTTGAAGTGGTTGATAAAATGAACGATCATCAAAGTTATTGTCACTCTTTAATGGTGTCTTAGACATTGTGTTTTTATTAAGCTCCTCGTAAACAGAATCTTGAGTCTGCTGGTTCAGTTCCAGTGGCTGGTACATTCCACTCGAGTATATACCAGATGAAGTGTTGGTGTCTGCATTGGATAATGATGGTGTGCTGTGTTTTGATGGGTGGCTAGACGTTTTTACTACACCTATGGATACAAACAAATGTTTATTGTTTTATTGGGCATGTTGGGACGAGGAAGGTTTAAAATGTGTTTTGGCAACATGTCGACTTTTTATCAGTAAGTATTAGACCAGTTGTTTCTTGTATTTATAATGTGAGTCATGTTCTTTCTTTGCTCTATTTGGAAATGTAACTAAACGTTAATTTGGTGTCTGCTGAAATTTCACGGGGAACTTTTGATATGTTTGCAAGGTATTTTAGGCGACTTTGTGGTTGTTATTGAGCCGCCATGGCCCATAGATAGTTCAGTGTGCTATTGTGGGATGATAATATTAGATTTTTCAAATGCACTTGTTACTGCACCAGCTGAACTAGTGTCTCTAATTTCATTATTACCATGAGGTGGTGAGGATAGTTTGGTAGAATCTGAAGGACATTTTGACGTGATCTGGCCAAACTTATGTCGTTTTTCTTTAGGAGGAGGGTCTATGAAATCGTATTCTGGAGCAACTGTTGTGGTTATGTGACTCATTTGAAGATCTTCTTTAGGTTTTTCAAATACGGTAACATTCTGAAAAAAAAAATGAAAATGATAGGCTCATACTAAATTAAAATAATAAATTAAATTTTATGGCACTACACTAGTAAGGAGCTTTATTTGGATGTAATCAATTGATGACTTAGTGCGTATGTGAACACTTTCCTCATCGACTAACTAGACCAATCCTGGTGAGGCGGACATGGTCACAGAGCTCACAATTTAAAGGCCAAGGCAACTGTCAGCAGCTTCACGTCTTAACTCTCCTTGAATCAACTTCAGTTTTCATTTACCGTTCACCAGCTTTAACGTCAATCTCTATTGGTTTTGATATATGTTACAAGGGGGGAAGGGGATCAATAGCATGATCAGCCTTGTTTAATTTGAATAATTTGACTTAATTAAAGAATAACAGCAAAATTAAAAGAGTATATTTGAACGCAAAAAAACGCAAAAAACCTACCTTTTCAAATAAGCTTTTCAATAGATTTTGCAAGTAGTTTTTGAAAATATATAGAATTAGTTTATTAGGTTATCAATTAATCAATATTTTTCGCTTTTTATATTTATTGTTAATATCATCTTACCTTTATGTCATTTTTTAGATTGTTGCAATTTATCATTGTAAGTGCGCGTATGGAGATATACACATGTAATATGCGCGATACAAATTATTAATCTATTAAATTATTATTTTACGTGTCCAACCTCGTAAACACTTCGTTCTTGTGGGGATGTTTCTTCGTGAGTCCTTAAAAGCAAGAACGTTAGTTAGAAATGCAAGCATTTTTTTGTCGTTTGGCTGCATTCTTTTATCATTGTGTGCTGTTTATCAGTTATTCTGTTGTTCGTTCGTTCGTTCGTTTATTAAAATCGATAATTACCTTTCTGTTGATAACAGCTCTTTAACTGCAAAAATAACATAAGTTAGGCATTTGTACGATACACATATGATATACCAAATTATGATAAACCTTGAGTAGTTTGGCGCTAGTTGACTGTCCAGTTCTGGTGCAAACAGTAAAAAATTGCCAAACTACGCACACTGAATACAATATAGAAAATATCAGATTAATCAAAAACAATTTAAACCGTGGTAACGATTACCTCTGTCTTTCAATTGTCGTATATAGACCAAGAGTAGCACAATGACAACCAGCTGTATAGCTGCAATAACTGTCAATGCAATGTAAAGATGCCTTTCTATAGTGCCTGCAAGGAATGAAATATTGTTAGCATGACCAAATGAGATAGGTCACACTCAAAAGTGATTTGAAAATCACACATAGGAACGAGGTTAAGAACTTTGCAATATAGCGGTGCATTATAGCTTAATGTTTTTGCAATAAAGATATCAAGAAAGCGTTATTGTTGCGTGGTCTCATAACGTTAATTGGCATAAAAAATACTAGTCGATTAACCCTTAATTACCAAATACGACACGCTACAACCGAATGTAGTTGGTCACCAATTGGTCCAGGAACCAGATGCACCAACACTGTATTAAGATAACCATCAATTAAATTCGCTACAAATTCTATTCAACAGATAACTTTTATCTGTCCAAGATAACTTTAACAAACTGGTTTGCCTCTAACGAGTATATCGAAATGCTCTAACCAATATCTAATCAATTAAAAACATATTGTTGAGAACAAAAAACATAGTTTTAACCAAGAAAAAACAATGATATGCAATTTACAGTTGTCCTTTTCTTGAGGCTGCCTCACTGCTTCGTCTTCTAGAAAACAAAGAAGTTGAAATAAATGGAGTTAGTAAAAAGTATGATGGGTTGTGACTGTTATGCATGCCACTGGGAAAATCAAGTGGAGAGCTTAACTTATTTTACAAATTTTTATATCATGTCATTTTTAATAATCAAGTTAGCCCAACATGAAGTTAAATTACTCAATGAATGCTTAGCAACTCATGGATTTTGATTGATATCCCAAGAAAGTCTCAACTTCTTGTGGAATTTGACCATGAACAACTCAAGGACTTCACAGCTACTCATGAATGTTGTCCGTGAACTATTCAAGCAATTACCAACAAAAATACTAATGTTAGGATTCCCAACCACATTTCATTTATAGTAAAGTAATGATGATGCCTTTTTGGTTATCGGACAAGTTATACACGCGCTGAAATGTGTTTGAAGTGAGTTTTTTGTAACACTTTTGTAATTAATCATACTATGTTCTGGTACTTTGTTAATCATGTTCACTCCTTTGCTAGTAATATTTCGTTTTTTGTCTAATGTTATTGGAGTTAGGCCACTTTGATATTAAGCTGGTTTTGTGACAAAGGTTAAAATAAATATGTTCAAAGAAAAAAATGTTTTTCACCTTTATTTTCAGGGACTGTGCCTTCAGCGATTTTTGTCATGCCACCATACAATGTTTCCTAACAATCAAGCCAAAGAATTACGAAAGGTCACTTTTACAGCTTTTAACTCTCATACACTAGATTGGATAAGCTTCAATCACGTTCCATTATTGTGTCACGCTTTCGGTGTAAATGTTGAATTATCAAATTTATCATTTATGGTGTGGACATGAATGTAATTTTTAATTTTTATATTTGATTAATACTTACTGTCACGCCACACTGGAAAACTTCATAACTCATTCCTTTCTCCAATTCTTTGTTTTCGAATTGGCCATATTGTTTTTTATTTCCAATGGTGAATATCTTCGTAGTTGGAGACAGCTCAGCTGCATCTTGTGCTATTTCCTCGCATCTTAAGTTGGAGGATTCTTGGGCACGTTTATTGTCATCTTTTACTCCACGAACATAAACCAGATAAAAACTGTTTGTGCATAATGACACAATATGAGATACTTCAATTAAAGACTAGAGGTGTACAAAAACGACTAGGGTGGGATCATAACAGGTAGTTAACTACAAAGATGCAAGAAACTGTGACCACAGCTATCGTAAACCGACCAACGTTATTACTACCACTAGAACTATCTCCCAGTACTATCTACATTTTATCACTGCCATGTGATTGATCTCACTTCTTGTTCATTGCCTCTGAGGCGTGATCATACAAAAGGCTCCAAAACAACCCCAGGACTTTATTAGTTTAAATTCGGAAAACCATCAAGTCTAAAAACGAGCAAAATCCTCGATCCACAAAACCTTTCTCCCGTGAGATTGCTAAAATCAAAGAAGCTTATTCTTGCACCGTTTTGCCAGTTATTTCGGAACGTGTTCCTTCATGAAGCTCTTTTGTGTTCATAAGTCTTACTTTTATCACCATAAACTCAAGTCAAACCATTAACCAGCTACTATGCCTATATACATCTAGCATTACCACAAATATCATAATCAGTCTGTTAATGGACACTTAGACGTGACGTGACGTCGGCTATCACCGGTGTAACCACAAATCATACAAATTTAAAAGAAAAAACTCTAAATTACTTTATTTTCCCATTAATAGCTGAGATTGGCCATAACGTCACGTTGGCAACAGAAGAAGTGATTTTGGTAACAGTTCCTCCTGATGGAGCTGGTGGTGCTGTGGATAAAAGATAGAGGCAAGGATTATTACTGACACAACACTGTAGACATACTAAAGGTAATGTGTCTTTACTTATTTGCTAGTTACTATATTACAAGAATTGATGTTAAAGAAAAAAATGCCAACTTACAAGGGGTTTGCTTAGCTAAACGGTCAGAATGAATTCATGTAATTACAATAAAGACTTAGTATGAAATACGCACCTGCAATCTCCGTAACACTAATTGCATCATTACTGTTGTTCCCTCTGCCACATTCAGTAAGGGCAGACACAGTAAAAATATATATTGTAGCTGGATACAGACCAGTTAAAGTCAAAGTGACATCTTGGGAAGATGGTGGTTTGCCATACTCATTTACAGCACTGGTTATATTGTTAGGCCAGTTAAATGCATATGTTTTCCACCAACGATAGGTAATCTATCATAATAACAAATTCTGTCATTGTAGCCGACCTTGGTAAGGGGCGGATAAATGTTGGATTGAATGGTTATGGTGAAGATGATGGTCATTGATGACGATTGATGTACTGATAACGACGGTGATGCTGATATTAACTATGATTATGATAATTATGGTGACGCATTCTGATGATGATTGTGCTGATGATAGTCCATGATCGTGGAATTAACAATCAAAATGTGAAATGGATGTTAATTATTCTAAATGACTCATGAATAATCAATAATTGATATTCAAAGCAAATAAATAATGGCGTCGAGTAAACTTAAATCCTCTTTTTCTCCCGATAAATTTGAAAATTCTCAAATTTCTCATGATGGAAAAATATCACAATATATTGATGATAATAATTAGTTAAAGTAAGAGACAGGCACTTATTGGGCAAGGGTTTGGTAAAGTACAATACGACTGTAGTAAATTGATAATAGCTGCGCTTACGATATATTTTTCCACTGATCTTGCAAGTGGTTGTGGCTTTGACCACTTCAGCTTTGCTGTGGTTTGACTCATCTCTAAAACCTTCAGGTTTCTTGGAGATGCTGGAGCTGCAATATCAACACGGAGACAAACTATCTATGTATACTGTCAACCGGGAGGATGGGGGTTTCAATCCCAGCCAGACTGGTAGTCGGAGTCTTGAGATACTGAATTGAGGAGAATGTGCTAAATTTTAAATAATTCTTATTTATAATTGTTAGACTGCACGTCTGATAGAAACGTTAAATTGCACAACTCGTCTCTATACTCTTACACACTAACAAATGGTACATGATTAAAAAATTAAAACGCCTTGATAATTTAGTTATTGAATCATTGGTGCGATTTGTTTTATACCTGACGTAAGAAATGTAGATTCAGCACTAAACAGACCGGGTCCTTTACTAGTATAAGCCCTCACTCTAATGGAATATGTAGCACATTGGAAAAAATCGTGTAGATCTTGGCTACAAACTTGACTGGCAGAGGCATGACATTGGACTTGATGTTTACATGACACTTTTACGAACGTTATTTTTTGTGTAATATCATCTTTTATGCGTGCGAGTTCCATTTCATAGATGGTGATAGGGCCATTTGTATCAGGTAAAGGCTGGAATATTATATTGTAGGTCGTTGTGTTGTACTTGTTAATAGTTTTGATGGACGCTTTCTTTGGAGCTGAAACATATTTAAGACAATGATTTCAGCTTTGTAAACGAAATGATAATTCGACAATATCTAGGATCCATGTGACAAAATCCACTGATACATCGACTTCACAAATCCTTATTAAGGCTACTCACCAAATAAAAGGTATCAAATTCATAAAATATGATTGATGTTATCACATAGACAAAATTTGGTGAATAGTGTGGCAGTATTTCATTTGATTTTGATAGCTTTCTTGTTCATGCCACATAAAACAACGTGAGAGCACAGTGAATATTAATGTTGGTGTTCATGATTTGGTTTATTGATTCTTCTTTTCACTGTCCCTTAACAAAGAAAAAACACCTATTAGAGCAATGTTTTGGAAGTGCGTTGCCTAGACACAGCATGAAAAGTCGACTTTACGCAGGCGTTAAGACAGCGTAAAGACGCCGTTAACATCAGCATTACGCGCCTTTACGATCATCTTTACAAACGCGTATATATCTTCTTTACGCTGCCTTTACGCGTACACGTATATATTGCACATCTAGAAAAAGTGCACTTTTTTCGCGTCGCGTAAAGGTCGTAAAGATTGCATATACACATATATACGCTTACGAAAATTTGCCTAAAGATGTGTTTATTATTGGATTTACGCGCCTTTACGCTTGGACGTATATATTGTACATCTAGAAAAAGCGCACTTTTTTCGCGTCGCGTATAGGTCGCAAAGATTAAATATACACATATATACGCTTAAGAAAATGTGCGTAGAGATGTGTTTATTATTGAATTTACGCAGCTTTACGATCATGTTTACGTGTAAGTACAAAACGTAAATCTTTAAATTACGCGTTAATAAGCGTCGCGTATACCAGAAGGATATTTTGAATATACAGATCAATACGCAAGTAAACGCTGTTGAAAACTTAGTGTATGTGTCGCATAATATTCCACGAAAAGCTGTTAAAATGAATTTTGGTCATAAATACACAAAAACCTTGCAGGCAAATGCTGCTCAAATACAACAAACAATCACGTTAATGCACTTTATTGCAAATGAATACATAACCTTTCTACATCAAGTTATTCAACAATACTACTGTGTATGTCCGTATGCACTTTGACGCACTTGAAATATTAAAAGTCGTAGTTCGGACTTTTGTTGGAATACTACAATTCTTTAACCTGTAAGTAAAAAATACGAAAAACAATTACAAACATAATGAAAACTACATTTCAGCTAGTGTGCATTCTATGCACGTGTTGTTATCAAAACAACAGCAATGCTGTTGCCTATTTATGATAAGCATAAGGAGAGATATCTTGAGGGATAGTGTAGCATTTTTGTAATAATCAAATCATAATGATACAGTATTTTCTAGTCATGATATATGGATGTATTAAAATCACAATCAATCGAGAATCAAACACTTCTCTTGTGATCCGCTTCGACGTCAGAGTCATTCTAGGCCAACTTTTGTTCGATGATCGTTTTAAAAGTGCTAAGAATCTCCACCGAAATTATTCAAACATTAACTGTTTATAAAATTTAGAGTTTGTGGAAATCCGATTATGATTTGTTACGAAATCAAAGCAAGATTATCACAGATCTCCGTTTTGAACGGAGTTTGATCACATCTTCAAAGCAACGGCTATTAATCTCCACAACTTTACACTTTATAACTTACCTGGAACTATGAAATCCTTTCCAAAAAGATAGTATTAATCTTCCCAATGCTTTTTATATAGAACTTGTGTATGTTTTGAATGGTTTAAGGCTGTAAAAACTAAAAAACTACGAGCCATAACATCTTATCGCAAACCCACGCTGTAACGGCTATTCTAAAGAGACGCCAAAAATGCAAATTTCGACAAGAGCCAATCAACAACAAGGTTCAGTCCCTTTGAGCTGTGAAGCAAAGGAAGCCCTACCAGGCCAAGTATTTACTGTGTATTTATGTGTTATATTATAATATGGAACTAGCAATATATATTTATAGTCATATGTTTTTATTATAGTGTAATAAAATTGTATTTTTAGCACGTAGTATCTGTTTATGACATAAACACACCTTTACGCTGCTTTACAGTTAATAATGAGTTCTTTATTATTTCTTTCATATTCTATTTGATATGTTGTTTTGTTTTTCTTATATTTATTATACATATGCAGCATTTTTACTCTTCTTTACAGCTTAGCAAAACGATTCTTTACGGATACGCATAAAGATGCGTACAGCACTGAAACTATACGACATATATACGGCATCTTTACTCTTCTTTACAGCTTAGCAAAACGATTCTTTACGGATACGCGTAAAGATGCGTACAGCACTGAAACTTTACGACATATACGGTATCTTTACGCTTCTTTACAGCTTAGCAAAACGATTCTTTACGGATACGCGTAAGGATGCGTACAGCACTGAAACTTTAAGACATATACGGCATCTTTACGCTTCTTTACAGCTTAGCAAAACGATTCTTTACGGATACGAGTAAAGATGCGTAAAGCACTGAAACTTTACGACATATACGGCATCTTTACGCTTCTTTGACGCTTACAAAAGCGCTTCATTTACACATATGCGTAAAGACGCGTAAATTAAAGACTTTTACGACGTTTACGTCACCTTTACGCGCAATGCAAGGATGCGTATATTTTTTAGAGTCTTTACGCATAAAATTAAAACGCTTCATGTAAAGGACTGGAAATCTGACTTTTCATGCTGTGAGACAATAAGTCATAACATGGTTGAAGTCGGCTTTTCGGATTGAGACACGTGGAGTTGATATGCATTATGGTTTCGTCTACGCTGTGGTAGTAACACCTCATCAAAAACATGCAACAAAAGCTTTTCCGTTACCATGGCAACCACTCCACAAAAACTTTTTAAAGTACGCACATTTTTTTTCTCTACCTCATTCTGACGAAGAATACCACAGCGTGGTCGAAACGTTAATACACCTCAACTACACGTGTGTCAATCCAAAGAGACTACTTCAACGATTTTATATGACCGAGCACGAAAGCCTCAAGACTACTAAGTCATAACATGCACTTTAGAAATGACAAGCCATTAGATATGTGAAAACATATACTATAAAACAACTATAGACCATGACCAATAAAATTATTTGAAGCAGTCGTTATAGTTCTTACCATAAATTGGCACAGCTATAGCTCTTTCTACCTTTGACCCATCTGTTACAGTGATAGCCCAAACCTTCACCTTGTAAGTAACTCCACCACAAGCATTTAATGTGCATGTAAGTGTATTGCCATCAGATATTATTTTGCTTTCATCTCCAGACTGACCATAAGATACACTGTATTTTCTAATGATTCCATTGTAATATAAAGGAGGTTTCCACGTTATATTCACTTGTGGTCCAATAGGACCAACAGGATCAATAATGGAGATTTTCACATGGGTAGGTTTGGAGGGTGCTGGTAGAAATAAGTATGAAAATAAAACATGTGACCCATATCAAAATATGCGAGAATTAATAGAACACTTAAGGGAACTATTCTTATATAAGTCCTATCAAATTCAAAATTATCATTATCCTACAAAGATACAAATCACTTTAAATCGTGTCACTTTTAAATCGTGATACAACATTCATTTAGATTTCGAAATTCTTTATTGCAAAATAGATTAACTGCACAAGACAAATGATAAAGAAATACATGTCTTTTGTTCTTTAGTCAGTTTGATGTGGAATGATGCCTGATAATTTTATGGTTGCCGCTGTATTTCGACAGAATGTTTATATTAATGCAAGCATGCTTATATGAAATATCTTAAATATGTACTGATTCTGAAGATTTTAGCGAAGAAGAGTTTTTAAAAATAAGTTTATTTCCACTAAAAAATCACACACAAACAAAAGAAGTACACACAGTGGATACAATATTTAAGTTAGTCTTGTTGTTACATTTAACCGTCATTACATACAGAGAGACATTTCATTATCTTTTGAAGTTCTAAAGCGGAGCTATAAAAATTTACAAGGTACACAGTAGCTTTGTACTTACGTCCTTCAAATGTCCATTTAGTCACGCTATTTGAATAAGGACCATCACCTACAGTTGTGTAAGCAAGTACTCTGATGTTATATTCTGCATACATTGCAAGGCCGTTCAGGGTGGTGATGGTACTAGTCACTGATGTAACTGTAGGAGACGAGCATTGCCCAGTCTTGCAGTATGAGAGTTTGTATCCTCTTATTATACCATTTTGTTTATCAGCAGGTGGTGGGTCCCATGATACATCAATCTGGGTAGAACTCTTAGCAGTGGCTTTCAAATTTTGAGGTGGTGCATCAGGTTCTACAAAGATCAAAACATACAGCATTACAAAGTGCGCATGCAATCTATTTTTGTAGAAATTATTAAAAGAATTGTCATAATAGGCAGCATGAGAATCTCTAAAAGTGAAATACGCTTCAAATTCAATTCACATATTCATATATGTCATTATATGAAGTGTAAATTACATTTATGATTCTTTCAATTTAAACAGTTGCATTAAAAAAATCGATAAAATACGTACAAAATCCATACATTTGCAATATAAAATTGAATAATAAAGTAATGATAATCGCAAGGATCAGCAAAAATTAATCAAAATTCCCGCACTACCTTTGATTGTTAATAAAATGTAATTTTTGAATTGTTTTACAACACGGTGCAATTATGTTTTTATTAGTTTGACTTGAAATACTATCAACCAATGGCCACAATGACCAGTATGAAATAACATGGAAGGGAAAAACGAGGCAGTATGCTCTATTTAGTTGCCAAATCAATCGATGAACTTGCCCACTGTTTCCACGACAATCTTCAGTACCCTGTTGTGTTATATGTCTCTGCCAATCAGAGCGCGCGTAATTTTAGTATGCCGCGGTAATTTATTTTTATTTTTTTTTAATTCAGGAAATATAAACAAGCAATACTCACTGTCTTCTAAAGTGCGTTTGACCACAGCTCTGCTAGCAGGACCATCTCCTTTGTCATTAAAAACCAGAACTGTAATGGAATATTGCGTCCATTTCTCCAGATTGTCTAAGATTTTATATGTAGCCTGACCATCATTAACGTGTACTGTGTTTTTCACCCCCTGGGTTTTTGTGAACGCCACCTTGTACCCAGACGGAGGACATCTTACACCAGCAGGCACCTAAAGGAATAAGAAGTTTTTTTTCTATTAACAATTGTTAAACGTACTATTTGTTACCAAATAACAGTTGGTTTATTCTTATCTTGGAACCTGAACTTGTTTGGATGTTTTCTTTTTGTTTGTTTCTATGTACTGTCGATTCAAAATTGTTTCTACGTATTCAAATGGCATACTATCTCGTACGGTCGATTCAAAATTGTTTACGAGATAGGTATTGTATAGTATCGTGCACCACAATTACATACATGCATGCAAGCATGCAATTTTAGCCAGTAGCCAAAATGATTTTATGAAAAATCGTCCGTATATTGTCTTATTATTCACTACTTTGAAAGGTAACATGTATTTTCCTCGTTAGCATTTTTTTTAAGATTGCTTCCATTGCTAGCAAACATCCTTTATTGTGAGATTTAAGGATATGCGATCGTGTATCTTTTTGTAGATGTATTTTTTATACTCTATAGTACGTACACAGTTATTTAGTTTGTGTGACTGAATAGAAACATGTAAAAAATAAGGGATCACCGGCTTCGTTTAGAGAATATCGCTTTTCAAAATCTGGGCATGCATGGTTCTTTTTTTGAAAGTAACTGACCATGTATTTTAGATAATAATCATATTTCTATTTTATCATATCATCTTTATTTGAGTGCATTACTAGGCTGGTGCACCATATACCACTCCTTATCCGAAAAAAGCGAAATTCTAATAATCTGCGGACGTAATTACAAATTTTCCTTAACTATCATAAGACCGTAAGTGTTGGTCGACCGGACACAGGGACCGATCCCAGGACCTCTTGCTATGTATATCGAGGCATGTCATAAGATCAAAATCTTGCAAGTTTGACGTGAATTGTATTATTAGATATTTCGATGCTCTTTTTCATATATAGTTACATGAGATGACATCATAACCCAATACTATAATACAAAACTCTGCCAGGTTTAAATACTAATATCAAATGAAGTATTCATAGGTAAGCCACTCAATTACAAGAGTCAATGTTCTGGCATTATCCTCTGTAGGTGGAGAGTAACCATTCGCACTTATGGATGCATGATGGAGAAACAAATAACTCTACATTGCTTTAAAAATGTGAAGAAGGGAAGGTATATAATACCTGCCAAGTTACAAGAATACTTTGAGATGTCTTTGCTTGTGCTTGAATATTACCAGGGGCGACGGTTGGCTCTATGAAATAAATAGAACAGCATCAGTTGATCGATTCTTTAATCTTCTCAAATTATATTGAGAAGACTAAATTATATTAAATTATATCATATTACATTATTATTAAATTGTATTATATTAAATTGTATCCCTGAATACACATTTTGAACTGGTTGTGACAGGAGGCTCAACATGCATATATCTCAAATTAACAGCCTGACATTCCAGATCAGCATTCTTTGAAATAACGGATACAAACACACGAATGCCTAGCTGTTTAGCATGTAACTCCAATGTACAATTGAGCACAAATGATTTGCGTCTTGAGAATGACTTCAACTTACTTTCCGGGTCTGTCTTGAAAGTCGTTCTACCACTCCATGGTCCAGGACCAAGAACACTGTATGATGTTATAGAAACATTATACTCTGTACAAACTGATAGACCACTGATGCTTTTGCTTCTGTCTTGAGATGTTGGTATAATCACCTTTGTTGTAGACTGATGCCAATATTTTATTACGTAGGATAGTATACTGGCTTGAGATAACTTCAAAGCTGGTTGAGTCCAGCTTACAACAGCTGACCTGCTGAGGATATTTCCAAGAGACGGTGTAGTAAGAGCCGATGGTTTTTCTGAAAAACGAAAGATTAACTATCAACACCCACAAAAACGAAATCAGATAGACCGGCTCACAGATCACTTGCTACAGATGGCTAGTATCCAGTTAAAAGCAGATGTTTTTATTTTTTCTGCTAAACAAAACCTTGCATATGAAAACGAAAATCAATTGTCCCGGAAACTTTAATCATAACTTACCAAGATTAACAACAACCTGGGCACTATTTAAAGAATCAGCATTACTGTTGGCCTTCACGTATTTTGCTCTGCATACAACCTTTTTTCTACAATCTGCCAATGATGCTGTTGAAGTGTTTGAACATCTAAAAAATATCGGAAAAAGTACTTCTTATCATAAAAAAAACAATGATGAAACACTTGGTGCAATAACTAGTGCTACAAAAACGTTTCTTCAAAGCAAAATGAAATCCCACTGTATTTTTTTTTACATTTACACCATGGGACTTGTGGAGGACAGAGGGAACCAACTGGTGGCCTCTACTAATCTCACTCAATATTAATTAGCATTTTATCCCAATTTATTACAAATCTTGCGCCTATGGTTTCAACGAGATATGTCGTGCTTGTTTGCTGAACAGAACGCATAATTAACTGTCAACAACGTTTTGGATTATTCTCGGTCACAGTTTGTGACATGTTTATTACATATAACAATAAGCGTTTGTGACAAATCATTAAAACTGATCAGCAAAGTTGGGGTTAACTTACGCCCCAAAATTACAACTGAAACAAACGAATATAAACTTTTTGCCAAATCTAACGGAGGTGACGGGGAAGGAGGCGGGAAAAGTTTGATACACATGATGTTGCCTTGATGAATCGCAAGTTCTGGGTGAACTGCAGAAAGCTAAAATTAGCTATTATACTTCCTA
This sequence comes from Diadumene lineata, assembly GCA_918843875.1. Lineage (NCBI taxonomy): Eukaryota > Metazoa > Cnidaria > Anthozoa > Actiniaria > Diadumenidae > Diadumene > Diadumene lineata. The sequence continues at coordinate 16,038,362 of OU974071.1, read as the reverse complement.
GCGCCACCGCCCTTAGCTTTCGATTGGCTGTTTGGCATTCACAGGATCTTTTGGTTTCTTATCAAGTTGTTATATCCTCAAACTGTCTATTTTTGATTAAGATATAATACTACTTGTGTAATAACTCGAGATAAAATGACATTATACTCATCAGTATAATGTTTGTTTTTAATGGCCAAACGATATAATCAAAAGAAAACTAACATAATGGTATATATGACAATAAGCAAATAACAATTTTATGTTTTCATTTTAACAATATGTTCTTTGACATTATGCAGTAAAAAGCTACCTGCTGAACTCTACCAACTGATGGCACTGCCAACTTATGACACTAGCAACTGATGACACTATCAACTGATGACACTACCAACTGATGACACTACCAACTGATGACACTACCAACTGATGACACTACCAACTGATGACACTACCAACTGATGGCAATACCAACTGATGACACTACCAACTGATGACACTACCAACTGATGATACTAACAACTGATGGCACTACCAACTGATGACACTACCAACTGATGACACTACCAACTGATGACACTACCAACTGATGACACTACCAACTGATGACACTACCAACTGATGACACTACCAACTGATGACACTACCAACTGATGACACTACCAACTGATGACACTACCAACTGATGACACTACCAACTGATGGCACTACCAACTGATGACACTACCAACTGATGACACTACCAACTGATGATACTATCAACTGATAACACTACGAACTGATGACACTACCAACTGACGACACTAACAACTGATGACACTAACAACTGATGACACTACCAACTGATGACACTACTAACTGATCACACTACCAACTGATGACACTACCAACTGATGACACTACTAACTGATCACACTACCAACTGATGACTTACAAACTGATGACACTACCAACTGATGACACTACTAACTGATCACACTACCAACTGAGGACTTACAAACTGATGACACTACCAACTGATGACACTACCAACTGATGGCACTACCAACTGATGATACAACCAACTGCTTACACTACAAACAATACCAGCTTGTGAAAGTTAAAGTTTTCAATAACACTTACCTGTAATCATTAAAAATGCTATCAGCGCTGGTGAAGTTAACTCTTAACACTGATTTGACTGATGTAGCAGTGCGAGTAATACCACCAGATAGGTGTGTTACATCAGTTATTCCAGAATACCAGTCAATGTACTGGATTAATATTTCCTGGACATTACATTCCAGATCAACATGGCTACTGGAGGAAGCTGGGAGGATTTTGTTGGATAAGTCTTTAATTTTTTGAAGAAAAGCTGTGAAGAAAATTCACATTTCCGACTATCTAAGACGTTATATAACACCGCTGTGCTCAACTGACATGAGAGAGGCAGATAAAATTGGGGATTTGGAAAAACACCTTGTAATAAGTAAAAAGGGGATTTGAAACTTTTTATCATCAACATTTGGGAGCTCTATTTTACAATGACCTCAAGATAAGAATTGCTTTGGGTATTTTCTGCTATACATAAAGCGTAACGCTAAGTTACGATCGTGTAGGGTCATCTATTATTTTTGAAATTTAAAAATTTGTAAAATACACATTCAAAACATTTGTATATAAAATTTGAAATTTGTTGTTACATGTAATAGATGATTCATTATGTATATGTAAATGGGAAAATACTTACGGCAATTACATCCAAACAGTTCTATACTCATACATATACCAGTATTCCAGGTTTGTGGAAAGACGCGAACAAATCTGACTGTGACTGGGTGAGTGAACCATCGTACGACAATGCTGGACTTGTCACTATTGCCTTGAAATATCTGAAAGAAAATATTGAGATAAAAGGGATTCCTCGAAGCATCATTTTTATCTTTCAGGACAAAACATACCTTAGAAGAGGGTTGTCCTTCCCTGTATTCAGCCCACATAATACCATCTATACTGTATTTCAGAGTGTAAGTCTTGACCCATTTATCCATAGTCCTGTCACCCTGTGTAGCTATACCAGTCAATGTAACCATCTTATCCAGGTCAACCTGTAGGTATTCTGTATTAGCCTGTACATTACTACACCATGATGCATCACCATACAGACGACCAAATGATGCAGGATGGCCACTGTCTGATTGTGACGATGATGTCATCTTGCTGTATTTAATTGATCCACCTTTCTCTAAACCAAACGGTGAGCTACAAGCTAGAGTTAATAATTGTTATGAAAGAGGTTAGCATAACGTCTAAAAATGTCATTTTTGTAATCGACGTATCATTTCTGACTTCAAAGTATTAATAATATGTTATACCATGGAACAATGGAAATTAGTGATCGAATTTCCATGAATAGCGAGGGGAAATTTGTGGAAGCACCAGAGGGATTTTTACAAATTTTCCTGTGCTATATTCAATCAATCATTCATTCATTCACTACCAATTATCAAACTGTTGATCAATCAATCAATCAAAGATGAATATAGATAAAAAAGTAAACAAATAAATGAATAAATTAATGAATAAATCCATTCAAATAATCATGAAAAGAAAATAACATAGCAAAAAAAGTGAGAAGTGCAGGATAATTTTCTCTCTCTCTCTCTTTTTTTTTTTTTTTTTTTTTTGCTATGTTTGCTTTTCATGACCAAATAATCATATATTCAATTGAAATATTCAAATCTTTATGCATGCGGCAACATTTTATTATACACAAGAAATATGCACAAAAATTAAATGCGAAAAATATCCGGTCGTATATATATTTTTGGCTTGTTGTTATGCATGGTAAAAATAGCACTTGTCAATTAAAATTGATTGTCCAATGAGAAGTTAGAAAAGCACTAAAATGGCTTCTTTGAGTTGTAAACAAATCCCCGCGCGCTTCTCGCTTTACGCTCTTTTACGTTTGAAAAAATGTTATAAAAATCGACAAAAATTTCCCTTTCCTGGTGAAATGTGTAATGAATTACTTATTGGTAATCTAGCTATTTAAAATGGTTGTGCATTTTTAATTATCAAATGTGAATACTGCGTAACTCGTTAAAAAAATAGCTAGTATGAACTTTTGAAATTTTAACTTGCAGATGAGTAAAATGACGAATTTGCAATTCAATAACAAATCAAAAAATTACAATAATTAAATTAAAAACACACACATAAAGATCTCAACGATGGAGAAATGTCTTACGAAAAGAAGTAAATATAATTATTGCAAACTGCTTTCATGTGGATGGTATAAAAAAGAAATTCACTTAAAGATCGTCAAAAAAGGTAAACATGCCGGCGCCACGTTTCTTGTCCTGTACTGTCACTTTTCCACTGAACATTTCGTCCTCAGTTCTGATTGCAATAAGCTTGTTCATGTTTTTAGAATTTTAAAAGTGGCAAAAAACATTTTCACCGCCTATAAAAAGTTTACACAGTTCAACTGAACGGCGATGACAAGCTCGTGTTGGTTGATCACACATTGTGCTAAAATTTGCATTTTCATTCCTTCCCTGTACTGGCAGTCCTACTTTGTTGACATGTTGTATGAAAAGTTTTTTGTTGTTTTTTTGTTGCATCGAAATCATCAGTTTCTATTCCATATGCAAGAACTAACTATGGAAAGTTTAATATTCGTTTCACAGGAGCTAAGGTTTGGAACTCACTAGATGAGGAAATCAAACTACTTAGCAAAGCTTCATTCAAAAAAAAGTTGAATGATGTTTTGATAAGCCAATATTGACATATTTTACGACTTCCTAACATTAAATTATTAATTCTCAAATTGGACTTTAATAATTGGAGAATTAATTACCTATCTATTTTCTACATTCATCGACATACAAGTATAAAGTAAACTTTCTTTTTTTGCTTTTTTTTTATATCTAGAAATATTAGAAATATTCTCTACTTATAGCATTAAGTTATGAATATATAAATGTAAATAGTTCTTTCTTATATAACTACCTTATCTCATTCATATACCACTTCATTATCATTTATTTATTACCAATTAATTAACAATTTATTTGTATTTAATTTTTTCCATAGTAATTATAATTTCCTCCATGACTTAACAATTTAAGATATATAGGAATATGCCAGCTATCGCGATTAGCTTTACGAGCTATTTATAGCTGACATGTACCACAAAATCAGGTCATATAATATAATGTAAAAAAAAAAACAACAACAACAACATGTAAATAAAAGGTACTAAAATAAAATTTGATTGATTGATTGATTGATTGAGGTGATAATATTGATCCTAAAGCTTTCCGTGTTATGAATTGTTTGTAAAAAATTGATGAATGAACAGAGTGAAGTTATCTAGCTTCGTGAGTCTTCTTCGTCTTGCTTTCCACCTGTTTTGAATTGCTGCAAATGCAGCGCATATTTTTTTTCGTGAACGTTTTGTCGCCGTTGATTTTTTTTAAAAAGTAGATTAGTCCATCAGTAATGATTGAAAAACGCCACGAAGAATCCACGAAGAATACGGCCTGTTTTACTACCATCTTACAAACTTGCCGTCAAATAAACTCTTCCAGAAAATACAATTTGTAAAATCTTCAGTTTTGAATGACTATTGAATGAAGTATCAAAGCTCTGCATGACTTCATCATTTGAATAGTTAAAAACAGCGCCACTAGCGAATTTTACCCATTTTGTCAGTGAACTGAATATTTTGAAGCTTTTCATCATTGAATCGTATATTTTTCTTTTTCACGCCGCGGCCTTTGTATCCCTTTCGCAGTCAAACCTCTTCAAGCCGTCAGCTTAGCGTTACCATTTTCATGCTCTTTGTCCAATGCAGAAATACATTTTGTAGAAAAATTTCAGTAAACTGCAAAAAAATTGATTGTTTTGCGCCCACTAAAAAACTGGTCAGCATATTTTGCGTGAATGTACACGGAAGGACGTACATATTCCTGAAATCCGGGCTTCCTGTGGTCGATTTCAAATGAGCCCCATGGTTTACCATATTTTCTTAATTATGGTGCTCCGCTATAATCATAATTTCAGCATACCATGACACAATGAAAATTAGTGTTTTGTTGACTTATTCAAACAATATATGTGCTTAAAAGACAATGCAATTAAATGTTTTATGTTTTGTAATTATGTAAAGCAGTTAAGGAATATATGTTTATTTATTTTAACGATGAAAAGAGGAATACTTTTGATCAATTTTTAATTGATATACTGTAACTAACTTGAGGTCACTCCATAGACATCAACTCTCATTGCCGCCCATGACTTAAAATCTGTTGGATAAAACCTTATAAACTTGGTTTTGGTTGGAGTAGCCAGGGTATTGGTAACAATGGTTGTTCTGTCTGTGTTTCCAGTAAATATCTAGTTTTAAGAGCAAAAATATGTAGGACTTCAAATCAATGCACAAATAACATGTTGCAACTTAAGGCCGGTACACACTAGGCGACAAGTCGCAGCGACTTATCGTCACGACATGTCGCCTCAGTGTGCATTGTCTCAATATTTGTCGCCAATACATCTGATTTTGTCGCTGCAACAATTTCCGCCAAAAATACCTAGTACACACGGGGGGAAATTGTCGCTACGACCTATCGCGGGAACAAGTCGCTGCGACTTGTCGCCTAGTGTGTACCGGCCTTTACTAAGTGATTAGCATCAAAGTAAAACATGGGGCCACGCAGAAATGAATTAAAAGGGGCACATTCAACCACCATTTGATATACTCGACCTTTTTGTGGTGCATCATTTGTTCAGAATGTTTATCAATCTTCTACACAGTCTTGAAATGATCTGCTAGTAATGAATTTCTATTTCTATGATCTAAGCGATATAGATTTCAAGAAAACCTCAAATACATGAAATAGTCGCGTTTTTCGTATTTTAAATTTTTGTGAAATCAAATATACATATTGCCATAAAAATGTTACTTTCAGCACTAGAGACAGAGGAACGTTCGATTAATAATTCAGATAATTGCAAATATCTTAAATACTGCTTATCAGATATTTTTTAAAATCTCCACAAATGCAGGTACACAAAATATGAACATGTAGTATGAACCATGTTGGTGATGAATGCCGTCAATGGCTTAACATTTCTACTCTGAGTAAAAACCATTATGATCTCACAATCACGTGTCACACAGTCCGATCTCCCCAAAAGGTTCATAAAAAATCAATCCTTATGTAACTCATGTGGGCAAAAAAAACTTGTCCATTATAATGCATTTTAGCACAAACGTTCCAAACACAAAAAGTAGAGGATACTGGTAAGGGGGTCGAATCGCCTTAAAGATAAAAAATGGTGATGGTGTCAAATAAACAGAAGACTACAAAACATTCAATTCATTCAGAATGTAGCTGTTTTTAACCCTTTTATATTAGTACATAATGTGCCGAGGGACAAACCATCGCTCAGTTTGAGTCATTTCAACAAGATTCAGGTCAGAGCAAGTTTTCAAGTTGAGTGATGAATAAGCAGATTTATTCCATGGAAATTTATATGCATGCCATCTACCTTATCTGCATTGTTTTCTTTATAGTATTCCCACTTAATATTGTCCAGTGATATTCGCAGCTTGTATTTCTTGGCATATTCAACAGCTGGATAAGCAGTTCCTTGCGTAGCAACAGCACATACATACACTACAGAACCAAGATCTATTTGCAGCCAGTTAACAGCCTGAGGAATATTTGTTAGAGGTCTCCAGGCTTTATTAGTTCTAAGCCTTGCATTACTGGAAAGGTACCGATTGTCAGAATAAGAGCTTGCAGTAAATCTGTGATCAGGTACCAGATTTGTATACGATACACCAATAGACATCTTGGAACATACTGAAAGACGCAAAAAGTGTCGTTTTCGCATAAATAGGAAACAGTTCTGTATCATATCGTAACCGTAATTTCTAGAAAATACATTTGAATTGCCTACTGTGTCGTAGCGGTATTGTAACCGTACCGTTTTTGTGTTTTGACTTGCCATGTATGAACTGAATAACTGACTGATTAAATAAATAAAAAAATTGAACAACATTATACAAGCTAATAAACAATAATAAACAACTTGGAACACTAGTTGCTCCGTAATGAGAAAGATGTTCTATTGGGAATTGGATGGAAAATTTGAGTTGGATATAAGCGTCAATTTCAACAATTGAAATATTGAACATAAAACTGGTTAAACACATTCTGGTACACATATAATTTTTTTGATAAAATATCAATTTAAATGCATTTGATATACCCATATTCTACATCAAACTGTCTATAGTAAGATATATATACATCAAGAGCTACGGAACGTCTTGTTAGTAGTACCTGTAATCTGTGGGACTCCATACAGTTCTGTTCTCATACAACTTGTAGTCCCATAGTTACTCTTGGGTTTGACACGAACATACTCACTGACTGTCCCTTCATACAATGGATTCTTGATAACGGTGTCTCTGTCGGTGTTGCCAACAAAATCCTGTATAAGAAAAAATAAACGAGTAAAAAACAGTTCACATTCACTCATTTATGTTGAAGAAAAGTGGAAAAACCGAATACCTGAATAACATTATTGTGTTTGTAGTCTGTAAATAATGATCCATCTGTCGATGTCTGTATCTGATAGTTCTGGACCCAATTATTTGACTTATGGTCACCCTGTGTCGCTACACCACAGATGATGTAAGGTGAACCTAACTTGACTCGGAGGTATGGGGACGAGTCTGACCCAGCAGCACACCATGATGATCCTGCTGTGTAACCAAGCCTACCATTTGATGGAGGAGTACTGGTATTGTACTGGGATGATGATGTCATACTGTTGTCAGGTATCTCTGCAACACTAGCAACACCAATAGGTAACGAGCTGCAGCTAAAACCTAAAATTGATAGAATAGTAATAATAAAGAAATCTCAGCCACGCTCTCGGTCTCGTCGGCATATCAGTTTGTGTTCTTTCCTTAAAAAAACGTTGAGCTTCTTTGGGCTTCCTATGATGACATGATGATGAATGACCTTGAAGAATGATGTGAGTCTCCCCTGAAATATAGATCTAATAATCAATTTTAAACTTGGCAAGGTCTGATCCAAGCAGAAAAAATCAATGTTCTTTGAGGCAAGAATATTTGCCAAACGAACAACATTATCATAATCGACTGTGTGTGATCCAGTCTGAAAGACTGTGAATGCGTATTTAGTCACATTGTCATGACTAGTCACATCATATCAAGCGGTTTATTTCATATTTCATGCTATGTAATTGTTCATGTACTGAAAAGAAAAGAAAAGACTACCTTTGCCATCAAATCCATACACTTCTACTCGTAATGCTTTGTAATCCCTGTATTTTGTTGGTGTAAATCTGACGAGCTTTGCCAGGATAGGAATGGCCAGGTCGTTCTTGACAGCAGTATTTCTGTCTGTATTACCAGGAAACAGCTATGGCAAGTAATTTTTCAACATTAATGTTTATTTTTTTCTGTAATTAACATTTACAATTAATGATTATAATAATAAGTGCTTTTAGAGTACAAATTAAGGAAGGTCCATATAGTTATGGGGCGTCTGGGATCTTAGAGGTTTATTAAAAATCAGCTGCCCACAAAGCTCATGGGCGGACTATATTTAAAGACTTTGAGTCAAAGATAGCATATAGAGAATTTGTCTGCACATGTCAGAAACTTTTAGCTAGCGGTCATGTTTACATTTTTTTCTACGACCGGGGAACCTTTGAGCTCCAATCGCAATCTTAGTGATCTTCAATTTAGGAAATTATAATCAAATTTATCACTTGGTAAGGTGCTGTGACTAAGTCAAGTAAATGTGGAGGTTTTTGATCAAAATATTTTTGAGCAAAAGTCCGCAAAACGAAGAAGAAAAACATAACCTACTGCATTCGTGTGAGGACTGCTGCAATAATAAAAGAAATAGCAGAAAACGTTTTGCACAGATTAAGAATCAAATCCCATGAGAATTGTGTGGAACAAAATGATTTCTTATTGAGGATCGATTTTGTGGGATGATGGGCAGATTATTTGTCCATTTTGTAAGTTTTGGTAAACTTTCCTTCTTGATAAGCGGTATGTTTGAGGGGCTGCGCCAAAGCTAAATATAACTGATGAGAGTCGTCAAACCACATTCTACATCGCAGCATTGTTATTTTTTTAAGAAAGCTTGGCCAAAACGTGATATTGCGATATTTTTGATATCATTGTTGTGTTTCTCCTCTCCAGCAATTTCGACTGATTTGAATACAGAACTTGAAAGTAGGTTGGAATGATCTTGATAAATCCAAGTAATTGGGAAAACACAGATCAAACACCAAATTTTGTAAATTTCTGGTCAGGATTTTGTTGATATACTTCTATCTTCACTGAATATAAGCTTTATCTCAAGCACGAAGAAGATTTGTCAGTATTACTCTATGGTTAATTTTTTCGCATAAATGTTATGCGCCGCTAAGTTTTGCCTTGGTATGCTTTCTTTAATAATCTTATATTAGTATTATACTTTTGGTTCTCAATAGAATTTTGGCCAAAATCTTTGATCTGCCGTCAAGTTGACCTAGTCTCGATGTGAAAGCGGCCATATTGCAAAATCTTGCAGATACTTCATGGTTATAAACAAACAAATTGTTATGCTAATGTGCCAACAAGAACTATAATAAGCCATACAGAAATAACGGCCAATCACTGTATGGTTGGAACAGAGACTTTCGTCTGCTGAAGTATCGCTTTTGTGCGTTGGGATTAAAGGGATTTAGAAGGTATTTTTCTTTCGCGTGATTATAGCGGTTTCCACCATTAATTCTACGACATGCGCAGACAAATTCTCTATATGCTGTCAAAGATTCAGTTTTTGCACAAATGATCACGTGACCGGTCACCATAGCAACACTATGGCTGTTATGATAAAGCTAATTTTTAACGTGGAAAAAATAAGAACTCTAGTTTCAAGCAGTAAATTATTTTGAAAACATTGTTTATGGATTTCAGTACGATGATCTAGCATATATTACCGTGACAAAAAAATCCCAACAGTAGAACCTCAGAAATAACCGAATGATGTTTTTTCCCTAAATTAAAAGAATTCTCCAGTTGGAAAATCGTTGCAAATTTGCAAACTACTTTATCATACGATTAAAAAAATATTCTGAAAAAAAAATTACCGCTCAGTTTTTAAGTTTTTTAATCTTTTTAAAAGCGCGCGTTGTATATTTTCATGACGTCATCAAAACAAAAATTCTTCATGTTTAAAAATTCTTCATGTGCGCGGTCATGCATGAGCACGCGCGCTGATATATATGGAGCCACCTTAAATGACAAAATGATCAAAAACTGATCATAAAATGAAAGTATTATACATAAAATAATTTGAATACACCTATTTCGAAAAACGCTGTAGGAGAAACTAAGGGCATACCGGATTCCGGATGTAGATTTCACGACGAAACGGTACTCAAGTATGTCCAAGACACACGAATCAATACGAATCGTCTCGATTCGAAAACCTTTCTGTTGATTCATTTTTCTGTAATTGTTCAAAATATTAATATATACATAGTTTATACATATAGATTAATATATCAAGAACATTCTTGTGGTACATCGGTATTCATTTCCTAATTGTTTTTTGGTATATCGGGATTCCTGTATCTTTGAATAAATTTACTTCGGCTTCAAGACAGACGAGAATCGAGACGATTGGTACGATTCGTGAAATTCTATTACGAATCGTGTCGATTCGAGATATTTTTACTCATGAACTAAAAATCAAAATTTCTCATACTGAAACAAATCAGAATTCCTGCTTGCCATTGCAAGGTCTTAGTCCAATTAAAACTAAAACGTTACTATTGGTTTACGTCGTTTTTAGAGCCTCGAAAATTGCTAAAATTCGACAGTACGTAATCGGAACTCACACTAAAACATGTGATTAAATTGAGTTGCTTTCAAACGCCTGCCCAAAATCTTCATAACTCGCTATCTATAGTCAAAACTAAACGCTCTACTGTCAAAAAAAAAACATAATGTAAAATATATATTTTCGTACCTTCAGTCAAACTTAACGCTCTACTGTCAATGCAAAACATTATAAATAAATGTTATATATTCATCGTTTTTAAAGCATCCGAAAACGTCATAACTCGCGCCAAAAAAAGAGACAAAACCAAACACTCTACAGCAATTGTAAAACATTATGATATATAGTATATCTTTCCGTCGTTTTCCGAAGTTCTTGTCGAGAACAAGATCCTGCACCAATACAGTCAATGAAACGACCGAACAATATATTATATGACCGTTGTAGCTAAGAAATATTTGTTCATCGAATTCAAAGTTCTAGTAGTCAATAAAAATTAAGAACAGTGCCGAAGCTCAGAATACCAAAATCTAAAATTAAACAATACCCAATTCAAAGAATTGAACAGGGAAATTGCTGTTCGATCGGCCATCTTGTTGGGAGAAAACTGCCAGATATTGTAGGAATTCTAAAAACTCAAAATGTCCGTCACATCTGAACAACTTTGCAGCCTCGGTTTTGTGAAAAAAGTCCATAATTTAAAAACACCGGGCTCCTGCGCGAACAGCATTGATTGAAATCCACCAAAAATTATTCGCTGGAAAGACTTTCACGCGTGTAATTGAGAAGCAGAGTAATCTTCCTTGAGATATTGAATGCAATATTATTCTTTCGTAAGTAAACTTCTCTGTAATAGTATCTGATGCGAGAGCCATGGTAATTGAATGATATCCCAGAGGTACATTGCGATAGCCGTTCTTATTGTCCCAGAAAACAATGGGAGACTTACATATATGAATCGTACGCAAATTATGGAGTTTTCCAACATCAGTGAGTAGTGATCATGCAAATCCAGAAAAACGGAAAACTTGTTGTTTTTTTTTTGTTTTTTTGTTTTTTTGTTTTGACTTTAGTCACTATCAGTATAAAGATGGAAGTAGAATACAGAGAACAGGATGATTAAAAATGTGGAAGTCTATAAAGCGTGTGTATCTAACGCTCTAAATGCGTCCGAGACAAACACCAATACAAAATCCTTCTAAACTGGATTAAAAAAAGATATTATTGAGCCATAATTTGCATGCATAGAATAATATCTAAATGATAAGCAGTGACATCATTGGTTGGTTATCATGATCAAGGAATACCTTTGGTGAGTTGTTATTTTCCGAGTATGGTATCCATAGGTTACCATCACTGGATGTTGAGATCTTGTATTCTGTTGTCCATTCATTATAACGACCACTTCCCTTTGTAGCAACAGCACAGATAACAAACACTTTACCCAAATCTATCTGAAGATATTCATTGGCATTGCCATTGCCATTTGGTTCCCAGCAACGGTCAGAACTGAAACGTGCTTTATTTGCTCCATATTCATCTCTAAATTCAGAGCTTGCTGTAAAACTGCTGTCTGGTATGATACTACTGTCATCAAGACCAATAGCAGAACATTCTTCATGACAACCTGAATAGACAAATTATATTTGTAAATGCAGGTGAGAAATAATAAATAATAAAACCTTCTTTTACACGCCTCACCTGAAAAGTTGAAAACATGATTTAAGCTTTCGTACGGGAAAAATGGGTAAAGAAAAAAGAATGAAAGACGCGCAATATTTGCTATTATTTCATGTTAAATGATACTGTTAAAAAAAAGAAAGCAACATGCTATTTTTAGCAAACGAGAGTTAGTGTTTTATAGGCATATAAAGAAATCGGTCTCGTGGTAAGTGTTCTAAACATCTTGACAAATTTAGGCAGTTCTATAACGTCTCTATATAAAATATAATAGATTTGGGGTGGTTAAACGAAAAAAATGTTATCTATCAAAGTATAAGTTTGTTGTTTGTTTATTAGCATATGTCCTTTTGGAATTAGTTTAAGTCACCTTAAATCACTAAATGTTCCACAATGTCATGGGTTTCCCATTTTCTTAGCTAACACTTGTTTCGTGGGTTTTTAAACGCTCTATTATTACAAATTACACCAAACACTTCAGCTGACATAAGTCTTTGTTATTCATGTGCCAACCAGACAGTGATTGGCCGTTATTTCAATAGTTGTTATTATAGTTCTGGTCGTTATATTAGCATAAAAATCTATTTTTTATAAACATGAAGTATCGCTATACAGTTATAAATTAGAAATATTGCTGCAGTATAGTAGTAAAATATGAATGTTTTGCTTTTCTGGGACAAAGATTATGCGAGTTCAAATGATTTTGACACGAAACTCAGCTTTCTCATGAAAGTCATTCGAGTTCTATGTCTATTGTCCCTTCAAACTATCAACACAAATAACTATAAGATGATTATGCGTTCAGCATCAATACAAATTATTGATGTTTTGTGATGGGAGAAAGGTTTTGACGTGAACACAAGGACAACGAAAAGCCAAAATTTAGTGTCAGATGTCCGATCAAAGTCTTCTGGCGGTGCAAACTTTCTTCATACACCGTGCTCAAACAAAACTTCTAACATAATTATGCTGATAACTTCAACTGAAACCGTAAAGGCTTTTCCATTTCTTCATCTTGTTCTAGTAAGTCTAAAAGCAGCCTCAAAATTAACGCCAATGAAGGACAAATTCTCTAAACCGTCCGCCATGTTTGTTGTTATGATTGAGAGTGTGCACCGTCGTGATCACGTGACGTCCCTGTTCAACCTCACATTAATGCCTTTTGTTTCCTCCTTTGAAGTTTGCCGGACTTCATAACCATTCCCCTCTACTAACTATGAACCAACCAACCAACCAATCAATCAATTAATCAATGAACAAACAAACAAATAATCAAATGAATAAATGAATAAACAAACAAACAAAAACACATATATACACATATATATTTTTCTAGGAACATCTGCGAAACAATTAAGCAATTATAATAAATTCCTGCTTTTTTACGAATTTTTAAAGTTGATTTTTCCGTGGAACACTTGAAATAATGCATTGCGGGAAATTAAAAGCGAAAGTGACGCTCACCCAGGAACGGATCAAGTTGCATTCACTGAAGTCTCATACATTTTCATAGAAATAATGCAATATATTGAACACATTGGCAAGGCTAGGTTGGTCAAAATTCGGCTTTAGACATTGCAAAAATCATCGGAAATATTTAGTGATGATTTCTACTTGGATCTGCAATGTTTTTATTTCCAATTTTAGCAGAAATCGTGTCATAGACTTTGATAGAATCACCTCATAGAGTACAAAATGTTGTATGTGTATGTTTCACTCAATGTTTGTTATGTGCACTAGTGGCGCTAAAAGAACGCAATAATCATTACAATAAATATAAATGCTAATAAGACTATTTGCATGTAAGAGTTAAATTCATTGAAAACTGAACTATTGGAAGGTGCATATATGAACTTTTAGTTTAAAACTAAAATTGTTCTGTCAAAATGATACTGTTATTGTAGCCGAACTATTTGGCGCGAGTAAATATTTGTGTTGCGCCCTCAGCTGCCTGCATTATACCCACGAATGCTGTGTGCCTCAGTGGTTATCTATTAAAGAACGATGTCTACTTATTCTGTGAGCTATCGATTTCAGTTCAACCGAGCTCACAATTTTATTATAAGTGGTTGCATAGTTATATCACAAATCCTGCGTATTTGCCGCTAAAAAAACCTCAGTATAAATTATATACATCAAGACAGGAAGACTACGATTTATCATAATGGCTTTCTAGAAGTATTGCTATCTTGAAATAAAGCACAAACAACTTCACATGTAGCATGTAGTAAAGTGAAATAAATGTTGTGTAAATCGAACTCACTTGTAAGCCAAAGTCAAAGTCGGAGCATAATAACACAATGTAACAAAACATGCGCAAAGTCGCAGGTTTTCAAATAAACAATGACTTCTATGACTCATACATGCGTCGGACAGCGTATTCGGTACTCACAAACATACAAGTCAGCATATTTTAGCAGGCAACAAGGAAAATGCTATCCAATGATTTTTGTTATGAAAATACTTCCAGCTTTTACCATATTTACGCAAAAAAAACACTGACATATAATTATATCAATGTTAACGTGCGGGCTAATCCATGGAGCAGCATGGTTTCATAAGTATGATATATTTTCAGCGTTCTTTAACATGGTCATAAAACAGTGATGTAGCACGAGTTACCGCCAAGAAACTGTTTTTTTAGAGACCATAGATGATTGAAAGTAAAAGACTTTAGTATGTCATGATACAAACCTGTAGCTTTCTCCAATGATAAGATGACCACTAGAAACAGGAAGTGGACCACAACACGACTCATAACGTTCGCCATTGCTCAAACGAAAAACTATCAACACTGCATACCAATGTGAAAAAGGTCACGCAATGACGTCGCTTATGCTTTGACATTTAAATAGAATTTTTAAGTAGTACAGATTGAAGTATGTTGTTTTTGTGGTCGGTTACCATCAGGCTATGTTCATGCAAGCTAGAATGGATTGAAAAAAAAAAACTTTTTTCCAACCTGACTTTAGTGAATCGGCAATGTTTTTACAGTTTTAATAATGTTCAGTTCAAAATATTCCGTTTTTAATCAGTTGAGGCAGTTGTGGTTTCACCATTGAGAGCACAAAACATGTTTTTAATCCTATTTTTACTCGTCTTAAAATTCATTTTCAAAAAAGCGCTAAAAATTGTCTCTATAGACTGAGCTATCACATGCGAGCGAGCAAGCCTACATATTGGCACCTCTCTCAAGTTCACTTGCCAAATATTGTCCACCTGCAGAGTTTTAACCAAAGAACTCCCAGATCTGCATAAATACGCGCGTACTGAGCGGCGCTTGCAAATGTTTACAATTTCGCAAACGTACTAGTAGATCGCAAAAAGCACGATTTTATTATGCTGATATGCTAAAATACGTTATATCTACATCTATATCTATATCTATATGGTTCTAGCACTTGGCAAAGTCCATTGGGTTATTAGCTGTATTTTAGTACGAGGTCTCATTGACTAGTAACCTTTATTCGAACATTCGCGCCAAGCCGACCTCAATGCTGGTTGCAGAGACAGACACTGAGGGTGGTCACTGCCAGAGATTTGTTTACGTCCTCAGCGGTTCTTTTACGTCCACCTTATAACAATAGTCAGAGTGAAGGCAGACGGGACCTCCGGCTTTACGTCCTTATCCGAGAAGACGAGGCACTGAGAAAGTAAAGTATCTTGCCTAAGGACACAACGCGATCGCCCGGTCTGGGAATCGAACCCGGGCCAGTGGACCCGAAGTCCAATGCCCTAACCACTAGGCCACCACGTCTCTCTCTTATATATCATTGCATGTTTGATGAAGCGACTGTGAAAATACTAATCATATCTTTAGTGCACTAAATGATTATAACTTCGTGTTCAACATTTCTACTACGCCTTAGAAAAAAGATTCCTTTAGTTTTTGAGAGACAGAGCAACAGCACACAAATATTGTGATCTTTTATTTGTCAAGACTGTATCGAGACTGTCAGGCTATCAATCAATAAATGTACTGCAAATAATTAGAATACATGTAGATTGGTATATTTTGTTAAAATGGTAATATTAAAGCTGTATAAATCTGCAGGAATTACATCAAGTACACGCACATCAGGAGTTACAGTTGAAATGCATAATATCTAAACGTCTTTGCAAATATGTTAAAGCAAATTATATAAGTGTTCAAGTAGAGATACACAGTTCCTAAAACTGCGTGTATTCATACAAACTTTTATGACTTAATTTACAAGTTATTTTTGAAAAAGAGAACATACATGTATTATGTCCTGT
The DNA here is from genome assembly GCA_918843875.1 of Diadumene lineata. Lineage (NCBI taxonomy): Eukaryota > Metazoa > Cnidaria > Anthozoa > Actiniaria > Diadumenidae > Diadumene > Diadumene lineata. The sequence goes on along the minus strand of OU974071.1, from coordinate 16,021,575 downwards.
TGTATATGAAAACCTTACAAAGTTCTTTAACCCAATATATGTGCTCAGAATACACTGTAGCTTCTACTACAGGGGCATATCCAGGATTGTTTTCAGGAGGGGGCACAACATCTCCAGGAGGGGGAGCAATACCCAGTAAGCATAAAAAACTAAGGATATTTTAGAAAAACATTTGAGAAAACAAGGACTTCAAATGATTTCAGGAGGGTATGCACACATCGCTGCATTAGATCCACCCCTGTCCTCATTTAGTTCACATTTATCTAGTTCACCATATGCTTTACTGGACCTGCAAAACAAAACACTATCATGAGATGATCACACAAGCATTCTATCAGCAATATCCTAGACCATCATATACCAATAATTCCTTAATTGTTTCATGATTTCCATTCTTTCATTTTGAGCAATTTACACTCATGATGTTCTTACTCAACACTAAACAACAGTGACAAGTTTAAAACAATGTCGGAAGTACAGATAACAAAGATATCACATCCAAAAAAATTCGCGTGGTACTTTCTCACACAAGTAAGAAAAGTATCTATGAATAAGGATACACATAAATTATCCTGAATTCGATGCTTCGAAAACACTAAAACAGTTGTCCGATTTCTAGGACATCGAGAAAACCCCTCCAGCAAGGATACATACAACTTAAAATTAGTCTTATTTCAACAATAGCATTTGAAAAAACACAAATTTTGACAAACTAATAATGAAGTAGTAAACAGTGTTTACAAAATTTACTGGCAAAAAAAAACTTCCCTAATTTTCCAGTCAAAGATCAACAAATAAACACATTATAGACATATTGTTTTTTTCATTTCTGTTCGTAACACAGTGGTACTTCCAATACTTTTGCAAATTTTTCAAGGCAAAAACTGTCAAATAGCTCGAATTATGACATATGATAAAAAAGAAAAGCGAACACTTTTGCAATTATTTACAGGCTATTGATATACATGATATCGTAATATAATAAAAAAGCATAACACTCACCTTCGTAGCAAAGCTGGCAACAAATACGGGCTTATTTTGTGAAAAAATCCCATTACAAAGTACGCCGGTAACCATAACAATCGTCAACATCGCCGTTCCAGGCTGTGTGCATGGCTCTTCAATCACGTTTTACGAAGAAATCATAAGTTGATATTCACTTGAATAAAACAAAGGATACATGTTCGACATTAAGCTCAATGTTTGAGCCTAATTTAAATGTACCGGTTGTAGAAGACGAAAAAGCAGATTTTTGGGCATATTTATATGAGTATCTCCACATGATTGAACGTCCTCGAGGGGATGAACTCAAGCATGGCGCGCTTGCGCAGTAAAATGGCCCCTTGTTTCGTTTCGTAGCCGTAGTCGCTAATAAAACATTCGAATTTCTTGCCGTATCGTACAAACCTGCTTTTCACTAGGGACACAAGCACAAGTACAAGGAAAACATATTAAGAACATTCAACAACGCAAGCACAAGGATCAAAATGTTTCCATCCTTGTGCTTGCACCTGTGATGGCGAAGGTTCTTAATATTTTTTTCCCTGTGCTTTGTCTTACGATTGTGCTTTCGTCGCTAGTGAAAACCAGGCTATAAGGATCAAAATGTTTCCATCCTTGTACCTTTGCTTGCGACGTTGTCGAAGGTTCTTGATATTTTTTCCTTGTCCTTGTCCTTGTCCTTGTCCTTGTGCTTGTGCTTGTGCAAGGAGGGGTGAGTTATACACCAGCCCACCCAAAACATACACATATAATAACATGAATTTATTTTATATAGTGACATATGCACCTATGTCATAAAATGTTGTTGGAGAGCTACATTGTCATACTAGTAAACTACAATAAAAGCAAATCAATAATGCCGTGATTTCATGAAAGGTCTATTGGTGACAAATTGGTAGGATTTGTACAGTCATAGGTTACAGCAATATATTTGCAGGAAGAACTAGAAATTCTGCCCACGATTCCTTTCGGGCTTAGGTTCCACTTTTTTCCCTAGACAACGTTTTTTGCATAAGGTGTATGTTTATAATGTTGATGGTGTTTCTTTGTTTTATAGTCATGCAACAGATTTCGATCCACTACACATAGCTTTTACTTTTCATTTCCTATAAGCAAGATTAATTAATTCATCACAAATCTCCCAAGATTTGTTTTTGAAACAATGTGAAACCACATAACATATCAATCAAGTTTCGACTTATTCATTCTGAATCACTTATTGAAATAAAAAAGTAGCACGCTCTTCTAAATCGACTTCTTTTCTTTTTAGATAAAATGAGGTAAAGTACCCGCGGGCTCTCTATGTGTTTTTATAATATTCAAAAGATCATTAATTAATATTATTTCCCTGTTATTTTTAATAATTAAAGATGTGCAAGTTTGCTGAAAACCAATATTTAAGCACACATATATAAGGTTGCAATCGATGAGATATGTGCTCTAGTAGAATGTTGAATATTTACAACATGACTCAAAGAAATAACATGTACTTATGGTTCTATCAGATTATATTTACACCCACCAGTACGGTAGAGATTGCAAAAGTGCAGCCAACCAATAAAGTCGAATGATTTGCATAGCATACGGATTTAGATGATTTTCGTGCGCTAAAACTGAACAGCAGCACCTGATCGAGTTTCCTTTGAAAGCTTGATGAAACATAAGACAATATGGTTCGTACTGCACTCATTTGCAAAATTACTTGGGACATTAGGTTAAACTGCTTGACATTTTTTCGTTCGGAATTTCGTAATTTTGGGGGAGGGGCCGGGGTTTGGTTGAAAAGAAGATTCATTGAAAACGAAAAAAGCCGTACTGCCAAAAGCATCACAAAAATGTGTCAATGTCCCAACTATTTTGCAACTGTGGCTTTTTGAAATATTTTAAATATGTCACAATAATATTTCAGTCGTTGTAAACGTGACAGCACGTGAGGTTAAAACTAAACTAAAAGTTTCCCTCATTTTAGAATTTGACGTAAAGGTGTACAGGATGCACGAAAAAGCTACGATTTAGTTACAAAAAAAACTTTACATTAAAGCCTAAGATCTTTCCCAAACGTGGGTGGGTACTCCCATCAGAATAAGGCGGTGATGCTCGTCAGAATGTTTTTGAATGACCCCTAAAAGTACCAACTCAATAACTAAAATCAACTAGATGTGCCAAGTTAATCAAGCCACTATTTCATTGTATCTAAGAACAATTTGATATGATGGTCGTAAAATGGAAACCTTGTTTTTGAATATCGGTAATGGAGGAAAGAACTACTCTCGCACGTATTAAGACTACACAAAACACACCAGTCGATATATTTTTAACAGACAAGAATAATGCCGTTCAATGATTTTCATATTTTCATGGATGTACAGCTAGCTAATGCTATATTTGCACAAAAGCAATTAAATATATTTATATTGATAATGTGTCAACGTGCGGTTTAATCAATAGAGACTTTTTTTTTCTTCCGTTTCATCATAACATATTTTCAGCGTTCTACAACATGGTCATAAAAACAGCTTCATAATTAGTTACTTAGAAACTGTATTTTTTTTATTTGATTAGAGATGATCAGCAGTATAAGGCTTGAATATATTACAGTACAAACCTGTAGTTTTCTGCAACGATACGATTACCACTAGAACCAGGAAGTGATTCACAACAAGACGCACAACGTTCGCCATTGCTCAAACAGGAAACTATCAACAACACCGTGTAGCAGTGCAGTTAAATCACGCTAATGACGTCACTTATGCTTCAGCATTTGAATATAATTTTTAAGTAGTAGATATTGAAGTATGTTGTTTTTGTGGTCGGTAACCAACAGGCTATGTTCATGCAAGTTCCGATATTATAGATTTGAAAACGCAACTGAATCTACCCGGTTAGGTCTTCTTTCCAAACTAGTTTACATCGATCGGCAATGTTTTATGTTACAGTTTTAATTTGGTGTAAACATGTTGTGCTTTAAGATTTTTACGGGTTAGCCAGTACGGACATGACGTTTATCACAAATTAAAGTCTTGTCACATATTCTTCCTAATATCATGTTAAAGATGAAGGAAGTTTTCATCGACAATAGTTTTAATCATTCTGTTTTTGTTCGTCCCAAAAATCTTCAGGGCTAATCGTCGTCGTTAACACATAGAGCGTTCATAATATCAGCTCTCTCGAATGTCATAAAATGACCCCGGGGTGGTTACTACCCTATATCAACTATACAGGGAAGATCCGCTGAACAGGGTATGGGTTTTCGACCTTGGTGTCATGAACAGGGTATCGAATTCTACTCTTTTTTCGATTTTATCCAAATTTACTGCCATACACAGGGCCCAGAAAATCAGGGAAATATTTTGCATTGAGGAAATCGGCAGAATAAGATCATGTATTTTAATAAACAACTTGAATATTTGTGATAGATATATTAGCACAGCTATACAATTCAATCATTTGTCACTAGTAAACAGGGTATGGAAGTTAGGTAGCCCCTACAGGATCCCAGCGGAACACCCCTACCCAGATCTGAAGGGAGGACCCCCCCGGGAAAATGATCTCCCGCAATAAAATGCTAATATTGATTCTGAGAGTGTGAAAATAAGGTACCAGATCTCCAGTTTAAAGGTACGACGAACATTCCCTTCCCAGATATGAGGCCCAACCGTGCATCTAGCAACGTAGGTACAAAAGTTTGAGTGTAGGCTATTAAAAAGTAAACAGGCAACAAATTATCTGTCCCTCTTCCTTTTACCTCCTAGCTCACACGCTTCCCGTCAAAATTAACCATCACACACACACATACACACACACACAAAACAAAACAAAAACAAAACAAAAAAGACAAAAAAAAAAAGAGAGAGAGAAAGAAATAGAAAGAAAAAATCTAATACTTAATACTGGTTTCTTTAGATTATTTAGAGTTGTTTTCAAAAGCCCCACAGCAACAGATCAAATTGTTACAACTTATTACGCTTTATTGTACACATTTTCGTTTGTTTGTTATGAACAGTACATTATTTCTCTTTTTGATCAATACAAATTATAAATTTTCTTTTTGATTTTCTTTTTGATTGGTCTGAGAGGAGTATGATTAATCCTTAATTTGCATTCGGCAGAGTACAAAGTAAGTTGCCATAGCAACCAATCCCAGCGATTGCAGAGCGGCAGATTCAAAACAAAATGGCTGGCCGCGACGGCTGTTGGCGATGGTTCTCAAGAAAATGAAATTCGAAGTTGAGAAAAAAAAAATAAAATATTTATGGAAACGAAAACTTCAAATTGGTTAAAGTTGGTGTCGTACTTTGGCAGACGAAAGAGGTCTGAACTTTGATAGAAGAAAACTATCCAGAAGCTAGTCTCACGTGGAGAGAGTCCAAGGTCACTGCTCATCAGGAAATGTTTTCATCGCGAAATGTCGCAAAGAACTGCAATAATTTGGACAAATCTTGAATGAGAATAATTCAACCGTAAGTAGAAAAATGATGTAGTATAAGTGTCAAGATAATACGGATTTAAATACGGATAATTTTGACTTTTTTCATGCCGTTTGCTCGTGATGGATAACGTTGATTCAAAATATTCAGTTTTTAATCAGTTGAGCAGTTGTGGTTTCACCATTGAGAGCAAAAAACATGTTTTTAATCCTATTTTTAATTGTCGTAAAATTCTTTTTCAAAAAAGCGCTAAAAATTGTCTCTGTAGACTGAGCTATCACATGCGAGCGAGCAAGCCTACATATTGACACTTGTCTCTAGTTCACTTGCTTGAATCTCGAAAACATAAACTGTGAGTAATAAACAAACAATCTCTCCCGTACAATTCGGGATAACAGACACTCGTTGTGTTTTAATTTGAAAATGTACAAATATCGGATATTTTTAAAACTGTCAATTCTCGCTAGGAATTTTAAAATGCTGACATTGAAGTTTAAAATGATCGAACACTACTGAAACACAAATAAAGCAATATAAACGTAAATTAACACAATCAATGAAAACACAACCAAATCGAAAGTAGTAATTCTGTTCTAAAAGGATCTAAAAACCAACAGGTTTTTGTGTGTGTGTGTGTGTTTTTTTTTTTTTTTTGTGTGTGTGTGTGTGTGTGTGTGTGTGTGTGTGTGTGTAGTTATTTAGAAGTTTCGAACGTTAAATACAAGACTAAGTAGTCAATGCGCCGCCGCCGTGTTGAATTTTACGACTCCAGTGACAAACGAAATGAAAACATGTACTTACTTTTATTTCACTCATTTTGTCTATACTTTTCAAAGTTATTTTCAACAAGATCCCCAAAGTCAATACCTAAATGTTTTTTTGAGGGGAAGAAAGGTGATTTAAAACTGCAAACTTTAAACACGATGATTTTTCTCGCACCTTTAACTTTGCAGACATTCTGTCTTGAAGTGTTTTGTTTAGTTTATTGCGCAATGCCAGGTCTCGTTAAAATTACAACAACAACAAAATGAATAAAACACAATATTTATTGATAATATTATCAATGTCTTGAAGTTCACAAACATGTGATTATGATTTTATTTTGTCAAGTATTTTTTTAAAAGTTAAGTGAAATCCAGATAAAGTCGCCGGCATTCTTTCACTCAGCGAGCGATATGTAAACAATCATAGTATTCTTAGCTTTTTTGACACTTTTTTAAACATTTCTCAGACTAATTTCGAAAAAAAAACACCAATCTGTTTTATTTTCTATAGAAATAAAGTATTTGAAGATTTAATAAATCTTTTTTTTAGTTCAAAATGCAAATTTGTGAGGCATTCGAATGGCTTTTCTAGACGTTCCGTCTTGAATTAATTTGTGAAGCGTATTTTTTTCTGATTGCAAGCATTTTTAGATACAATACAATGCAATGTATTCTAGTTATTTATCATGATTTTTATCCGAAAAAAAGTCTTTAGTGATAATATTAGCCCTATTTATTTCTTCGTGAAGTAGGAAAGTTCGATTTGACGTTCGAACTCAGATTTCTTCAAAGTTGACAGATGCAAGTGCGAAGTGTATTCTGTAACTAAAAAGAAATTGTTTTAACAAGACTTCTTTCAAAAAAATATAAATATATACTTTTCAGCGTGCTTTGTTTTTTTTTATACTCATAAACTTCATCCAGTTTATAATTTTATCCATGCTTCATACACCCAATCCCAGGAGTCTAGGTTTTGGAAAACTATTCTAAATACTAAATGGGGTGGGGTCGCATTGTATTCTTAAAGTGGGCGAAGCCTTATATGTTTGTTCAAAAACTTTTTGACCGACATCCTGTTCCTTCAATAGAGACTAATATCGTGGCTTTCCAGATGAAATACTTGGTCAATGTATTTCTTTTTGTGATTTTGAACTTGATGCCCCCCCCCCCCCCCCCCCCCCCCCCGCTTTTATAACAATCAATCAAGTGATTTGTAACAATACGGTTTTTTATTTAATCAGACTCGTTGGTCTAGATGACTTTCTAGTGTATACATTCCACAATTTAGATGACCATGAACAGCCGTTAGTCAACAACAATAAAGAATTTAACATCAACTTTGTTCCCGGCAATAACCCAAGTTATTTTTACTCCTTAAAGGTATCTTAGCAATTGAGCTTTTATTTAGCTCCTCGTAACGATAATCTTCTCTTTGCTAGTTCAGTTGCAATGGCTGGCACATTCCGCGTGAGAACATACCAGATCAGGAAGTGTTGTTGTCTGGATTGGATGATGATGCGGTACTGTGTTTTGATAGCTTGCTAGACGTTTTTACTACACCTGTGGATACAACCAGAGGTTTATTGTTTTATTGGGCATGTTGGGACAAGGGAAGTTCAATGATTTGTTGCAAGGTGTCATTTTTTTCATCAGTAGGAAGTGTGTCAGTTGTTGTCTTGCATTCACAATGTGAGTAATGGTTCGTGGTTTGCTCTATTGGGCCGGATGTAACTGAACATTTGTAGTCTATTAGATGTACACATTTTGGAAAAGGATTCATGTTTCAGGGGAATGCTGGGCGTCTTTGTGGTCGATATTGAGCTGCCATGGGCCATAGATGTGATATTGTGGGATGATAACGTTCGATTTTTTACTGGAATTTTGACTGTACAAGCTCAACTGGTGTTTCTGTGAGTTGATATAGGTCTGTCATGATGTGCTTGAATAATATGTTTACAGTAGGAAGTTGGTACAGAAGAAAGATAATTATTACCATGAGGTGGTGAGGATAGTTTGCTTGATTTCGATGGACCTTTTGACGTGATCTGGACAAACGTATTTCGTTGTTCTTTGGGTGGAGGGTCAATGAAATCGTACTCTGGAGCAACCGGTGTAGGGATGTGACTCAATTTAATATCTTCTTTAGGTTTTTCAAATACAGTAACATTCTGGAAAAAAATTAAGAATTTCTGTGATTAATACTTACTCTCACGCCACACTGGGAAACGCGATAACCTTTTTCGTTTCTGCAATTCTTTGTTTGGTGACTTGATTATGGTTTGCCATCTCCAAGGATAAATTGGCAGCAATTTGGCTCAACGTGTGCCATTTCATCACATATTAAGTTGTGGTGAAAATATAAATAATACACCGTAGAAAGAAGATAGTACTTACTATTGTTTCGGACGTTAGGCCTTCGTCAGAGTAAAGAGCAACATCGTAAGTTGGAATCTTGAATATATCTTTAGTCTTCTCTTAGTCCACGAACATAAACCAGGTAGTAACTGTCAATGAAGACAGTTAGCGAGGTGCATGAAAAATAAAGAATAAAATACATATACTCAGTTTAAATAGGGATTTCGTTCATTTTTATAACCGTCGTGCTTGCAGTCAAGTAGAACAAGTTGGCTGTGTTTGCAAATTACGAAGAAAATGTGTTGTTTATGAATCGCAGGCACTTGAATTCCTGGGTAAAATATGGCGCACAATATGACAACAAATTTTCTCGAAGCCTATAATGTACGCTGTTGTTCTACAGTGTTTTACTGATTTTACAACTTGTTGTGGCTCCAAATACTTCCGCTTTGGTGTAGGCAGACTTCTTGGTGATCCTAAAGTTGCAACAACAAAAAACAATAAATCTTTATCCATGTTATGCATTCAATAAATGGAAAACGAGGCAGCGTCCCCGGGGGTGGGGGGCTCCGGGGATAAATGATCAGGGATGTTCGTCGGAATTTTTCAAAAATACCCCTAAAAGATACCAGACGTTTTTCAAAAGGGCGTGGCTTCACAACTTTTTCATCCCTAAAAGATTATAGGGCACGCGAAAATGTTAAGAGGAAGAGAGAGCCACGAGAGCAAGAAGGCAAAGTTTGGTCGAATCAATTTTTTTTATATTGCGTCGTGCAGTTATTTTTACACGAACACACGACGGCCAAAGCTCAACTGCATAGCGGAGAGAATAAAGAGAGAGAGCCACGAGAGCAAGAAGGCAAAGTTTGGTCAAATCAATTTTTTTATATTGCTTCGTGCAGTTATTTTTACACGAAACCACGACCGCCAAAGCTCAACTGCATAGCGGAGAGAATAAAGAAGTGCTAAGTAACTTCCCTACTCTTTTTTTATTTCATTTTCTGTTAATGTGGCTTTAAGTATGAAACTGGAACCGCAAAATATAAAGAAAAGCCTATGTGGGCTAACTGAAACGTCTAACAACCTTCTCCCCGCAGTATTTATTGACCTAAAAAAAAATATTATTGAAAAACTGGCAAAAAATTGCAGATGTGTGATCAGGTCTCGAAATGATCGGCTCGGCCCTTAAAAAGCTTACTAGTAGAGGCTAAATCCTGATTTTGTTTATCTCGAGCAATCTTTTCAGCAATCCACCAGTGTGCTTTCCAACGCTTTAGCTAAAAGGTAACTTTGAATCATCATTAAAACTTTCTGTCTGCTTTAGAGAAGAACAGTTATTACGAAGGGAAGGGTATGCAGAACAAATACAAGACTGTCATAACACCAAAGCCAGTTGACGCATCTGCAGCAATTGCTTCGTAGTGTTTTATTTGTGTACTAAACTCACGGCTGAGGGAAGTACAAATACCACAGGAGGCCCATACAAGCTCTGAGAGATGGCTTTAAAAATAAATGAATGTTTTAATGGAATAAAGCGTTGTTTATGTGTCTTTTAATTTGTTCTTAATAAGTGATTTTAATCGCTAAAATGGCTGAAAATCACTTATTAAGAACAAAAGACACATAAACAACGCTTTATTTCATTAAAACATTCATTTATTTTTACAGTCAATTCTCAAGGCTTTATGGGCCTCCTGTGCAAATACAACCACGCTATAAAATTTTCCTCTTTCGAGCTGGGTGGGTTTTTAAAACCCAGTTGTGTCCCTGTGATCCTCGGCTTTTTGAAGATTAAATTAGACACTGAAATTGACTTTGCTTCTCAACTTCATTGTTTACTGCTTTGGAAAAATGTCTTTGAATATTACAATTTTTTTTCATTATGTTTTTAGTTTTTTTCAAGGAAAATTTATTCAGGATGAAAATTGTCTCGTGTGAATGGCCTGCAAGGAAAATGTGACAAGGAAGGCAATTGTCGCTACCGCCAATATAAGTGAAGTACTCTCTTTTAGCTTTGTTCAGATGTTATTTTGACTTTGTTGTATATGTTGGATAATTTTTACAGCAATTTTAGGCATTTTCTCAAATAAAATTTTAAATATTTAGGTCGACCGAAAACCTCCTTTGATTTTGCTCAACAGCAACAGTAGTCACGCAATAAAACACCAGTTCGTCAATCAGAGCGCGTGCATTATTTCATACATTTTAGCAACCACTTACGTCACTGTAGACATTCAAATATATTATAAAAATAGAACATATTATCGTAATAATGTATAATAATATATACATCATATTAACCAGCGATTTGGATAAGGTATTATAATACATGTTTACTTATTATAACTTCCAATAGGAGCTTGCAATGGAATGTCTTGAACAACATTACAATAAATATGATTTTTCTTCCTATAATTATTGTAAAGGATATTTTTGATAATGTTGTATGTATTTTGTGTGATTTGTTGTTAAAGTACCTGACGTGAGAAATCTAGCTTCATCACTAAATGGTCCAGGTCCATAACTAGTGTAAGCCCTCACTCTAATGGAGTATGTAGCACGTATCTTTAGATTATAGAGAACATGATTACAATCATCGTGACTGGCAGAACCATTGCACCCAACGTACGCACACGATGTATTTACCAACTTTTCATCTTCTGTGACGTTAAGTTTTTTCTGTTCGATTTTCAATTCATAGGTAATGATCCGGCCATTTCTATCAGGTAATGGAGGGAATGTAACATTATAGGTTGTTGTATTGTAATCGATAACCTTTGGAATGGCCACTTTCACTGGAGCTAAAAAACACAAAATAACAACAACAACAAAAATCATTCGAAGGTGAAAAGACAAAGCTTTAGACTCATTTAAGAAAACGATCTTCTTATGTTAAAAATAACAATTATTTTTCATTACTTATTTTATTCGGATAAGTGAATAAAAATCCCCCTTCTCGGCAAAATCGTAGTTTGATTCCATCAGTATAGTTAAAACTGTTCGCTTCGGTAAGTTTTGAAGTTATACTCTAGAATCATAATGTTAATCTACAGACTCCAGAGATATATGAATGTACTTTAAAAGGAGGTTTAGAATAAGTATATATATTTTCAATTTATGTTTTACTGATGAGACGTTAACGATCTATACGCGGTTGTTTGAGCAACGGTCACGAGGGTCCCCGGTACTTTAGTCTTCAAAAAACAAAAGTAGCTCCAACATAATGAAATATTACACAGTAATCGCGTAAGTAAATCTCAGTTTGTATTTGAAGTAATTTACCTAAATAAAATTGACTAGAAGGGTTAACCATTTGATACAAACATTCTTACTATATATGCTATCAGTTGCAGAACACTGATATTATTAGGTATTTTTCTCATTCTAACAGAGTTTCGAGGTTTTTTTGCATGTAAAGATGTCACCATAACGTGCGAGTTTTGCTTCACTGTAGTTTGGCAATGGAAATGTAGCCAATCAATATCTATCTCCATCAATAATTTATAGTAATTTATATAACAAATTTTAAAAGGCATATTTAATTTGTGAAACTCTTTTTCCTTCTGCACGCATTTGTACTAAGTTCAATTTGTACTAGTTTATTAGAAAATAATAACAACAATAATAATTTGTATGAACTCAGTTGTGAACTTTCAATTTTGTACTTACCATAGTTGGTAACACTAACAATAGTTTCTTTCTTCGATCCATCTCTCGCAGTAATAGCCCACACTTTCACCTTGTAAGCCACCCCACCACAGACATCAAATACATATTTACGCCTATCTTTATCAAAAAACTGTGTGTTTTCATCTCCTATCTGACCATAAGACAGTTTGTATCCTTTGATAATCCCATTTGGAGATAAAGGGGATTCCCAGTTTATTTCAACTCTAGGTCCAGTTAAGCCAACAGGACCAATAGTAGTTGTTTTGACATTGGTAGGCTTTGATGGTGCTGAGTAAAATATAAACGAAAAAAGCAAACAGTATGAGATAACAAATCAAAACAGATGTTAAAAAAAACTCATTGCAATGCGGAGTAAACAAACTTGGTGTAAAACCATTTGGATTCTATGTCAGTCAGCCATATGAATAGACATAATTATGAAATATTAGTGTACTTACGTCCTTCCATTGTTGTTACGGTGATGTTGTTCGATACACTACCATCTCCTACATTAGTATAAGCAAGTAAGTTGATGGTATATTCAGCGAACATGTCCAGTTTGTCCAGAGTTGTATTAGTACTCGTCAAGTTCGTCATTTGACTTTGGTGGCCAGTGTTCCAGTATGAAAGTTTATATCCTCTTATTAAACCATTTTGTTTATCCCTGGGAGGTGGGTCCCATGATACATCAATCTGAGTAGAACTTTTAGCAGTGCCTTTAAAATTTCGAGGTGGAGCATCAGGTCCTAACAAGATCGAGCATTATGATTTTATGTAATCGTGGTTGAACTCCGAAATGAGAAAAAAGTAGTCGAAAGAAATTAATGATTTAAGGCCGGTACACACTAGGCGACAAGTCGCAGCGACTTGTCCCCGCGACATGTCGCCTCAGTGTGCACCGGTTCAATATTTGTCGCCAATACATCTGATTTTGACGCTGCGACTGGTCGCACGAAATCCAACCGGTTGGATTTCATGCGGCAAGTCGGTGCGACCAAATTCTGTCGCGGTGACAACAATTCCCGCCAAAAATACCTAGTACACACGGGGGGAAATTGTCGCTGCGACATAGTGTGTACCGGCCTTGACAGCACCTATTGTTTATTACTATTAAGACACATTAAATATGTCAGAGAAAATACATTTCTTGAAAAAATAAGAAAATAAAAGACAGATGTCCGAGTTCGTTTTTGTGCTATCGTCGTCTAAAGACCTCAAATGTGTGAAAATCTATACTTTTCCGGAGAGGACTGGGTCGAGTTACAGAAATACCGCGTTCTCTCGCTTGAAAATGTCTGAATTGTCAGGGTTTTTTCTTTAAAGTACTTTTCAAACGTGAGTAATCTAATTAGAATCCACAATAAAATTCACAATAGCAAAAATTTTGAAACATGCGCAGAACTTAAATCCGCAGCAGCCATGATGGACGAACTACTACTCATACAAGATTATACTGTTTAAGAAACGGCCCGATAGGACAATAACATGACGTTTGGAGGGCATATTGTCTATATGTGGCCCAGTAGCGTAATTTGCGCCAGAGCAGAGCAATAATTATCATTATCATAAATATATTACATCAAAATTTGTATATTCTAAAATTGATGTAAAAAGGTTTTGGTTCAATCTGTAGCAGTCCCAAGTCTACTTTTATCGTCCGCTGCCTGCGCATATTGTCATTCACTAGTTCAAGAACCTGTTTAGACGGTCTTCAAAAATTTACTTTGCAACTAACAAGTATTTTAATGAAGTTCCAAATGATTTGAATTTTGTTGTGATAAGATATTATTAATTTCATCAATTATAAATAAACAGCACTTACTATCTTCTAACGTACGAACAACAACCGCACTGCTAGCAGGACCAAATCCTCTCTTGTTGCAAACCATTACCGTAAAGGAATACTCGGTCCATTTATCTAGATTTTTGAAGGTTATAGATGAACTCTGACTACTATTGACAAATGTCAACTGTGTCCTTCCCTCTGAAGTTTTAGTGTAGTTCACTTTAAATCCAGTTATATCCTGAGGACATTGGCTAACTACAGGAACCTAAAATAAATTGTCATATTTACTACAACTTGATGTCATCTTTTTTAAAGGAGAAATTATTTGTTTCTCTTTTTCATTTTCACAAAGTTATATATTATATCGTTTTTATCATTTCCTTTATAAGCGATTCAAGTAGCCAAATTTAAATTACCTATTGAGATTTACGATTGTATTTAAAAAAAGATTCAATAAAGTTTCCATTGTTGTTATAAAGTGGATCAGGCAAGATAGAGAAACACTTAATAAGAAAAAAACGCGATACAGTTTTACTTGCATACCTGCCAAGTTACAAGGATACTTTTAGATGTCTTTGCTTGTCCTTTAACACCAGTAACAGCAATGATAGGTTCTAAAAACAAGTAAATAAAAACTAAGCATATGTACGCTGCTGTCTTTAAGCATTTGTCACGTGTTAATAAATGTGACCTGTGAACACATTTGTATTCTCGAGGCTGACTTTAAATATATAGCATTTAAACCATGTACAGCCTGCATGTACAGCAAGGCAGCACTGCAAGATGGTGTTTTTGATGTTTATCAGTATTATTTTCTCATTTTTTGTTAGACTATCGTAAATACAACGCATAACGTTATAGCATTGATTCCTTATTTGAATGTCTGCCGTGAACTTACTTTCCGGGTCTGTCTTGAAAGTCGTTATACCACTCCATGGTGCAGGACCAAGGACACTGTATGACGTTATAGAAACATTATACTCTGTACAAGGTGACAGACTACTGATATTCTTGCTTCTGTCTTGAGATGTTGCCATAATAACCTTTGTTGTAGACTGATGCCAGTATGTTATCATATATGAAAGTGTACTGGCTTCAAATGGCTTATGAAGTGGTGGTGTCCAACTGACTATAGCTGAACGACTGAGGATACTTTCAACCGATGGTGCACCGAGAATCAACGGCGTTTTTTCTGGTGATCACAATAACAATAATAATTTATTCATTTATTCATTTTTGTTCACAACATTTAAACTTGAATTTCAGAAATGAAAAAGGTTGCCAGACGACTAGAAAAAAAAGGCTTAAGTACGTCCCTGAGTATGGGTACTGCGCGAGCTATCGTATTTAGGTAGCGCGTGTATTAGTATAGGCAATATAGGTTTATTAATTGGACTTAATTTACTCGAGTTTGTTTTTGAAGGTAATTCCGTAGTTTTGTACTTTTTCACTCCTTAAACTTTGTTGACAAACATCTTGTGTGAAAAGTTTTTGTTGTGAAGAGTTGATAAATTTGCATTGATCCTAAAGCTCTCCGTGTTATGAATTGCCCGTAAAAATTGATGAATGAACAGAGTGAAATTATCTTCGTGAGTCGTTGTTCGTCTTCCTTTTACCTTCTTTTAATTGTTCTTCAAATACAGCGAATATTTGTTTCGTTTTTATGAACTTTTTGTCACATTTGAATAGTTAAAAAACAGTGCCATGAGCGACTTTTACCCATTTTGTCAGTGAAAAAGTTTGAGCTTTTCATCGTTAAATCGTAGTTATTTTTCTGTTTCACGCCGCGGTCTTTGATTCTCTTTGTCAGTCAAATCTTTTCAAGCCGTCAGCTTCCATTTCCGTGCTCTTGTTAAGTGTAGAAATACATTTTGTAGAAAAAATTCAGTAAACTGCAAAAATAACTGATTGTTTTGGCGCTCACTAACACTGGTCTGCAAATTTGCGCGTGAGTGTACACGGACGTATGTACTTTGTACGAATTTCTGGGCTTCCTGTGGTCGATTTCAAATGAGCTCGATGGTTTACCATATTTTCTTAATTATGGTGCTCCACTTGCGAGGGCCTTCGACCCGCGCGGTGTTCCGCTAATATACCTCAAAATGCGGACGTACAAACCAACTTTACATTTTATAATTTTAAATAGTTTAAATCAATTTAAGCTAAAATGCGCATTTCATAAATATTTGATGTGCTCACATTTGAAAGTCACAAAATAGACTTCTAAATTCATGTCCTAAATTAATGTGTCAAGTCAATTTCTTGGTACATATGCCTGTTGTACTTACGACATCTGCATCCAAACACTTCTATTCTAATGCATATATCAGTATTCCAGGATTGTGGAAAGACTCGAACATATCTGCTTGTGACTGGGTGAGTGAACCATCGTACGACAATGCTGGAGTTGTCACTATTGCCTTGAAATACCTGGAAATAAAATATGGAGATAGAAAGGATTTCTCAAAACAACGTTTTTGTCTTTCAGAACTAAACATACCTTAGAAGAGGGTTGTCCTTCCCTGTATTCATTCCATGTAGTGCTATCTATACTGTATTTCAGAGTGTAGGCCTTGACCCATTTATCCATAGTCCTGTCACCCTGTGTAGCTATACCAGTCAATGTAACCATCTTATCCAGGTCAACCTGTAGGTATTCTGTATTAGCCTGTACATTACTACACCATGATGCACCACCATACAGACGACCAAATGATGCAGCATGGCCACTGACTGATTGTGATGATGATGTCATCTTGCTGTCTTTAATTGATCCACCTTTCTCTAAACCAAATGGTGAGCTGCAAGCTAGAGTTAAGAATTGTTATGAAAGAGGTTAGCATAACGTCTTAAAATGTGATTTTTGTAATTGACGTATCATTTCTGACTTATCTGATTAATAATACGTTATACCATGGAACAATGGAAATTAGTGATCGAATTTCCATGAATAGCGAGGGGAAATTTGTGGAAGCGCCAGAGGGATTTTTACAAATTTTCCTGTGCTATTCTGAGAAATATATTCATCCGAGTGACATGGTTTTACTTTATAATACTATGATACGAGCTTCAGGTAAAGCAGCACTTGTTTCCAAAATCAACGGAAAAAACATAAAAAAACTATATAAGTTCAGCATACCATGACACAACGGAAATTTGTGTTTTGTTGACTTATTCAAACAATATATGTGCTCATAAGACAATGCAATTAAATCTTTTATGTTTTGTTATTATGTAAAGCAGTTAAGGAATATATTTTATTTATTATAACGATGAAACGAGGAATACTTTTGATCAATTTTTAATTGATATACTGTAACTAACTTGAGGGTATTCCATAGACATCAACTCTCATTGCCGCCCATGAATTAAACTGTGTTGGATAAAACCTCAGAAACTTAGTCTTGGTTGGAGTAGCCAGTGTATTGGTAACAATGGTTGTTCTGTCTGTGTTTCCAGTAAATATCTAGTTTTAAGAACAAAAATATGTAGGACTTCAAATCAATGCAAAAATAACATGTTGCGACTTACTGAGTAATAAGCATCAAAGTAAAACATGAGGCCACGCAGGAATGAATTAAAGGCTAAAAGGGGCATATTTAACCACTATTCTGGTTATTATTTAAGAGTGCTGAACTTAAGGTGACTCGACTCCCTCACGCGTATGTATAAAGCGATTTCACGAGAACCTAAAAATACATGAAATAGTCAAAGAATTTGTTGTCGCGTTTCATCACTTATTTCGTATTTTAAGTTTTTGTGAAATAAAATGAACATATTGCCTTTAAAAATGTTTCTTTCAGCACTAGAGACAGAGGAATGTTCGAGTAATAATTCAGATAATATCTTAAAATCTGTCCGATATATATTTTTTTAAATCTCCACAAATGCAGGCACACAAATATGAACATGTAGTATGAACCATGTTGGTGATGAATGCCGTTAACGGCTTAACATTTCTACTCTGAGTAAAAACCATTATGATGTCACAATCACGTGACACACAGTCCGATCTCGCCAAAAGGTTCATAAAAAAATCAATCCTTATGTAACTCATGTGTGCAAAAAAACCTAATCCAATATAATGCATTTTAGCACAAGCGTGGTCGAATCGCCTTAAAGATAAAAAATGGTGATGGTGTCAAATGAACAGAAGACTACAAAACTTTCAATTCAGTCAGAATGTAGCTGTTTTTAATCTTTTTATATTAGTACATTAGCGCCGAGAGACAAAGCATCGTTCAGTTTGTGTCATTTAAACAAGATTCAAGTCAGAGCGTGTTTTAAGTTGAGTGATGAAGAATCAGATTTATTCCATTGAAATTTATATGCATGCCATCTACCTTATCTGCATTGTTTTCCTTATAGTATTCCCAGTAAACATTATCCAATGACATTTTCAGTTTGTATTTCGTGACATATTCATCAGGTCCATAACCATTTCCTTGAGTTGCAACAGCACATACATACACTACAGAACCAAGATCTATTTGCAGCCAGTCACCAGCCTGAATTTTATTTGTTAGAGGTTCCCAGGCTGTATTAGTTCTAAGCCTTGCATTACTTGGTATGTACCGTTTGTCACTAGCAATGTTACTGAAGTAAGAGCTTGCAGTAAATCTGTGATCAGGAACCAGATTTGCATACGATACACCAATGGACATCTTCGAGCATACTTAAAGATGCAAAAAGAGTCGTTTTATGCATGAATAGGAATTAGTACTGCATCATATCGTAACCGTAATTTCTAGAAAAGACATTTGAATTGCATATTGTGTCGTAGTATCGGTATTGTAACAGTACCGTTTCCTCCAAAAAAACTGATTCAGCGTTTTTAGGTTTGACTTGACATGTATGAACTGAATAACTGAATGTCTAAATAAATAAAAAGTTTGAACAAGACCACACAAGCTAATAAACAATAATAAACAACTTGAAACACTAGTTGCTCCGTAATAGTAAAGATGTTCTATTATGAATTCGATGAAAAATTTGAGGTGCATATACGCGTCAATTTCAACAATTGAAATGTTTAACATAAAACTGGTTAAACACATTCTAATACACATAACTTTTAATTCGATTTTAATAAAAGAATATCAATTTAAATGCCTTTGATAATATAAAAATTAGGTAAACCTAATGGCGGACCTCCGATTAAAAGCCTTGTTTAGACAATGAATTAATCATTCATTCCTCCATCTATCTATTCATTCATTCATTCTCAATTATTAAATCATTGGTCGACCAATTAATCAAAAATAATTATAGCTAAAATGCAAACAAACAAATGAATGAATGAATGAATGAATGAATGAATGAATGAATAAACAAATACGTATAAGTAACAATCAACAGAAAATAACATAGCAAACAAATGAGCAATTCAATTGATTAAATGAATGAGTAAAAGATTTAAAAGACCACCCTTTTCAAATATTCAAATCTTTGTGCATGCGAAATTTTATTTACATGTACTTCGGAACTTTTATTTCAATAAGAACTTTTGAAATTTCAACTTGAACGAGTTTACTGACGAATACCGAGTCTACAAGTGTTTTATTACAACGTGAATAAAAAAAAATTACAAGAATCAAATTAAAGAAAATTGTTATAAAATATAAGTCGATGGAGAAAAACATAACAACCTAGAAAATAAATTTGTAGGAATAACTGCTTTCATGCGAATGGTAGTAGCTAAGAAAACAAAGAAATTAAAGGAAGATCGGTAAAAATAATGTAAACATACCTTAGGTATAGGTTGAGCAGGATAATTAAGTGATTTTCATTGCTAAGCAATTTTCACATGTCAACAACCAACTAAATTGATCAGTCGATGAATCAACGTCGCGATTCTCTTCTATACTGTCACTTTTCCGTTGAAATTTTGGTCCTCAGTTAACATCAAGATAATTTGAAAAGTGAAAAAGTTTTTTTTCCTAACACTAAAAAGCTCACAAAGTCCAACCGAATGGCGTAGTATTGCTCGTGTTGCTCGATAGAACATTGTGCTAAATTTGCATTTCATGGCTCTCGAACCGGCAGTACTTTGTTGACAAACATCTTGTATGAAAAGTTATAGTTTTTGTTCTGCATAGTTGATAAGTCTGTAATAATCCTACAGGTCCTTGTGTTATCATTTATCTTGAATTTCCACACAATGAATTAATGAATGAACATACAGAGTGCATGGATATTTTCATCGGTGATCGCGTGTGTTCATTTTGCTCACCTCTTATCGACTGCAAATGTCTGATTTTCGCGGTTTTGTTTTCATGTACTTTTGTTCACCGTCGATCTTTTTACTTTTAAAAGTAGATTAGTCGCCCCCGTTAAGCAATAATTGAAAAACGCCACGAAGAATCCATGAGAAATCCAGCCTTGATCTTTTAGCAACTCGCAAACTTGTAAAAGTAAACTCCTTTAGCTGTTAGTTCATGCTTATCAAGTCTTCACTTTGTTTTTTTCAAGTTGTAATATCTTCATCTTTGTTGAAAAAGAATTTTTTCGAAAAAAAAATCACTGGATACTCTATGAGTTTTTTCAGTAAAACTCTAACAACTTCTGCTAATCATAAAGTTATTCTGTGTCCGCACGCGTCGAAATGTTTTCGTTTTACGCGCCAAAATGCAAAAAAAAATCGATGGGCACGGACGGATTACGGACGCGCGGAGTGGCCTGGGCCGAACCATCAAAAATCAACTCGATGGCTATATTTTCTAAAGTATGGTGCTCCGCTTGCGCGGGCCTTCGGCCCGCGCGGAGCTCCGCTATAATCATATTCCACATCAAACTGTCTAGTAAGATATATATACATCAAGAGGTACGGAACGTCTTGTTAGTAGTACCTGTAATCTGTGGGACTCCATACAGTTCTGTTCTCATACAACTTGTAGTCCCATATTTACTCTTAGGTTTGATACGAACATACTCACTGACTGTCCCTTCATACAATGGATTCTTGATAACGGTGTCTCTGTCGGTGTTGCCAACAAAATCCTGTATAAGAAAAAAAAATAAGCGAGTAAAAAACAGTTCACATGCACTCCTTTTTGTTGAAGAAAAATGGGAAAACTGAATACCTGAATAACATTATCGTGTCTGTAGTCGGTAAATGATGATCCGTCTGTCGATGTCTGTATCTGATAAGTCTGATCCCAATTATCTGACTTTTGGTCACCCTGTGTCGCTACACCACAAATGATATAAGGTGAACCTAACTTGACTTGGAGGTATGGGGACGAGTCTAAAGTGTTAGCACACCATGATGACCCTGCTGTGTAACCAAGCCTACCATTTGATGCAGGAGTACTGGTATTGTACTGAGATGATGATGTCATACTGTTGTCTGGTATCTTAGCAACACTAGCAACACCAGCAGGTAACGAGCTGCAGCTAAAACCTAAAATTAATGGAATAGTTTGAAAAATTATTTTTATGTAATAAATAAATCTCAGCCACGCTCTCGGTCTCGTCAGCATATAAGTTTGTGTTCTTTGGGCTTCCTATGATGACATGATGATGAATGCCTTGAAGAAAAATGTGAATTCCCCTAATAAGATAGACCTGCAACTGAATTAATTTTAAACTTGGCAAGGTCTGACCCCAGCAGAAAATTCAATGATCTTTGAGGCAAGAATATTTGCCAAACGAACAATATTACCATAATCGTCTGTGTGTGATGCAGTCTGAAGACTGTAAATGCGTATTTAGTCATCAATATTATATCAAGCGGATCTTTGTTCATATTTCCAACTGTGTTATTCATCTACTGAAAAGAAAAGACTACCTTTGCCATCAAATCCATATACTTCTACTCGTAATGCTTTGTAACCATTATATTGTGTTGGTGTAAATCTGATGAGCTTTGCCAGGACAGGTATGACCAGGTCATTCTTGACAGCAGTAACAGTATCAGTGTTACCAGGAAACAGCTACAAAAATTGTTCAGCATTAATGTTTATCTTTTCTGTTATAAACATTCATAAACATTTACAAATAATGACATAGACGGATTTTTCGGATATGTTGCCAAACATGTTTTTTTCAACATTTATAAATACTTCACACATTCCTATCGAACCTCATTCTGATGAAGACTACCACAGTAGCACAGTGTGATCAACACATCGTGATTCAATCCGAAAAACCCGTCTTATCATATGGAACATGAAAGCCTCAAGACTACTATTTACAAATAATGATTAATAATGATAAGTGCTTTTAGAGTGCAAATTACATGACGAAATGATCAAATGCGCCATGACAAAAGAATAACATAAAATGAAAATATTGAATGTAAAAGAATTTGAATACCTATTTCAAAAAATAAAAATAAAAAACGTCGGGGAACATAAGGGAATTCCGGATATAGATTTCACGACGGAAAGGTACTTTTGGTTACCAATAATGATAAAGAAGAAGCATTTCATCAAGTTGAAGATCTCCGATGGTCGATAAAAAGGTATAACAAACTCAATAAATTCGGACGCTTTGGATTTTGGAAAAAATATGCTTAATAACAATAGATGACCGTCTGCTTTGGATGGGCCAAGATTTAGCTTGTATACAAGATCTCCCTCAAATGGCACGTGAAATGTTGAATTTACATTTTAGTAACATGTACAGATAGCTATTCTTGAAATGGTTGTCCAGTGAAATACTGACTTAGGGAATAGCTAAATTAATTTACATATCTCATGTTTTTTTCGTTTTTTAAAGAAATGATGAGTCATAATGTACAAAATAACTTCCTCATATTAAACCACGTAACTATATAATATGTGCAGCTTCGTATTCAATAAAGTAACAAAACTGCAAACATGATATATGCAAATGACTTTACTATTCGCTAAATCAGTATTTCAACTGGACAACCTGTTCAAGAATAACTGTAGGCGCTTATGAGATCTTAGAGATATGGGATGTAAGATTATTCTTTCTAGGTAAACTTCTCTGTAATGTCATCTGATGCGAGTGCCATTGTAGTTGAATGGGTAATTGACTGAGATATCCCAGAGGTACACTGCGGTAGCCGTTCTTATTGTTGTTGATAAATGTACGCTTATTGTTCCAGAAAACAATGTGAGATCCACAGACCAGAACCGTATGCAAATTATTGATTTTTGTAACACCAGTGAGTTGTGAGGACACAAATCCAGAACTTGTCGATTTTTCGAAGAAAAACAGAAAATATTGGCCATTTGGCCATTAGCACTTTCACTATCAGTATCGAGATGGAAGTATGTAGAAAACAGAGAACAGAACGATAAAAACATGTGGAGGTCGACAAAGCGTGTTTAATTAACGCTCTAATACGTCCGAGACAAGATATTATTTATTGCCCTATTTCATTATGACATCACGGTTTGTTTATGAAGGGGATAGAATCACCAAATCCAATAGAAAATGTGACCAAAATTGCTCCTAGCGAAAGAAGTTAAACTTAATGATCTGGTTTTTGGGTATAATGTGTGTTCATATGTTCTAAATAATATTCAGGTCATTTGGAAATTATTTTACTTCTCCTCTTGAATTTACATGGTTCTTTAGAACGATTTCAGTGAATTTGCGTTGTTGTGTCCCCGAAAAACGACCATGATCCCTTGCGTTAAACAATAGAATTTTGATGAATGTTTTGATGGTAAATTCATAATGAACTAGGGCAATTTGTATTGATTTTGATATTACACGTGTGTGTTTATCTTGGAGGAGAACAACACACCATGGTTTTAATGTTTCATAGAAAAATATGTAAATGATATAAAGCAATAAAGTCATTTGGTTGCTTATCATTATCCAAGTTACCTTTGGTGAGTCGTTATTTTCTGAGTATGGTATCCATAGTTTACCATCGCTAGATGTTGATATCTTGTATTGTTTTGTATATTCTCCAGAGGCACGTTTTGCATTTCCCTTTGTAGCAACAGCACAGATAACAAACACTTTACCCAAATCTATCTGAAGATAGTCATCAACATTGCTGTTGCTATTTGGTTCCCAACAACGATCAGAACTGAAACGTGCTTTCTTTGCTCCATATTCAGTTGTAAATTCAGTAGACGCTGTAAAACTGCTGTCTGGTATAGTGTTGATGTTATCAAGAGCAACATCATGACATGGGTTCTGATGAACTAACAAAATTTTTTTAAATGATTGCATTTTTATTTTAATCATCATGTAGACTTGTTACTCATGACAGCAATAATTGGATGAGGTTTTAGTGTTATTAACAATTGTTGATATCAAATAATTTTTAGTTAAATATTTTCATTAATATTTCATGAACCTAATTCATGAAGGTAAATCTTTTTTCAGAATTCGTCCTGATTTGAATAAGGTTTACCTTAAGATGTGTCGACAAGATAATAGTTGGTTTTATTTTCTTAACTCTAAATGGATTTATTAATCTAGACATTTGTTAAGTGATATACAGAACTCGAGAGCGTGTTTTATCACTCGATAATAAGAATACTTTATTTATGTGTCAATGTTATTTAGCATTTTACACACTAATTGAGGACACGTTGCCTAGCACATTCACATTCAAAATATATTTGTAGAACAGTTTTACATGTAAAATGTTGCTATACATTGTCTCATTTACAAATATTACAATTGCGATTTATGTCATCGATATATTTGCTTAGGTCAATCTCTCTTTCGATACAACACTTTCTCTCGTTCTTTACGTAAGGTTCCACCGCAATTAGCCTACACTCAGTTGCAAAATAATTAGACAATGACACGTTTATCAAATGCTTTATGCACTACGGCTTTTACCGTTTTCATTGAAACTTTTCGACCAGACCCTCCTCCTCTACAATCAACGTTGTTAACCTAATGTCCCAAGTAATTTTGCAAATGAGTGTACCTGCATATGTTGTAGTTTCCCTTTCCCATCATCGCTCTTTATTCACTTGTACATTTTTACTTGCTTGGGCAAAGGTAATAAAGTAATATATATGATTTATAATAATATGATTTATTTTATTACTAAATCGCAAGATTTGACACTAAATTCCAGATTTGAACCTCGCTAACCTATAACGTTTTTTTGATCGAAAACGTAAAGAAAATACGAAAGTTAATTTTTAAATGGAATGTTTAGAGTTTAGGCTGTAGATCTCGTTTCAATACACTTTTCTCCTATAGCGAAGAAACAACACTTATCACCTAGCTGAAACTGTCCAATAGAATAAGAAAGGTAGATCGAGTGAAAAATGAAAACCAAAGTGTTTTGCAAACCATATCTTTCAAAACCACTGATGTTTTATCAGTTTTCTCTACGCTCACCGTTTTTGATGAAATAAATGTAGAGCTGAATGATAGAATATTAACAAATCATAATACATACCTCGAGTGAAAGTTGCAAAATTTCCTTTATTTCTGCTTGTAAAAGTATATGCTTTTTCTTCCTTACTTCTTTAACATGGGATGGTGTGTTGAATTCAAGTTTTGTAAACTTTATACTCATGTTTCTTATAACATATTTTTGTAAAATTTCAAACTTCTTGCAAATAGAAATGTTTAGAAAATTAAAATAATAATAATAATAATTTAATTCTTAAAAACGCATTTAAAAATCTCAATGCTTTTTACAAATTTGGAAAATATAGTAAACAATAAAACTAAAAAATTACAACTGAAATTAAGTAGTATATAATAAAAATATAAATTAATAACAATGGATAAATATATGATATATGTAGTTAGAATCGACATAAAAATATTTGTTAAAACAGTGTCTATTAATTATTGAACAAAAACGTTTTTAGTCTTTTTTTTGAAAATTTCTATTGTCTCAGATGATTTTAAAATCATTCTCTAGATCCTAAACATTTATGTTTAGGGCGAATTTTGTTTTTTGAACCAAGTTGTAATTTGTACTGATCAATGTTACTAATTTTTGCACTGGTGTTACAGTTTTCTGCACTGGTGTTAAGCCTGAACTGCACTGCTCTCCACCAAAGGGAATCGAGGATTTTTTTTGCAAGTATATCACTAAACATCTTCATTTTTAAGCTTCATTTTCTATACGAACAGTCAACATAAAAGTATGCATTAAATATTGTCATTCAATACCTTTGGCATCAAATCCATACACCTCTATACGTAATGCTTTGTATTTCTTGTACTTGGTAGGAGTAACTCTGATAAACTGTGCAAGCACGGGAACGGCGAGGTCATTATTGACTGCTGTATCATAGTCTGTATTGCCAGGAAAGAGCTGTAATGAAATCAGTGATTCACTTAGATTTATATCGTGATGAAGGGAATCAGGATCTCGAACGAGCATTTCTTTTAAAATACGTTAATAATTGATAGCAATTTTAGTCTTATAAACATTATAGGAGCGGATCCAGGGAGGTAGAAACATCCGTTACAGAGAAATGAAATATTAAATTTACCTTGGGCGAGTTGCTGTTTTTTGGGTATGTGATCCATGTACTCCCGTCAATACATGTTGATATCTTGTATTCTGTTGTCCATTCTACTGCAACAGCTTGCGCATTTCCCTTTGTAGCAACAGCACATATAACAAATACTTTACCCAAATCTATCTGAAGATAGTCATTAGCATTATCATTGCCATTTGGTTTCCAGCAATGAGTAGAACTGAAACGAGCTTTATGGGGTGCATAAGAACCACCGAATGTAGACGTTGCTGTAAAACTGCTGTCTGGTATAATATTACTGTCATCAAGACCAATAACAGAACATGCCTCAGGACAACCTGAAAAAAGGGGGAATAGAATACGACGAAAAATTGCATACAGTATAAGCATAGTAAACATGCTGAATCGTGAAAGTAAAAAGCTGCATTTCAGCTACATATTGTTTGATAATGGTATCTCTGGGATAAAGAAAAAAATATAAATACGTTCAAGATTTAGTTAAAATTTGCTACTGATTGAAGACTGAAGAAAACGATAATCAATCTAATATGTTATAATTATCGACTGAGAGGCAGTGTTTTATCGGCATATAAAAAATGCACCATCTCGAGTTTTTTCTTGTCAATCTAAGGAAATTTATGTGTTTCTATAACCTTCCTTGTGAAATTTGTTATTTGTTGTTTTACTTCCTTTTGGAATAAGTTATTAAGTTTACTTGTTTAGTCAGAAAACATTACATGAAAGAGTAAAATTTATTTTGATTGTTGCACCAAACACAGCACAGGCAAAGAAATGCTACAAATTTTCATTTATTTTGATATTTTTGACTATATCATGGGCAGATCCAGAAATTTTGAAAGGGGTTGCACTAAAATTACAGATTACCAATCAAAAATTAAAAAAACTATCGATAAAAATAAATGAGGTCTTTTCAGAAGCCCCCTCTCCTGCCCCTCCCCTGGATCCGCCTCATTATATAGTCTCTCCAGGTCGGCTTAAATATCGAAGCAGTTGGTAACTTGGATGGACGCCAAGGACAAAGCAATGTCTGAGTAAAGTCGTTTCCAAAAGATGTTATAGCGGAGCTCCCGCGCAAGCGGAGCACCATAATTAAGAACATATGGTAAACACGAAGGACTTTCAACGAAGAAATGCAAAGCGAGCTGAGCGAGAAAGAAAGCGTCAACTGACAAGTGTAGAAGAAATTGTACCTAATCAGATAGTAACTGGTAAACAAAGACAATCATAGAAATTGACTTTAATAATTGACTTTAATAATTGATAAATAAATAAATAAAATTACAAACAAACAAAACACTCACCCGCAAGTAGTTGAACTAATCGAGGCGGGTGGTGTTGGGAAAAATATATATATATATATCAGCTATTTACAATAATATTATGTTAAATATGTTATATTATAACTAACAGACTTACTATGTTTTATTATATACATATTATGAATAATGTCAGTATATGATATAGAAATAGAAGTGGTAGTTTCGTTGATTAATTTGGTGATAAATGCTATAGTTTGTAGAGATGTATCACAGGATTCAAGATGGATATAGATATGGTTAATTATTAAAACCTAATCAATGGATTTGAATAAATTGGAGATTTCAACATGATAACCGTTAGAACATAGCTGATCAAACAATGACTTCTTGACTTTCTTTTTAAATAATTGCTTTGATAAGCTTCTAGCTGCTAGAGGAATTTCATTCCATAGTCTTACACCAGCAAATGAAAATGAATTTTTTAATAAATTAGTTCTTGCAAAGCTTATGTAAAGGTTTCGAGATTTTGATGCCCTGGTATTATACGAGTGTATTTGTTTTAGGGGAGTGAAGAGATCTTCTAAGGTGGATGGTACATTGCTATTCATTACGTCATGCATCAGATAGGCCATGCGTTCAATATAAAGATGGTTTATAGGTAGAATGCGAGAACGAGAAAAGGCAGGAATAGCACTATCGAAAAAGTAGATAAATCGAAGCGCTTTTTTCTGTAGGAGTAAAATTTTATTCAAATGACTTTGAGACGCTTGGCCCCAAGCACATAAACCATAAGTGAGATAAGGCTCAATTAGCGACTTATATATAGTAATAAGAATATTGTTGGGAAGAAAATGCCTGAGTTTTGAAATAAGACCTACAGTTTTACTTATTTTTTCACTAATCAGGTCAATATGAGGTTTCCACGTTAGATTGCGATCAAGTAATACACCCAAGTATTTAACATAATGTTTATGTTCTAAGGAAATACTGTTTATTTTTATATTAACGTCATAACAGACTTTTTTACGTGAATGAGAAAATATAACATAATTGGATTTTTTTAATATTTAAAGTAAGTTTATTTACTATAAGCCATTCATTTAGTTTCTTTAGTTCTATATTCATTACATTTTCCAAGGTTCTTAAGCATTTATTAGCATAAATCATATTGGTATCATCGGCAAATAGATGAAATTTAAGAATCTTAGAAAAAGATGAAATATCATTAATATATAATAAAAATAAAAGTGGTCCAAGAACAGAACCTTGTGGTACTCCATAGGAAGTGTAATTTTTATTTGAAATATTGTTGGAAATTGCAGTAGTTTGCGCTCTGCCCTGAAGATAAGATCGAAACCAGTCGTTAACTATTCCTCTTATGCCGTACAAATTCAGTTTACCTAATAAAATATTATGATCAACAGTATCAAATGCTTTTGAAAGATCGATAAAAACACACATGAGAATAATTTGCGGTCTATATTAGATTGTATGGTGCTAATTATATCAAGAATGGCATGCTGGGTAGAATGTTGTTCTCTAAATCCATATTGAAATTTGTTCAATAAATTGTTTTGATTAATAAAGTCAATAAGTCTTTTATACATACGTTTTTCACAAATCTTGTTATATATAGAGAGCAAAGCTATGGGTCTATAGTTATCTGGTTCGTTTTCAATTCCAGATTTATATATAGGTATAATTTTTGCTACTTTCAATTTCGCAGGATACTGACCAAGACTAACGGAAATGTTCATGATAAAAGCCAAATGTTCACTTATTAAATGCCGTGATGCTTTTAGAAAATCTACAGGGCAGGAGTACAAACCGTGTGCTTTTTTTGCTTGGAGAGCCATTATTTCATCTTCAACTTCATATCTATTTACAGGATTAAAAAAGAATGAATCACATTGATTTATATTTCGTAAATAGTCAGAAAAATGCTTTTCAGAATGTGGGATTTTACTTGCTAAGTTAGACACAACAGTGGCAAAGTGTGAGTTCATAATGTTGCATATTTTTGATGAGCTATATTCATTATTACCTGTTAGTGGGTTTTTTAAGCAATTTATAGTTTTATTATTTTTCTTTTTTAGTATGAATGAATGAATGCCCTTCCAGGTTTGTTTCATGTTGTTAATATTTCATTCAAAATAATTTGTGTAATATTGTCTCTTTGAAGTTTTAATTAAGTTTGCCAATATATTTCTATAGTATTTATATTTACTTGTATTGCCTTCGTAAAATAATTGATTCTTAATACGAATAGAGCGACGAATACCATGGGTTATCCAAGGTTTTGACATTTGTTTAATTTTACGTTTTGATAATTTACGAGCTGGAGCATGTTTATTTACTAAATAGTTTATTTTATTGTAAAGTCGAGTAAACAAAAGATCGACATTAGTGCTATTATCAAGAATTACTTCAGGACGAATGACAAAATCGGCTCTAGAAAGATCACTTGTAAAGTCCTCAATAACTTTTTTTGAGATGTGTCGTTTTTTGTTTAGTGATAATCCGGCATATTCATTAGGCTCAATTGTGATGCAAAATTGAGAAAACTTTAGTGAATCATAAAAATTGAGAAAACTTTAGTGAATCATAAAAAGACAATTTTAGAGAAGGAGGAATTCTCAGAAAAAAAGCAAAAGGAAAAGGACAAGATACGAAAAGACTGAAGGCGCTCCAGGATTCATTCAACTGAGTCAAATGGCTTTGGAAGAAGAAAAAAGCAAGAGATCAGGAGTCATCTGTCTCTGGTAAGAAGTGAAAACGTAGTATTATTTTTGCTTTGATTTAATCACTAAGAAAGAAAGAAAAATTTACAAAAATAAATCGATTTTATTTCTCAAGCAAGGACAGTGGTCGATTCGTTGATATAGCAACCGCAAATCTGTCGTAAAAGAAAATGGCGGACTACTCGTGTGGAGAGTCGGCTGTCGTTAACGTTGACTCTAAAAGCAATCCTTTATGGATTTGCACAATTATTTCAATGACCTTTTGTCCTTTGTAAATTAGTATTATCCCTGGAGAAGTGCAGGTTAGTGGTTTCTCTTTTATTTCTGAAATTCTCTTGGTGAAGTCTTTCTTTAGCCAAGTTTTGTTTATAAACTTTCCTTGTTATATAAGCCTAAATACCTTGTAGAGTAAAATGTCTGTCTTTTAAATCATGTAAATTTATTTGGCGGCTGATTACGTACGAAATGTTCAATTTGAAATGCTCAAAATGTCCTCATTAGTTTTGAAAACAAAATTACTCAACACTCACGTTTCTAGTTTTCCTGTAGTTGAGAAATGATGTTTAAGAATTGCTTTGAAATATATATCGCCAAGAAAATATTATGCAATTTGCTAAAAAAAGCCACTACTTAAGTTTTGACATTTTTATTTGAGAAAATAACTCAAAGCAGCATTTAATTCATTTTGAGAAACTCAGATAAGAGATTAGTCATAATGTTCAAGAACATGAGTTTAAAGTGATGAGCTGTTATTGCAAAGTATATGTACAACTGAAACCATTGGTTTTCATTCTCACTACATCTGTAATAATGTGTATGAGGGTAAACAAATTACATTTATGGATAAGTGACATTGATAGATACTATATTTACTATTTAGAACAATATAGTGCTGATCCAACAATGGTAAACAATGCAGTCAGCATAAAATTGTACTATTTAGCATTGTTAATCTTTGACAGATTTATTGTTTTTACATAAACATATTTTTAACTAAAATTAAACTTTAGTACATAAATATAATTTCCATCAATTCCAATTAAACAAATGAATGAAAAAACCCAAATTCTGTCATATTTAATGGACATAACCAACCACTACAGCAATGTTTATCTTAACTAAAATTACTAGCTATATTTGGTTTGTGATTTTCCCATTGTATGAGCAGATATTTTACAAGTTACAAGTCTTACGACTTAAGAGGTGTTGCATGAGAAAGTCAAACAAAGTTGGAAATGAAAATTCAAAGCCCCCCCTGAAACTTTGTGTGCTGGCAGGTCCTCGGGGGGAATGAACAAATCGAGACATATTTCATCTCAAAACGTCATGGTTGCCATGGAAACCGCCGCTGACCAAATTGGCCACGGGCTCATGTTTTCTGCAAAAAAATCAAGCCTTGCAGGGTGAAATATAGAGCTCTGCTACTCGCTCAAAATCTTCCCAATCAACTTGAAAGTTAGCAAGATGAAAGATCAATCTTAGTTCTAAACATATGTATAGTATTGTTGTAAATTAGAGTGTTTTTGGAATTAGAGAAATTACGCTTATCATGGCTCCCTGTCGGCATTTTTTACAAATGACAAAATCACTATCCATTTATTGTACGATTTCTCCAAAAGTACTCACAATTAGAACACAAAACTCCGTCAATAGAAAGGTGGAATAACAGGGTAACTAAAACATATAATAGATTTTTGGGCATTCAAATAAAACAACAACAAAAATGCAACGATTTTCATACAAAATTTCAAAGTATCAAAAACTTTGCATATTTTGAGCTAAATCATTTAAATTGAAAAAGTTTTCCAATAACAATTTCTTTTACCCAGAATGAGGATCACTAACTGTTTTTATGTTTGCTTTTGCCTTTTGATATTTTAAGTTTGAAATTAAAGAGAAATCGTATTCATATGTGGCTACCCTTTATGATATATTTGCATCATATCGCAACGAATATTCAATCTTCAATAATTGATCCATCTCTCGCTATTTTAATCCAATCGTGCATAAACAAGGTACTTGGAAGTCTTTAAAAGTCAGAAGACCTTTCTTTGGATAGCAATTAGCAATTGTCCTCTCCGAATGTATAAACAAAACAGCACATTTTTGCTTCGTAAAATACACCAAAATTACTCGTTAAAAATTGGTCTCTATTTCCATCCAAATACGTCTTT
Organism: Diadumene lineata; assembly: GCA_918843875.1. Lineage (NCBI taxonomy): Eukaryota > Metazoa > Cnidaria > Anthozoa > Actiniaria > Diadumenidae > Diadumene > Diadumene lineata. The sequence continues at coordinate 15,988,979 of OU974071.1, read as the reverse complement.
TTCTTTGGCTCAACTCAATACCTGTACTCTATGGAACCACCAAATGAGTAAAACCTGTGCTTAGTGTTATATTTGCATTAATTTTCATCAAGAGACGGTCTAAAGTTGACATATAAATTCACCAAAAATGTTAGAAAGAGCGAATACAAGAAATGAAATATACCGCTGACCGGCCGAGCGATGTGTTTAATTGAAAAAAAAAAGTAATAAAAATAATAAATAAACAAACTTTTTTATAAAAAAGTTCCGGAATGAAAATTCGATAAACAAAATAATCCAAGCAAATTGATATATAACTGTTTTCTTGGGTAGCTTACTTTTTATTTGGTGTTTGAATATATAACACAGGGATCCCAGGGATAGCAAAGTAATGTATGACATTGTTTGGCGGCATTTTTTTTGTTTTTTTTGTTTTGTTAAGGTTGTATTTTTTTCCTTTTCTTCTTCTTCGTTTCCTGGTGTTTTGTTTTTCCTTTCTTGATTTTTTTTTCTCGTTATTTTCTTTCTTTTTTAAGTTTTCTACTTTTTGTTTCTGTTCCTTTTTGTTGTCGTTGTTTGTTGTTTTTGTTTTTTGTCTTGATAATGGCAAAGTATTGTATATCTCTTATTTTCCATTTTGATATTGTTTTTTAAATGCTATGAAATTAGATATTGCGCTTATCAACTGATGTCGTACCAGAGCCCCTGTTTTCTTGTGACCTGCGACAAACAACGAGGGCAACAGATGAATATGCGCATAAGCAACTAAACCGGAAACCATAAAAACATTGTATTGGATTATACCAGAGCCCTCGGTCTTTGCTGCACGTCATAAGAAAATGCGTGCTTTGGGTACGAGATTGTACAGTTAGATGATTTTTTTTAACCGTGGTTGAAAATGTTTTTGTTTTTGTTTGCCTGTTTGTTTGTTTGTTGCTTTCTTTTTAGCTACGAGTCACGCCTGTGCGGTTGATTATGTATGTCGTGATTGATGCGCATATAGTTAAAAAGGGCTTCTACGTAGGCTTCCTTTTTTCTAGCTCCCTGACGCTTCTGGAATTGCATGGCTGACACAAACTTTCTTGAGAATGGTCATTTTTTGTTTACGTAGTTCGTCTTTGTCCATGGCATCGATCACGATGGTACTTGCAAATAGAATATAATGCGGCGTCATTTGCATCAACATTAAACACAGCTAATAATATAACAATGAAGTAAAATAAAAAACGGTAGTTAATTTATTTATTTATATTTATTTAGGATTTTATAAAAAAAATCCTTGTATTTTCCATGCTATTTTGATTGCACATAATCACTTATATCTATGGTTATCGACAAACACGACGAAATTCAATTAAAAACTTGTTTGTTTTTTTTTTGTTTTTTTTTGTTTGTTTTTTTTTTTCTCTCTCAAACTCGAGTACGGATACACCTTCCAAACTCAAAATAATCCATATAACAATATAGCAGTAACTATTAAGCAATGCTCATATAAAAATGTATCATAAAGTTTGTACGACATAAAATCAAATCCATTTCACTGTTGACTTGTCCATGTTGTTTTCCAAGACAATATGTTCTAAGATGTGAACTTATGTCTTTCTGACAATCTTGGATTGATATTTGTTCGCCCGTGCATGTACTTTTGCTTTGCGAAAGCTGAAAAAACGAGCAACTCTCTAAAGTAGAAAACTGTTCCTCAATCAAAAGCAACTGACTGGAATTTTGCAACCTACATGTAATTATCTCAATGAATATTTATTAACTGCTAAGTATATGTAGAGAGTGGATAATTAAGTACAAGCACGAACCTCAGATTAGTTTTAATGATTCTCCAACAAAATTTAGCTGCAAACTGTCCCTACACAAGTCTGTGATAGAATGAATGAATGAACGAACGACGAATGAATGAATGAATGAACAAACGACAAATGAATGAATGAAATGAATGAATGAATGAATGGTTGAATGAATGAAATGAATGAATAAATGAATAAATGAATGAATGAATGAATGAATGAATGAATGAATGAATGAATGAATGAATGAATGAATGAATGAATGAGTGAGTGAATGAATGAATGAATGAATGAATGAATGAATGAAGGGATGAATGAATAAAGGAATGAAGGTATGAAGGAATGAAGGGATGGATGGATAGATGGATGGATGGATGGATGGATAAATGGATGGATGGATGAATGTATGAATAGATAAATGGATGAATGAGGGAGAGAAAAAAGAGAAAAAAAGAGAGAAAGAAAGTGAAAAAGGGAGGAGGGAGAAAGAAAGGTAGAAAGAATGAGAGAAAGAAAGAAAAACAGAAAAAAGAAAGCGCAAAAAAGTCTAAGAAATCCCTAGGACATTTTTGCGATTATAAAAAATATATAGTTAATATTGTAGCATCTCAAAAACAATATCAAAATAAAAAAATAGGACATCTGTTACCTTGCCATCATCGGCATTCCTGTGTCTTATATACAAACGTAAAATAACAAGAAAATAAAAAAATACTAATAATACCAAGGCAGCTGTCTAAGAAACCAGTTATACATCAGTTGCTTTCGATTGAGTTTTATTGAATTTGATTCCAATATTTGTCATAAGATTTGTAATTGATTAATGAACACACTCTTCGACCAGTCAGCGGCATCTTTCAGGTCACTTCCGGTATTAGCACTCGCATGAAATTATATGTCACCTTTAGAGCGTTTTTTTAATTATCGAAATTGATGCAAATATAACACTAAGCACAGGTTTTACTCATTTGGTGGTTCCATAGAGTACAGGTATCGAGTTGAGCCAAAGAAAAAGACGTATAGAAATAGAGACCAATTTTTAACGAGTAATTTTGGTGTATTTACGAAACAAAAATGTGCTGTTTTGTTTATACATTCGGCGAGGACAATTACTAATTGCTATCCAACAAAAAGTCTTCTGACTTTTAAAGACTTTCATGTACCTTGTTTATGCACGATTGGATTAAAATAGCGAGAGATGGATCAATTATTGAAGGCTGAATATTCGTTGCGATGATGCAAATATATCATAAAGGGTGGCCACATATGAATACGATTTCTCTTTAATTTCAAACTTAAAATGTCAAAAGGCAAAAGCAAACATAAAAACAGATAGTGATCCTCATTCTGGGTAAAAGAAATTGTTATTGGAAAACTTTTTCAATTTAAATGATTTAGCTCAAAATATGCAAAGTTTTTGATACTTTGAAATTTTGTATGAAAATCGTTGCAGTTTGTTGTTGTTTTATTTGAATGCCCAAAAATCTATTATATGTTTTTACCCTGTTATTCCACCTTTCTATTGATGGAGTTTTGTGTTCTAATTGTGAGTACTTTTGGAGAAATCGTACAATGAATGGATAGTGATTTTGTCATTTGTAAAAAATGCCGACAGGGAGCCATGATAAGCGTAATTTCTCTAATTCTAAAAACACTCTAATTTACAAAAATACTATACATATGTTTAGAACTAAGATTGATCTTTCATCTTGCTAACTTTCAAGATGATTGGGAAGATTTTGAGCGAGTAGCAGAGCTCTATATTTCACCCTGCAAGGCTTGATTTTTTTGCAGAAAACATGAGCCCGTGGCCAATTTGGTCAGCGGCGGTTTCCATGGCAACCATGACGTTTTGAGATGAAATATGTCTCGATTTGTTCATTCCCCCCGAGGACCTGCCAGCACACAAAGTTTCAGGGGGGCTTTGAATTTTCATTTCCAACTTTGTTTGACTTTCTCATGCAGCACCTCTTAAGATTTTGCACTTTTTTGAGCTTTTAGATTTGCATATCAACAAAATAAAGATACAATATGGCAATATTAGCTTAAAACCAATCTTTTTATACAGTGGAGGCTAATTTGGCTCAAATCCCGCTTGACTACTGCATTGTTTTAGAATCATTTCTCTTTTTGACATTAAATTGAACATTGAATTGTTTTCTCATTTTTTTTATTTGCTCAGTTTTTTTATGTTAAATTAGATTTTTGTTTGTTTATTTGTTAGCTGTAATCTCTTTATCAGTGTTTTGCAGCTTATGTGTGTTTGTTTAGTATTTTTTTATCAGAGACTGTAACAGTTATATTTGATATTGAAGAATAAATGAAAAAATGCTGCTTGTATTTGATAAGAGAGGCAGAGGACAGAAGGGAGTATTGAAAGCATAATATGCGTCCTCCTGAAATTCTGTATGTAAATAAAATAAATAATTATGAAAAAGGTCGACTAAATTAAGTCAGGAAAACTAAACATAATTTTTCTTAAACGAAATGATATTAAAGTGGTTATCACCCTTTGAATGAAATTTATGTAGTTAATTCTACTCACTGTCAGCTTTCGAATGAGGTATATCTTATAAGGGTATTCGATAAAATACTACCAAGTTATTCGATGCGAAAGTTAGCAATTTGTTTGTATTTTTACAAGGTCGTCCGAATGACGGAAATGACGTACATGCAGGTACCTAATATGCGCATTGAGCGATATCCGGTTTACTTTTCTTCCGGTTTTCATATATCCGGTTTGTATATTTACGGTTGGTAGTTGATGAACTGAAATGTTCAACACACTTCATTACTGATAGCTACTGATTATTAGTTGATAATATGCAATTTTACTGCTTTGTAGAAGACTGTTTAAAGCTACGAAAATAGAAGTGGTTGCCAGAATGAAAATGATAATGCTGTGTATCTAGCCAAAGTAATTTTTTTTCTAAACGTGTGAAAATCCATATCAGTTATCTCGAATATGTCGCCTAATTTCCGACAAACATGCACCCGGCAAAATGGATACATTCACAGCTTTCAGGCTTTTATTCCATATTCCTAAGCACGTTAAAGAATAGCTACACAGCAAATCGTATATTCCGGCAATTTTATAATTGACGAAATGATTTGCAAATGGGAAAACCGTCGGATTCTGGCAGCGAAGAACGCGCTTTGACATTCAAACGCTTTGCTTTGGTTTGCTCTGGCAAGCTTCATTTGAATGTCAATGTGATTTGTGAATACCTTCGTGAGAGCAGAATTCTTCTTTTAATCCGCTAAAGTATTCAGTCATATTCTGATAAATCCATGCATTAACGGCTTTGTTAAAAATCCCAATAATCATGTGAAAGAGTACAATGAGTCTTATATAACGCATACATTGTTTAATCAGAAAATTGTACATTGCTACATAAATATCATATGCATGAGACGCAATTAAGGTAATTCCGTAGAAATTAAACTAGACATGGAAATGCTTTGAAACTTTCCACAAAAATATTTTTTTAATTTGCTTATTTCAAAAATCAAATAAAAAAAAATGGGGTCCCCAAACTCGTTATCTCGCGAGAATTATTTGAAAAGTACCATGTTTTGTATTTTGGGAGTAAAATTCGAAAATTCAAAACTAGTTAATTACTGGTCCATAAATATTTCTAGACATACACAATTCTCTTGATTTTGCTATTTTCCCATAAAGATATAAGTGGATATAAAAATCATATAATTATTTGATCAGAGAAACCTTTTTTTCTAACCAAAAATGCTAAATTTCTAGTATAGAGTATGGTGTTTGAGGAAAGTCGAAGTACCTATTTAAGACACATTTCTTGAAATATCTCAAAAGCTAGACATGGAAGTTTATTGACGATTAGATATGTGAGAGAAAACATAGTTCTTGAAAAAATAAGAAAATAAAAAAGATAGGTTGTCCGAGTTCGTTTTCGTGCTATAGCCGTCTAAAGAACTCAAATGTGTGAAAATCTATACATTGCCGGGAGAGGACTGGGCGAGTTACAGAAATATCGCGTTTTCTTGCTTGAAAATGTCTGAATTGTCCGGGTTTTTCTTTAAATCACTTCTCAAACGTAATCTGACTAGAATCCACAATAAAATTCATAATAGCAAAAATTTTGAAACATGCGCAGAACTGTGCGCAGTGCAAAACTACGGAATTACCTTAATGAACCCGATTATACAAACAAAATCAGGAATTATAAAAGTCAGATAAATATCGCTTGTTGCCTCCGTTCTCGAACTTAATCGTTTACACTAGAAATGAAATATTAAAATATTAAATATGCAAACCGGATATATGAAAACCGAAAGAAAAGTAAACCGGATATCTCTCAATGCGCATGTTAGGTACCTGCATGTACGTCATTTCCGTCGGACGACCATGTAAAAATACCAAAGAATTGCTAACTTTTGCATCGAATAACTTGGTCGTATTTTATCGAATACCCTTAAGATATACCTCATTCGAAAGCTGACAGTGAGTAGAATTAACTACATAAATTTTATTCAAAGGGTTATAACCACTTTAAACTGCATATTGTCGTATTCTATTAATAACTAGAAACATTTGCTCCCTATTTTTCCAAGAGAAAATGGTATGGTATATATTTATAATGTCGACTGTGCTTCTTTCTTTTATAGTACTGAAACATTTAAATTCACTACGCATAGCTTTTAGTTTTGATTTCCTATAAGCAGTTTTAATTTATTCATCACAATGTCACAAAAACGCAAACAAGCAAAGACTCCTACATAGAGACCACAAATGGCACATGACAAGTTTTTGAAGCAATACAAAAACCACAACACATTTAAAATAGTTACGTTTTTCAGTCAAAATTGATTTCTGTCCTCCGTGAGATTAATTTTTGCACTGAAATAAATCATCCATGTAGATCTCTCTATATGTATTTTATAATATTTATTCTCACTCATGAATACTAACGAGTGACGAGTTCTATAATTATAAAACTACTGAGAAAACACTCATCCTCATTTATCAATGCTACATATATTATAATTTATTATCATTTTATTATCAACTAGTTATGCAAAAATATCCGGATAGAAGGTTGCAATCGATGAGATATACTCTTAGTAAAGTAGAATGATGGGTATTTACATGATTTGCTGTCTTAATAGCAGATATATGCAAATTGAGTTATATGGTTACATGATATACTGGTTTTCTTCGAACATTCTTAAATATTTCACCATACTTTTCCGTGCTGTTATTGCAATAGCAAAACGTTTTTTTTTTAGTTTGAGCATTTGATTTTAAGAATAATAATAAGACGCACGAGAAAGCTATATTATTTTTACCCCACGTAAAAAAGTCACTGTACATTAAAGCCGATACCTTTAATGACGCGTATTAGGAACTCACAAAACATACCAGTCAGCATATATTTTAGCAGACAACAAGGAAAATTCTATTCAGTGATTTTTTAATGAAAATATTTACAGTTATTGCTATATTTCCGAAAAACAAAACTAAATATAATTATATCGATAATGAGTTAACGTGCGGTCTGATCCAAAAAGCAGCAATGTAATTTCTTTTCATTAGTATTGTGATATATTTTCAGCGTTCTATAACATCTTCATAAAAAAGAGGCGTGTCACTAGTGACTTAGAAATTGTTTTTTTAGACTAGAGATGATTAAAAGTTAAACCTTATTAAGTATAGTATATTACAAACCTGTAGTTTTCTGCAACGATAAGAATACAACTAGAACCAGGAAATGGACAGCAACAAGACGTACAACGTTCGCCATTGCTCAAACAGGAAACTATTAACATCATCGTATAGCAGTGTAGTTCAATCACGCTAATGACGTCACTTTTGTTTAAGCATTTAGATAGAATTTTTAAGTAGTACAGATTGAAGTAAGTTGTTTTTGTAGTCGGTAACCATTAGGCCATATTCATGCGACTTCGGATAGATTTGAAAACGTAACTGAATCTACCCAGTTAGGTCTTCTTTCCAAACTAGATTGCATATGGATCGGCAATGATTTTTTGTTACAGTTTTAATTTGGTGTAAATGTTTATGGCAAATTAAAGATTAGACTAGCTATTTCCTTTGAAAGTGAATGCTGCGAGAATCGATTTATCAACATTAGGGATATCATTGTAAAAACCTGTAAAACAATGTGTAATAAATCGTAGTAATCAAATATTGGCAATACTGATAAATGGCAAAAGACGAAGGGTGTTATAAATTATGCTTAAGTGTATTGCATAGGTTTCTGCAAATATAGAGTCGTATGCAATAACTTGTGAAATTATTACTAAATTAGTCAAACAGGAACAAACTCTAATTCCATTGTAGTTAGAGTGAAGTCAGTTAACCCGTCAAATAAAAATAACTTCATATACCATAGTCAAAGTGACAAAATGAAACAATGGAAATAGAGACTTACGTACTGCAATTTTAAGGGTTAACTAACTTATTATCCGTATTTAAAAGTATAAAAATTAGGTAAACCTTATAGCGGATTTAATGAAATGAATTATTAATTAATTATTCATTCATTCATTCAAAAATGCTCTCAAAAATGACTATAGATAAAAAACAAAGAAATGAATTAATGAATGAATAAATCCATTTAAATAATCATAAAAGGAAAAAAAAATGACAAGTGGGGGATAATTTCTCATTTTTTGCCATGTTATTTTCTTTTCATGATCAAATAATCAAATAATCAATACATGTAGAAATATTCAAATCTTTATGCATGCGACAACATTTTATTATACGCAAGAAATATGCACAAAAATGCGAAGAAAAACTATTTGATCATATTTTGTTTTAATAGCAACAGTCTACCGGCTTCCTTTATGTTGTTATCCATGTTAAAATAGCACTTGTCAATTAAAACTGATTATCCAATGAGAAGTTAGAAAAGATCTTTGTGAGTGTTCGTCTTCCCTTTTACCTCTTTTGAAATGCTGCAAATGCATCGCATATTTGTTTTGTTTTTGTTTTTATGAACTTTTTGTCGACGTCGATTTTACTGTTAAAAGTAGATTAGTCGATAAGTAATGATTGAAAAATCCATGAAGAATCCATGAAGAATACGGCCTTTTTTACCATCAGCGACAAACTTGTCAAATAAACTCTTTCAGAAAATACAACTTGTAAAATCTCCAGCTTTGAATGACTATTAAATGAAGTATCTATTAACATTTCAACAGCTCTGCAATGACTGTACATTTGAATAGTTAAGAACAGCGCCACCAGCGACCCATTTGTCAGTGAAGTTATTTTTCTTTTTCCCGCAGCGGTCTTTGTTTCTCTTTCTCAGTCAAATCTCTTCAAGCCGTCAGTTTACTATTTTCATGCTTTTTGTCCAGTGTAGAAATACATTTTGTAGAAAAATTTCAAAACTGCAAAACAAAATGATTGTTTTGGCGCCCATTAAAACTGGTCAGCATTTTCGCGCGGAAGTGGTACACGGACGGACGTTGTACGTATTTTCGAATTCCGGGCTTCCTGTGGTCGATTTCAAATGAGCTCGATGATTTACCATATTTTCTAAATTATGGTGCTCCGCTTGCGCGGGCCTTCTTCCGCGCGGAGCTCCGCTATAAAATGGTATTAATTATAGCATATAGTATATAGCAATTAAAATTTTTAATTTTATTTAATGTGTATTTATTATAAACGAATCACTAACTCTTTTATCTTAAAAATTACAGTAAAATAAAATGATGTCAAGACTGTAAAATTGTAAGCGAGTAAAAACTGTAGAAACTATATAATTCTTGACACTTTTGAACCTTCGGTTAGAATTCGATCGATTTCTGTTGTCCAAGTCAAAATGCGAATTTGCACATAACAAAGCCGAAAGACTCATAAAAGCACATTGTCTTCCTCTAGAAATATAGCCTGCGTTGCCGGCGGTCTGCAGTTTTTGGGAGAGAGAGAGAAAGGGAAGAAGCGCCTGCGCGATTACATTAGGTTTTTGAGTTGTCCGTTCACCAGTGAACGGGAATTGTTGATTGGCTAAAATGGTGTCAATCAAAAATGAGCTGTCATGGAATGTTACGCATTATAAATATGTCAAAAGATGGCGAACGACATATTGATAAATACAAATCACTGAAATATCTCGAAAGTTACGATCGAAAGATTACTCTTAAGATCGAACAGCAACAACAACTGGCAATCGAATATTTACTGAATGGTGGAAGATGTCCAGGGAGTTTTACCGACTGGTTTTGGTAAAAGCATGATTTTCACTGTAATTGGTTTATTGAAGAATTTACAATCTACGCGAACAAAAAGCATCATCATAATTTCACTGCTAACCAGCTATCTGAACTGCAATCCATTGAATGTAAAATTAAATTAAAATAATTTATAAACGCCTCGGCAGTACAGGTTTTAGAACCTCGATTTCTGGAGGCTGTCAAGGACGGAAATATCAATGTCTCAGTCATTGTAGTCGATTACTGTCAACTATGTTATTTTACTATCAAGAAATTCTTCAACACGTCCAATTGAGATAATGCGCTATCATTGTCGGCTGAACTATCAACATAACATTCAGTTAGTGATTTCTTTGCTGGCGATCGCTTTACGTTTTTTCTTGTTGCTATCTTGCTTGAATCGAGGTGGTAAAGTTTCGGTAGTGACGTTTGGAACATTTTTTGTTAACTACATCATTTCATTTGTTGACAGTTCACAGCCAACGTTTCTTGCGAGCCTTACGCGGGTTTGAAAACGTTTTCACTTGACAAATACGATGTTTTCTCGAAGTTACCATACACGAGTTTCAAAGGACATTTGCAAAATCTACGAAAGTCGTTTTTCTTCTGTGGATTAGGTTTTATCCCAAGTATAGCAGTTTTTTCCCCGTTTCTGCATTTTTGTAACACGTTAAAGTGATAGCTATTAAAGAACTACCATGTTTTGATCGTCACGCATCGATAATGCTCTCAAATTACGCTGGTATTTCATTAGTTTAAAAAAGGACGGTCCGTCGCGGCTCGCTGCACAAGAAAGTGGGTGGCTAATCGAAAACCCAATGTAATCGTGCAGGCGGTCCTTCCCTCTCTCTCTCGCCTAAAACCGCAGACCGCCTGCAACGCAAGCTACTAGAAATATCGCTAAAAACGATTAATGCCCTGATGAATACTTCCACGAGCAAAAAAAGTAGTATTAAACATGATAAATGTTCATACATAACCTCACTTTACACTGCAAAAGACACAAATACACAAACCATGTGGTTTATACACATATCACTGTGTTTTGACCGCTGATTGCGTAGTTATTGATAGTGCAGTCGCTGTTAAGTACGACAGAGATGGCGTGTGGGTAATGGACATCGCGACAAATATTGTTATTTTGCTGAGAAAATACAGTTGTTTTCAAAAGCCCGTGTTATACACTTTAGCGTGGTTAAACTTGTTACAACTTATTACACTTTATTGTACACATTTAATTTTATTTTTTAGTTATAAACAGTACATTATTTCTCTTTTTGATCAATACAAAATATTAATGTACTGTATAAAAAACGAGCAGCAGTGTTTTATCAAGTATAAAAACTCGAGCGCAGAGTTTTTTTATATGACTTCAAAAACCCCAACACTTATAAAACCAAATATTTCAAATACAATTTTGAAAAATAAGCGAAACAAGTAATAAAACTGACTGGTGGTCATTCTGATCATGCGCAGAATTTCTGATGTGTGTTGAATATGCGTCCCACATTTGAGTCTGGTCCTTCAGAGTTCAAGGAGGACAAACTTTCGCAAATAACAGGTTCAATTCCTTGGACCATGCATTTTGGTCACATGACTGAACAGAGGTTGCTTCGTAGCATGCAAAGTAATCTCATTACTATTCATATAAAGGTACATTACCTTTATAAAAAGACTCTACAGTCTTTATATAAAGATTCATTGAATACAAATGAGAGTATTTTATGGGTATAAAACCTCATGCATGTGATCAAAATTGGACCACGGATTGGACTAGATGCTCATGAATTATTAATGATTTTTGAAAGAAATATAAAAAAATATATTTACAATTTCCTTTTTGATTGGTCGAGAGGAGTACAATGAATTCTTAATTTGCATTCTGCAGAGTACAAAATAAGTTGTCATAGCAACCAATCTTAGGGAACAAAATGGACGGCCGCGAAGCATATAGAGAATTTGTCTGCGCATGTCAGAAAATTTTAGCCCGCGGTCATGTTTACATTTTTTTCTACGACCGGGGAACTTTTGAGTTCCAATCGCAATCTTAGCGATCTTCAATTTAGGAAAATATAAATGGATACTTAAAGTCTATCACTTTGTAATGTGCTGTGACTAAGTCAAGCAAATGTGGAGGTTTTTGATCTCAAAATATTTTTGAGCAAAAGTCCGCAAAACGAAGAAGAAAAGACAAACCTACTGCATTCGTATGAGGACTGCTGCCAAAATAAAAGAAGTAGCAGAAAACTTTTTCCACAGATTAACAATCAAAGGTCACGGGAATTGTGTGGTACAAAATGATTTCTTATTGAGGATCGATTTTGTGGAGTGATGAGCAGATTATTTGCGCATTTTGCAAGTTTTGGTCAACTTTCCTTCTTGATAAGCGGTATGTTTGAGGGGCTGCGCCGAAGCTAAATAAAACTGATGCGAGACGTCAAACCACATTCTACATCACAGCATTGTTATTTTTTTAAGAAAGATTGGCCAAAATGTGATATTGCGATATTTGTTGACTCCATGGTTGTGTTTCTCCTCTCAAGCAATTTCGACTGATTTGAATACCGAACCTGAAATTAGGTTAGAATGATCTTGATTAATCCAAATAAATGTGAAAACACAGATGAACCACCAAATTTTGTAAATTTCTGGTCAGGCTTTTGTTGATATACTTCTATCTTCACTAAATATAAACTTTAACTCAAGCACGGAGAAGATTTGTCAGTCTTACTCTATGGTCAATTTTTTCGCATAAATTTGAAGAAAAGTCGAGCATAAATGTTATGCGCCGCTACGTTTTTCCTTGGTATGCTTTCTTTAATAATCGTAGATTAGTGTTATACTTTTGGTTTTCGATAGAGTATTGGCCAAAATCTTTGATTGGCAGTCAAAGACGACCTAGTCTTGTTGTGAAAGCGGCCATATTGCAGAATCTTGCACATACTTCATGGTTATAAACAAACAAATTGTTATGCTAATGTCCAATAAGAACTATATTAAGCCGTACGGAAATAACGGCCAATCACTGTATGGTTGGAACAGAGACTTTTGACAGCTGAAGTATCGCTTTTGTGAATTGGGATTAAAGGGGATTTAGAAGGTATTTTTCTTTCGCGTGATTATAGCGGCTTCTACCATTAACTTACGACATGCGCAGACAAATTCTCTATATGCTCGGCCGCGACGGCTGTCTTGGAGATGATTTTGAAGAAGCTGAAGTGCGAAGTTGAGCAGAAAAAGACAAAAATATATATGGAAACGAATGCTTCAAATTGGTTAAAGTTGGTGTCGTACTTGGTCAGACAAAAGAGGCCTAGACTTAGAAGAAAATTATCCTGAAGTCTCAAATTGCGAAATTTCAAGGTGAATCATCGCGCAGAATACAGGGACACATACGGGACTTTTCTATTGTTCTGGCGCCAGATTCAAAACGCCGACAGCGTAGTTAATGAGCCGTTAATGAGCCATCTAGTCGCATTTACAAAGAAAAGTGCTTAAAATGGGCAGACCTTACTATGTAAAACCTGGTTTACACTGTTTTAGACAAATAACTAAAAAAATGAACATGGTGCAAATTAAAGATGAGATATTTATCTATCGTTTGCACCCTGTAAGTTGGGAAAATTTGTTTTCAAACATTTCTCTTTTTCATCTTCAAAAAAGGGCAATTTCAGTGCTAATTTGTATGTAAACCAATATTCATATATATTCAACACAGTTTTTTTTGAGAATACACAAAGAAACAAAAAAATGAACATGGTGCATTCAAAAGATCTTGTTTTGGTGAACATTTTCCACATTTTTTGGTATTATTTTGACGTTTAGAAAGTTTCTCTTTTTAAATCTGAATATTTAAGCTAGTTATTTTCATAACTTGCTACGGTCGATGTTTCTTCGTAGTTACCGTACAGATTATTTAGTTAATTGGCCTTTTGTTTGTTGGGATTAGCACCCAACTTGTGATATTTTCTTTTGTGTTTTGACACAAAGGCGGAATTAGTGACAACACCGCAATCCTGAAGTCGTTCCAAATTTTCGTTTATACGTCCAGTAAGCTATATCTATGTTGTCATTCTACAAACTGCTGTATGTCGGTTTCTAGTGTTTATTTTTCTTCTTCAGCGATTTGCGTAATTAACTCAACGTATTGATAGTGAAGATCAAGATTAATTAATCTGAGTTAATAATTATTTCTTTCGGAAAGCTGAAATCGAAAGTTGGTTTGAAGCTGCAAATGTCACAAGAAATGAATTTTAAACAACTCATTCGAGTTTGTGAGAAGGCTATTTAAAAAAGTCACAAACAAACAAACTACACATTTTAAGGTTTCATTTGATATAAGTTTCATTGAGATTGGAAAAGAAATAAATTTTAAAAACAACTAATTCAAGCTTCAGTTGTCGGCGGCTTCACATTTCGAGTTTGTGAAATTATGAGGGTTTTTTGCTTTCAAACAAATTTGGTTTATGAACGCATCAAAAAAAGGTCACTAGTAAACAAACTACAAATTTTAAGTTTCCATTTGATATAAGTTTCATTAAGATTGGAAAAGAATGAACTTTATACAATTCATTTGAACTCGAGTTGTCGGCTTCATGTTTCGAGTTTGTGAGAAGGTCATTTTGAATGTTATTTTGCTTAAAGTAAACAAGTCTGGTTTAATAAACGTATCAAAAAAGTCACAAAAATAAACAAACTACACAATTTAAAGTTTCATTTGATATAAGTTTGGCCTATCATATGTAAACGCGCCGTTTAGCTAAAAAAATTCCTGTAAGAGCGCTCAAACTACTCATATAGCTTTGTGCGCCGTTTGGCACTGAGAATGTTTAATATCAAATTCGAACAAAATGTGCTGAGTGAAAATTATTAGTTTATTTATTTCTTTATAGTTGGTGTAGACTTGCGATTTTGTTTTATTGTTGTATCATAACATTTTGACACGCACGAAAACAATAAGCGGATAAGACAACAATAGGTGGATTTTGGTATTGAATTCTGAAACCCTGTGTCCGTAATTGCCTGTAGCTTTATCGGAAGAACTATTCAAAAACAGCCAATCACAACATTTATTCACACTGATTTATTCATATTTATGACTAGTGTGAATAATTTAGTACCGTAAGTAAATGTCCCTGAAAACAATAGCATTCTGCGCGATGGCTCATCAGGAGATGTTTTTATTGCAAAAAAATCAATTATTTGGACAAATCTTGATTGAGAATAATTCAACCGTAAGTAGAAAAATGATGTAATATATGTATCAATATAATACGGATTTATAATACGGATCTTTACCTTTTTTCATGCCGTTTGCTGGTAATGGATAATTTTGATTCAATAAGTTGCACACAAACTATCGTTTTGAGTCTCTTGAAGTCAACCTTTTAATGAATTGGTGGTTTTCAAAAAGACATTATCTATCTCAAAAGTGCGAACTTGATGAATATTCTGTATTGAAAGTAACTCGAGACTAATGACTCAAATTTATCAAAATCTCATCCTTTTTCACAGATGTAACGGGGTGTCCTTGAAGTATACATTGTATAGAAGACATAGTTGTTGTTGGATGTTGAAGTAAGGTAAATTACAGTGAAAGTATACAAATATCGGCTGACTTCCGGCGCATATGACGTCATATCAAGCAGGCTCAAGTACACGCTCTGCAATCAAGTCGGGTGACGTAATTCGAAAATTTGTAAACTTTAAGATTAAAAATTAACGTCTTACCGGTCTCGTATTTATTAACAAATTTCACAGCGATTTTATAGGTATATAAAGATTTAAAAGCAGTCATTTGTAGAACTTCTTCGGATCTGATCAGACTAGCACTTTAATGGGAAATAGTCGCATTGTATTTTTAAAGTCGGCGAAGCCTATTTATTTGTTTGTTCAAAAATGACGTTTTTACCGACATTCTGTTTCTTCGATATCATGGCTTTCCAGACTGAAAGTACTTGCTACATGTATATAAAACTAGATGTCCCTCCGCTGTTTTTATAACAATTACCTAATTGGTCTTCCCTTACTCCATGGTACCTTTAAAGTAGTATACCACAGTAGAATAGTGCGCATAGAATTAGGCACGTGTTGTGTGCTGTGGACTACCCCACCCCCATCATCTTCCACAAACGACCACCCCACTACTAATGATTAATCAAAACGATACAAACCACTATCGAATATCCCCTCGGTTAATTAGTTAGTGGATGACTAAATCTCATCTAGCACTAAAACGTTTTACACTGCACTAGCCGTAGCTATATTGTTATTATAACAGTGCCAACGAGCTGAAACACCTTCATAGATCAAATTATTAGATAATTTTTTTGTTGTGGGCAATACTCTTTAATTATTAAATTTATCATTTGGTGGCGTACACAAATATATATCATGACAATTATTCATAATATAAAAATTAGGTAAACCTAATAGGGGAGCTCCGATTTAATGAAATGAATTATTCATTCAATCATTGATTCATTTATTCATTCTCTACCAATTATCAAAATTGTTGATCAATCAATCAATCAATCAAAAATGACTATATATAAAAAAGCAAACAAATGAATGAATGAATGAATAAATCTATTTCATTAATCATGAACAGAAATTAACATAGTAAAAAAATGGAAAGGGATAATTTTCTCTTTTTTTCTGTTTTTCATTTCATAATCAAATAATCCATTCAAATATTTATGGATGCGACAACATTTAATTATACGCAAGAAATATGCACGAAAATGCGAAAAATACCCGACCGTATTTTATTAGTAACAGTCAACTGGCAAAAATCCCACTTGTCAATTAAAATTTATTGTCCAATGAGAAGAAAACAGAAAAGCACTTACATGGCTTCTTTGAGTTGTAAACAATAGATCCCCGCGCGATTCGCTCGCTTTACTACGCTCTTTTAGGTTTGAAAAATGTTATAAAAGTCGACGAAAACTTCACTTTTCTGGTAAAATGTGTAATAATTAACTTATTAGTAATCTAGCTATCTAATACGGCTGTGCATTTTTAATTATGATCAAATGTGAATACTGCGTAACTCGTTTAAAGTACACTGACGAATACAAAGTTTTATTGCAATTCAATAACAAATCAAAGAATTACAAAAATCAAATTAAAAACAACAACAAGTAACATATAAAGATCTCAGCGTTGGAGAAATATCTTACAAACAGAAGTAAATAGTTTGCAGGAATTATTGCACACTGCTTATATGTTGGTGGTAAAAAAGAAATTAATTAAAGGAAGATCGGCGAAAAATGTAAACATACCGGCGCCACGTTTCTTGTCCTATTCTGTCACTTTTCCACTAAAATTTTCGTCCTCAGTTTTGAGTATAATAAACTTGTTCATGTTTTCAGAACTTTAAAAGTGAAAAAAACATTTTCTCCGCCTCTAAAAAGTTTACACAGTTCAACAGAACGGCCGGCGTAGTATTGCTAGCTCGAGTTGCGTCAGTTGCTCGACCACACATTGTGCAAAATTTGCATTTCCATCCACTCCCTGAACTGGCAGTCCTACTTTGTTGACATACATCGTGTATGAAAAGTTATTTTTCGTTGTGAATAGTTGATAAATCTGCATTAATCCTAAAGCTCTCCGTGTAATATGAATTGCCCGTAAAAAAATGACGAATAAACAGGTGAAGTCATCTTCGTGATCGAGTGTTCATTTTGCTTTTCACCTCTTTTGAATAGCTGCAAATGCACAATGTCAATTTTACTTTTAAGAGTAGTTTAGTCGATGAGTAATGATTGAAAAACGCCACAAAGCCTCCACGAATCCGAAGAATACAGTCGTGTTTACCAGCATCTTGCAAACTCGCCAAATAAACTCTTCCAGAAAATACAACTTGTAAAATCTCCATCTTTGATGACTTTTAAGCACCAAAGAAAATTTTAACAGCTCTACATGACTTCACATTAATTTTGACTAGTTAAAAACATCGTCACCGGACTTGTCAGGGTAAATATTTTGAAGCTTTTCTTCGTTGAATCGTAGTTCTTTTTCTATTTGCAAATTCGGCTTACGCGACTTTGTTTCTCTTTCTCAGTCAAAACATCTTTGAGCCGGCAGCTTAGCTTGACTATTTTCTTGTTCTTTGTCCATTTTAAAAATACATTTGTAGAAAGTTTCAGTCAATAAACTGTAAAAAATTGAATGTGAATTTTGATGTGTGGAGATTAGTAAATTTTGTCAAAGATTTGGCGCCCGCTAAAAATGGTCAGCGACCTCGCTCGGCACGGACGCCGGACGGACGTATTTATGTACGTATTACGGACGCGCGGGCTTCCTGTGTCGGTCGACGAAAACTCAGCTCCATGGTTTACCATATTTTCTTAATTATGGTGCTCCGCTTGCGCGGGCCTTCGGCCCGCGCGGAGCTCCGCATAAATGAGTTATTTCATTCTAACAGTTGAAAGAGAAATAAGTTTACCCTATGTGTCTATTCATAATGAAATGAATACATAGAGGATATTACATGGGCGCGCGGAGATACGAATTTTGTCTTCGAGTGTTGAAAATATCTAACGAGTGAACGAAGTGAACAAGTTAGATATTTTCAACACGAGAAGATAAAATTCGTATCTCCAAGCGCCCATGTAATATTCTGTTTATTATAAAAACTCCAGTGAAATAGAAATATTCAAATTAAAACAATATTTTTTATTGGCGTTTGGTAACGTGTTATTTTCACATGTGAAAATAACATGTTACTTTCACGTGTGAAAATATCAATTTTTCGCGCGAGAGATCACGTGATATTTCACTGGAGTTTATATAATAAGAAGGTTTATTGAATCAATAACACTCATTGGTCTAGATTCATTTCTATTGTTACATTACACAATTTAGATGATCATGAACAGTCGGTAGTCAACAACAACAAAGAATTTAACATCAACATGAGTATGATCATTGTGATGAAATCATATTTAAAGAATGAACATTGGCATCAAATGATTTACCATAGTTCTTGTTTCTCATTTCGCATGCAGATCAGATAGCTTCTCTGCACTATATAGAGTTGGAAACGTGAAGTTTTCATTATTCCTGACTGATGGCACAGCGCAAACATCAAAATAAATACCACTAACGAGTACTTTTTATACACATTACTCTGACGAAGGACTAACGTCCAAGACGTCCGTTTTGCTTTCATCCCACGTTTTACAACTTATCGATATATTTTACAAGTGCTATTTTATGCTGATTCTAGTATTTTCTTTTGTTTAGTCAGTGCTGTTTACTACTAAATAATGACAACTGTTGCTCACATATATTGTTAGCTTTCTATTTTAGATGGAAGAACGAAATATCACATTTTCGTGCATTAATATCTATAGTTTAGATACGATGGAATCATTGGGATTAACATTCTCCCTTTAGAAAGTAAAACTACCTCCATGGTTGAGATTTTGAATGGCAATGAATAATCAATGACTTTTACAAATGCATTTATAAAAACTTTAAAGATACCATCAAACGATTATAACATTTATATTTTAACATCCTTAGCTGAACTGCCAGAAATTGTTATATTTTGGTAGATCGAGTTAGATGCATCGTCCTGTGTGGTTGATGAACCACCTGGACGATCAACCAATTTCTTCTTTCTGCTTGAAGGTGTCTTGGCAATTGAGTTTTTATTAAACTCCTCGTAACGACAATCTTGTCCTTGTTGGTTCAGTTCTAATTGCTGGCACATTCCGCGTGAGACCATACCAGATGAAGTGCTGGTATCTGCATTGGATGATGATCGTGTGCTGTGTTTTGGCGGATAGCTAGACTTTTTTACCTCACCTATGGATGAAGCCAAAGGGTTATTGTTTGGGCAGTACTAAACCACGAAACACCGAAACAGCGAAACACCGAAACGAAACACCGAAACACCGAAACAGTATTATTGCTTTTGATATTTCCGTGATTTTTGCCAAACAATTACACTGAAGAAAATTATCTTTTGCAAAGCGCGTGTTTATCTCCGATTCATGCTACCGGTATAAACTGAAAACTAACATGAGATTTTATTCTATTAAAACACGTTTTTACAGCAGTTTTTTTCCACAATATTTTTGCAAAAGGAACAAAAATTATTTTATGAAACATAAAAATGATCATTATTTACAAAAAAGCACATTTACCTTCATATAAATTTTGCAAATTCTATCGCCATTTTGACACAAACCACAAGAAAGTTACTACTTCATGTAAGACCCATGGATTGGCACTATTACTTATATATATTCTATTGATTTAATGTATGTATTCCTGGAGGTATTCCACTGTATTCCCATGTATTCCCCTGTATTCCACTGTATTCCCCTGTATTCCCATGTATTCCCATGTATTCCCATGTATTCCCCTGTATTCCCCTGTATTCCCCTGTATTCCCCTGTATTACCCTGTATTCCCATGTATTCCCATGTATTCCCATGCATTCCCCTGTATTGCCATTTTAGTAGTTTATTGGATTTTCTGCTTTACACCATTAGTGAAACGTTATAACATTTACAACTAGTTGTCCTAATGGGACAAATCAGTGAATTGGAAAGCAAAGTAAATATTTGCCATTGAATGATGAAAACACTACTGAGGTTTTCCGATTTAGTCCGTTAATGTTGAAACGTTTTTTTTTTTATGTTTCTTGGCATATTGCATTGTTTGCTTTACTGTTATTTTCACTTCTGTGTTACCGTTTCTTCAGTCTTTCTCCATCTATGAGCCACTTTGAAACTTTAACAAAGACTATAATTATTAATTACTGCAAATGTCGATGTCTATCTAACTCCCTTCTGCGTGTCAAAATTGCCATACAAATATATATCATACTTGCATGAATGTAACTTACTTTCCAATTTTGAAGTAAAAGTAGATTTTCCTAATATTGCTAATCTCAAATTGTACAAATTGTGCATAAATAACAACACAAATTTGAAAAAGAGTATTCAATTGAAACAAACATCTGACCGGCTCTTAAGGCAAATGAACTTGTTTACGTTGTCTGACATAATGCTCTCTCCGTAATTGTGCATATAAATTTTATACATCTTTTAGTTTAAGAACATTAGTCACACAGTTAGGATTCTTTTCTTCCTTCTACTTTCGATATGTATAGCTTCATTTTTTCATCTGACCGGTCAAGCTTTCCCCTGATTTGTTTTATGTCTTTCACTCGTACAGGCAATCTTCTAACAATACAAGCATTGGATTTTACAATATAATTGTAGAATTTGGTTAGATTGTCCAGCGTGGAGTCTGAATCTATGGACGATGACATCATGCTTAAAGCAGTGAACAGTAAACATGTTTCAGAATTTGACCATAAATACATGGGAATACAGGGGAATACATGGGAATACATGGGAATCCGAATACAAGGGAATACAGGGGAATACATGTGAATACATGGGAATACAGGGGAATACAGGGAAATACATGGGAATACAGTGGAATACCTCCAGGAATACAGACATTAAATCAATAGAATATATATAAGTAATAGTGCCAATCCATGGGTCTTACATGAAGTAGTAACCTTTCCGTGGTTTGTGTCAAAATGGCGATAGAATTTGCAAAATTTATATGAAGGTAAATGTGCTTTTTTGTAAATAATGATCATTCTTATGTTTCATAAAGTAGTTTTTGTTCCTTTTGCAAAAATATTGTGGAAAAAACTGCTGTAAAAACGTGTTTTAATAGAAAAAAAGCTCATGTTAGTTTTCAGTTTATACGGTAGAATCGGAGATAAACACGCGCTTTGCAAAAGATAATTTTCTTCAGTGTAATTGTTTGGCACAAATCATGGAAATATCAAAAGCAATAATACTGTTTCGGTGTTTCGTTTCGGTGTTTCGCTGTTTCGGTGTTTCGTGGTTTAGTACTGCCCTTATTGTTTTATTGGGCACGTTTGGACGAGGGAGGGTTTAATGAGTTGTGGCAAGATGTCAATTTTTTTATTAGTATGTATTAGCCCAGTTGTTATCAATGTGAGTTTTGCCTTATTTGGCCATATTGGTATATTAGATGTACACGTTTTTTGGAGAAGAATTAATATGTTTCGGAGGAATGCTAGGCGTCTTTGTGGTTGATATTGAGCAGTCATGGGTCATAGATATGATATAATGGCATGATAGTGATAGATTTTTCTACTGCACTTGTTACTGCACCAGCTGAACTGGTGTCTCTAACTTCAGTTGATGTGGCTCTATTGAATGATATTGTTACAGTAGGAAATTGGTACAGAAGATAGATTATTATTACCTTGAGGTGGTGAGGGTAGTTTTCTAGAATACGATGGACTTTTTGAAGTGATCGGGCGAGACGTTTTTCGTGCTTCTTGGGGAGGAGGTTCTATGTACTCGTATTCTTGATCATCTGTTGCTGTGATATGACTCAATGGAATATCTTCTTGAGGTTCGTCAATTTCGGTAACATTCTGGAAAAAAATAATATCATATCAAATCCACATCTGCTACATTAAAGGAAAAAA
This sequence comes from Diadumene lineata, assembly GCA_918843875.1. Taxonomy (NCBI): domain Eukaryota; kingdom Metazoa; phylum Cnidaria; class Anthozoa; order Actiniaria; family Diadumenidae; genus Diadumene; species Diadumene lineata. Next base: position 15,966,479 of record OU974071.1, on the reverse strand, counting down.
TAAAATTGTATTGCACAACTAGTAAGCAGTCTTCGGACTTAATCTATCCATTACTAAGTGCGCTTGCGCACACTTTCTTCAGCGACTAACTAGACCAATTCAGAAGAGTGAGACACGCCCATAGATCTAAAAAAAAAAATGAGGGAAAGCAGCTATGGCAGCTCTATCTTTAGTCCTTGTCTTAGCTCTCTTGGAATCGACTTCAGTGTTGAGTTACCTCCCACCACCTTCAAGTGTCTGTTTGCACGAAAACCTTCATTGGTATTGATCAATGTTGCAGGGGGGAGGGGATCAATATCATAGGCACCAATGTTTTAAAAAGTTTAACTTGATTGAAGTATAACAGCAGAATTAACAGAGTATGCTTGCACGTGTCCAACCTCGTAATCACTGTTTTCTTGTTGGGATGTTTCTTCTTGATTGCTTTAAGTGCAAGAACTTTAATTAGTAATGCAAGCAGTGGAAACCAATCAACTGATAATGTTTTATTTAGTTGTTTGTTTATGTTCTACTACCGTTGTGTGCTTGTTTTTGTCATTTTTCTATTTGTTTGTTTGTGTATTTGTGGGTGTTCCTTCTCTTACTGGTTTGCTTATTTCTGCAATGATTGTTTGTTGTTTTGGATGTTTGTTTATTTGCTTGCCCGCTTCTTTGCTTATATCTTTGATTGTTTTTGTTGTTGTTGTTGTTTTTTGTTTTTATTGTTCTCTCGTTTGTCTGTTTGTTCTTGGTTCGTTTCATTGTTTCTTAGTTTATCTGTCAGGTTTATTGGTTCGTTTATTCAAATGGAAAATAGTTACCTTTTTGTGGATGACTGTTTTTTAACTGAAAAAATAAACATATAAAAGTATAGTATACAGAGGGGGACATTGGGGAGTCTCGAACACCGCAAAAAATCGATGGTGAACACCGCAACACCGCATAAAAAAATCAACAAAACACCGTCACCGCATTTTTTAATGATTCACGTGCAAAAAAATCATTTTCGTTGGATTAAAATCCCAACTCCGAAAAAAGTTTTTAACTTAAATATCGCACATCGCGAGGTTTTGCATCACCGCAATACTGCAATTTTTCAGCCTCGTTCACCGTAACACCGCACTAAAATAAGGACAACACCGCAACACCGCAAACCCCAATGTCCCCCTCTATACATATGATATATCAAATTATGTTATAGCTTGCGTATTTTGGCTCTAGTCGACTGTCTAGGCCAGAGAAAGTCGTTTCTCTATTTTCTGGTGCAGCACATGATATAGATAATATTACGATATTCGAAACAAAAACTGTGGTAACGTTTACCTCTGTGTTTCGGGTGTCGTTTATAGACCAGGAGTAGCACAATGACAAACAGCTGAATAGCTGCAATAACTGCGAACGCGATGTAAAGATACCTTTCTGTAGTGCCTTTAATTAGGGAAAGGAAATATCATTAGAAATACCCAACACTTACCCAAATGGTTTCACCCAAACACATGGGCTAAGAGGGTTGCATGATATAGCGAGCCATTATAATCCAATAGTTCTTGTAGTATAAATGTGCTTTGATAGGCGGCTTTACATGTGTTAACAAAATTATATTGTTACGTGGTCTGATAAAGTCATCTCGCACATTAAACAACGGATTGATCAAGCTAGAATAATCGATTAAACCCGCTAAACCGAGTAAGCTGCAACCCGCTAAGTCAAGTTGAGAATCTAAAGTCCTCAAATAATATACTTGGCCTTTAATTGGTTACAGGGGCCAAATGCACGAGCACTGTATACCGATAACCACCTCATAAATTGTGTACATATTCTATCCAGCGAGTAACTTAAATCTGGTGAATAACTTCATCTAGGCTTCGTGAAACCATCAGCTAGATTGCTTCTAACTGATACATCCACATGCTGTAACCGATATTTGACCAGTCCTATTACTTTGAATTTTTCTGGTATTTTTGAATTCAATTTTAAAAGCCTGATGATTTTGATAATTGAACATAAATAATGATTATTTAGAAAAAAAATATTTTCGGGAACAAAAAATTCACAAAGAAAAAAACAGAGATATGCAATTTACAGTTGTTCTTTTCTTGAGGCTGCCTTACTGCTTCGTTGTCTGGATAAAAAGAAAATATTAAATGGAATTAATACAAAGTGTCACGGTTTGTGGCTTTAATGCATGCCACTGGGCAAATCATGTAAAGAGCTCAAAGTTATCCCAGTAAATAGTGGAGCATCGCCCTACACTTGATTTGCCTTTGAGTTTGAACAGTGAATCTTTCAAGGGATGCATAACCATCGTGGGGTTTGACCATGAGTTAATTAAAGAATTCACAACCATTTAAGGAATTTGACCATGAATCACTCAAGGAGCAGCCGCACATGGGGGTTGAGCATAAATTACTGAAGGGATACTAAACCACTGAGCTCATGAAGTTTGCAGGCTATGAAATATTCAAGAAACTCATACAACTAAATATATATCCAGTAAAGCTAATGTTAGGATTTGGCTGCTGTGATGCTTACTTGTCTGATTCTTTCATAACGTCTGTACATGTTCTTAAACATTTCCAATTTCAATTGGAGAATTCAAAGATTCCCAAACCCATTACACTAATAGTAACTTAATGATCCTGCCATTTTGGTTATTTGAAAAGTTATGCATACGATGAAATGCTTAAGTTTGTTTATTGTTACTGTTTTAAAATCCTTTGCTTGTAAAATTCCGCTTTTTTATCTAATCATTATAAGACTTAAGCTCCCTTGATAACTGTGATAAGTATTAATGCTTTGGGGGGACAAGGGATTGTTTCACCTTTATTTTCAGGGACTGTGCCCTCCGCGATTTTTGTCATGCCACCATACATTGTTTCCTAAAAATCAAGCCAACCAATTACCCAAGGTTAGTTGTACAGCTTTTTTACCGTTGAATAAACTCTCATGCACTAGATTAAACAAGCTTCAATTATGGTCCATTATTTTTTTTCACAGTTGCAGTGGAAAAGGTGCGTTATCAAATTCATACGGCATGCTGCAGACATGGCCATACTTTAAAGTTTATTTATACAAACGTTAGTAAATTACATTGTTACTTACTGTCACGCCACACTGGAAAACTTGATAGCTTATTCCTTTCTCCAATTCTTTGTTTTTGAATTGGCCATATTGTTTTCTATCCCCAATGGTAAATATCTTCGTATTTGGAGACAGCTTAGCTGCATCTTGTGCTATTTCCTCACATCGTAAGTTGGAGGATTCTTGGGCACGTTTATTGTCATCTTTTACTCCACGAACATAAACCAAATAAAAACTGTTTTTGCATAATGACACAAAATAAGATACTTCAATTAAAGACTAAAGGTGTGCAAAACGAAAAAGATCGGGGGGGGGGGGGGGGGGGGGTTAAACACAAAAAATAAAAACATGCATGAAACTCTAATTACAGCAATGATTAACCAACGTTATTTCAACCACTAGAACTATCTACCAGTACTATATACATCTTTACGACCATAATGTTATTGAACTCATTTCTGGTTCACACGAACCAGCTTGATCCTAAAGGATGATAATTTGAAATGCTCCTGAACCGTTCAAGGACATTAGTAGTGCTGATAGAGGAACAATCAAGGAAAAACATCATCAATCCACAATACTTATTTGGCGTGAAATTGCTAGTAAAATCAAAAAAGCTTGTTCTGGTAGCTTGTGTACAGTTGTTTCATGAGCGTGCTCAATCAGCAAGCTCTTTTGTGTACATATGTAAAAATTTTGAATTACTTTATTTTTCCATTGATAGCTGAGATTGGCCATAACGTTATGTTTGCAACAGAAGAGGTGATTTTGTTAACAGTTCCTCCTGATGGTGCTGGTGGTGCTGTGAAAGGAGAGAGAAAGGCAATTATTTCTGACACAAAACTGTAGACACAAGCAAAGTAATGTGTCTTAGAAAAAAAACAATAAAAATAACACGGAGATCAAATGTCATGGAGGTTTTTTCTGTATTACAAAGGTTTAGAAGTTTTAGAATTTTAGAAAATCCATTTGAGACACAAAGACAAGGTATATTCCAAGGATTAGGTTCTGCTTTACAAAACTTAAAATTTATATTCCAAGGGAGACCTCACGCAACTGTTGTAACTTTCATGTATGGAAGTGTAAAAGTTTCGGGTTATATAAAATAATTGAGTTTTAATTGCAAATATTTAGTGTGGATTTACAAATATCAATTCGTGGGTATCAAAGAATTCTTGCTAAAATAAATTTCGGAAGATTTTGATTCTGAATATAATTCTCTACTTACGAGATTACACGAATTGAGGTTAACGGAAAAATGACAAATTACAAGGGGTTTGTTTAACTAATTGATCAGAATGTAATTCATATGATTACATGATATGATATTATCATTGAAGAGCGAGTATGAAAGACGCACCTGCAATCTCCGTATCACCAGTTGCATCATTACTGTTGTTCCCTCTGCCACATTCAACAACGGCAGACACAGTAAAAATATATCTTGTAGCTGGATACAGACCAGTTAATGTTAAAGTGACATCTTGGGAAGATGGTGGTTTGTAATACTCTTTTTCGGCACTGGTTATACTGTTAGGCCAGTTAAATGCATATGTTTTCCACCAACGATAAGTAACCTATTTCGTAAGAAATCATATGTCATTATGGTCGATCTTGGTAAGGGTCTAGTAAGCGTTGCATTTGATGATTGTGGTGAAGAAGATGGTCATTGGTGACGATTGAAGTGCTGATAACAACATTGATGCTAATGATATCGATGCTGTTAATGATTATAATGGTTATGTTGATTGTGATAATGGACATGATTATTAATGACATCAATAAATATTACAATTGAATTCATAGGCAAGAGTAAGACCGTACCAAATAAGTCAATTGTTTATGGATGCACTTACGATATATTTTTCCACTGGTTTTAAGAGTAGTTGTGGCTTTGACCACTTGAGCTTTGCTGAGGTTTTACTCATCTCTAAAACCTTTAGGTTTTTTGGAGATCTTGGAACTGCAACAGCAACACGCAGACAAACTCTCTATATTACAAATTCTACGCAAAATACTGTTGTAGACAGATTCCAACCCCAGTCAAACTACCACTCAAATTTTAAGATACGGAATTGAGGAGAACATGCTTAATTTTAATTCATTCTGATTTATGATTGTTAGGCATGGCGTCTTTTCAGATAGAAAAATTGAAGAGCTCCCCTTCCTAAAAATAAAACCTTTTGTTCCAACAAAAAAAAGATAATTTAATCCTTGAGCTGGTTGTACCTGGATGCTCAACATAGCAGCCTTGTAGTTTTTAATATTATTTAATATAATAACCGGTGCAGTCACCTAAAGTTGTTACAAGTACACTAAATGCATAATTCAGCAAAAGTGATTTGCATTGGAATAACTTCTACTTACTTTCTGCAGAATCTGTCATAAAGGTCTTTACATCACTACATGGTCCAGGACCAAGAATACTGTAGGATGTTATAGAAACATTATATTCTGTACAAGCTGACAGACCACTGATGCTCTTACTTCTGTCTTGAGATGCTGCTATAACAACTTTTGTAGTAGACTTATGCCAATATTTTATTGCGTATGATGTTATATTGGCTTGTGATGGCTTCAAAGCTGGTTGTGTCCAGCTCACTGTCACTGACATGCTGCTTATACTTCCAACAGAGGGTGAATGTAGAGCAGATGGTTTTTCTAAAAACAATTCCGAAAGATGCATGTATTATAAGTAACACCATGGCACGAGGAAATTAGTGATTAAATGGAATGGCGAGGGAAAATTTGTTGGACTTTAACAAATTTTCTCGGCGAAATTTAATATCTAATTCCCCGAGTGGCATAGTATTACTTTGTAAGATTACCGAGGAAACAGGTAAAAAAGTGCGGTTTGAGTCGTGCGGTTTGAAGACGCGGAAGCGTGAACAACGAATTCATTCAAACTAATTTGCAAAAATAAAAAATAAAAAGAGAGAGAGATAAAAAGAAAGAGAGAATCAAAGAGAAAAATAAACCTTAAGTTATCATTTCAATTTATTTTGTGATTCAGCATGCGTATATTTCCGAAACACAATGTACAAGAACGGAGAAACGAGTCCCACACGAAAATGCATACACATGAGGGAAACTTATAAGAAGACAATTATTTGTCTTTTACTACATTTCCCTCCTGCATATATTAAACAGAGAGAAAATGCAGTAAGATATGAAAGATTTCTTTGTCTTCTAAATTTTCCTCATGTCTATGCATGAAGGAAATTCTGGATTGAAAATCCCGTGGAAGACAAAGGAATTCGAGGTGATCATGGTATTACTATGACTTTGCACAAAAACGAAATCAGATATACTGCCTCATTATAGCTGACTATCTAAAAATACTTCCAACAGATGGAGTATTAAGAGCAGATTTTTTTTTTCTGACAAACCGTACGTTGTATACAAAAAGATGCTCAAATTTTTTGAAGCTCTAATCATAACTTACCAAGATTGACAAACACCTGAGCACTTTTTAAAGAATCTGCATTGCCGTTGGCCTTAACATATTTCGCTCTGCATACAACATTTCTTCTACAAGCTATCAGTGGTGATAGCGCTGAAGAATTTGAACATCTAAAAAATGTTTGAAGGACAAGTTTATCAAAAAATTCAACAAAATAACAAAACACTTGATGCAGCACCAAATTCTTACCACCTGATGACACTACTAACTGATGACACTGGCAACTGATGACACTACCAACTGATGACACTACCAACTGATGACACTACCAACTGATGACACAACCAACTGATGACACTACCAACTGATGACACTACCAACTGATGACACTACCAACTGATGACATTATCAACTGATGACACTACCAACTGATGACACTACCAACTGATGACACTACCAACTGATGACACTACCAACTGATGACATTATCAACTGATGACACTACCAACTGATGACACTACCAACTGACGACACTACCAACTGATGAAACTACCAACTGATGACACTACCAACTGATGACACTACCAACTGATGACACTACCAACTGATAACACTATCAACTGATGACACTACCAACTGATGACACTACTAACTGATGACACTACCAACTGATGACACTACTAACTGATGACACTATCAACTGATGACACTACCAACTGATGACACTACCAACTGATAACACTACCAACTGATAACACTACCAACTGATGACACTACTAACTGATGACACTACCAACTGATAACACTACCAACTGATAACACTACCAACTGATAACACTACCAACTGATAACACTACCAACTGATGACACTACTAACTGATGACACTATCAACTGATGACACTACTAACTGATAACACTACCAACTGATGACACTACCAACTGATAACACTACCAACTGATGGCACTACCAACTGATGACACTACCAACTGATAACACTACCAACTGATGGCACTACCAACTGATGACACTCTCAACTGATGACACTACCAACTGATGACACTACCAACACATGACACTAACAACTGATGACACTATCAACTGATGACACTACCAACTGAAGACACTACTAACTGATGACATTGCCAACTGATGACACTATCAACGGATGCTACTGACAACCGATGACACCAACAACAAATTAAACTGTCAGTTAAAATATTCAATTCCACTTACTTGTAATCATTAAAAACGCTATCACCACTGGTGAAATTAACTCTTAACACAGATTGGACAGAGCTAGCAGTGCGAGTAATACCACCGGAAAGGTGCGTTACATCGGTTATTCCAGAAAACCAATGAATGTACTGGATTAATGGTTCCTGGACATTACATTCCAGATCAACTCGGCCACTGGGTGAGGCCGAGAGGATTTTATTGGATAATTCTTTGATTTTTGGAAGAGAAGCTGTGAAAAAATATAGATTTTGTCGGACAAATTATGTAATATTGCAGTGTCCGATTGATATGATAGACACAAGTGAAATTGGGATGGATTTGGAAAAAATGTGTAATTATAAAAGGAAATTTAAAAAATTATATCAGAAAATTGGGTGGAAGTTTGCAAAGGTTTTTAGCTTATCCTAGGGATCGCTATTTATAAGAGGACTTTAGGACAACAATAATTTGATTTGGATATTTAAAAGTTTTCTTTGCCTTCAGAAAAAATTAGGTTAAAATTTTGAACGCAGCGTAACGCCAAGTTATGATCAAGTCATGTAAATTCAGTAGTTTATTTAATGTTTCAACATAAAACTACTTACGGCAATTACATCCAAACAATTCTACTCTCATGCATATACCAGTATTCCAGGTTTGTGGAAAGACGCGAACATATCTGACTGTGACTGGGTGAGTAAACCATCGAACGACAATGCTGGAGTTGTCAAAATTGCCTTGAAATACCTGGAGAGAAAATATTGAGTTATTTCTCGAAATATCATTTTTTTTCTTTCTTTCTTTCAGAACTTAACGTACCTTAACATAAGGTTGTCCTTCCCTGTATTCATTCCATGTATTGCCATCTATACTGTATTTAAGAGTGTAAGTCTTCACCCATTTATCCATAGTCCTGTCACCCTGTGTAGCTATACCTGTCAACGTTACCATCTTATCCAGGTCAACCTGTAGGTATTCTGTATTAGCCTGTACATTACTACACCATGATGCACTACCATACAGACGACTAAATGATGCAGCACTGTCTGATTGTGATGATGATGTGATCTTGCTGGCACCAATTGGTCCACCTTTCTCTAAACCGAACGATGAGTTGCAAGCTACAGTTATGAAATTGTTATGAAAGAGGTTAACTTTCAATAGTATCTTTGTGACCAACTTGTTAATTCTGAATTAGAATTTCGTTGAAGTGCGACCCTCGAAGCTAAACGTCTCGTCTAAAGCCTGGCATTTTAGCGGAAGTCAATCAAAAACCCGACAAAGTGTTTAATTGTGAAACAAAGCTGACAATCTGACTCACACTTTGTCTGCTTTTTGATTGACGTCCATCAAAATACCATGTTCTAGACGAGACGTTTAGCTTTCAAGAGTCGCACTTCAACGAAAATGGTTGTAATTCAAGGTACCAGGGCGGCGGAGTCAGAACAGCCGTAGAGTGGCCCTAAAATATATCCAATGCTATGTACATGATAATGACGGCTAATGGTTTGTTTATGAACGCATATGGAGGACACTCTTAACTCCGATTCGTGTATACTATGGAGATATTCGGGGTGCAATAATTCACTCCGAAATATGAGCTTTAAAAACATGTGTTTGTGTTATTTTGTGAATCAAACTCCTTAAGTGTGGGGGGCAAGACCCCTCTTAATATTTCCCCCGCCCATACAAGTTACAGTAAGCTATTTTAAAAACACTGTGAGAAGGCTGGAGGAAATAAATCGATCATGTATGTCAGTTAGAATAATGATGAAAATTGAAATGCTTTTGATCAGTTGTAATAAATATTCTATTTCTTACTCGAAGGCACTCCATAAACATCAACTCTCATTGCTGCCCATGAATTAAACTCTGTTGGATAGAACCTCAGAAACTTGGTCTTGGTTGGAGTAGACAGGGTATTCGTAACAATGGTTGTTCTGTCTGTGTTTCCAGCAAATTCCTGAAAAAATATTTAGGAATTCAAATCAACAAAAATATCATTTTGCGATGCATCAAAGAAATTGATTTCCAAAATTTGTGTCTCATTAGTGTTTCGCACCAAAGTAAAACATGGAATAATATCAAAGCTAAAAAAGGTACATTCAAACCTTTTATAAGCGTTATTGATTTTTTTATCATATATTATTGACTTTTTCCATACGAACTTGAAATGATCTGGTAATGATTCTTTCCTTTCTGTTTTCAATACCATCAGTCTGAATAAATAGAGTGTGTGTATCACTTGTTATGAAGGGTAGCTCGTTAATTTCGAGGTAAGAAAAGCAAAATACACAGATTTATCGATTTGAGAGCTATCAAAATCATCAGTTTTAGTGATGATTAGGTCAAGTAAATGGCCACGAGGATGCGTAGACATGTTGAACAAGACCATGGAAGTCAAGTAGGTCTGTAAACAATGAAGCACCATGATTGTGCCGAACATCATCCATATGAAAATTAAAATCACCAGCGATGATAAGCTTGCCAGGTGCGATAATAACAGTTTCGAGAAGAGTAGAATGTTTGTGAACCTCTGGACGTACAGTGTGTTGAGCTCAATCATTTGTGAAAACTCAATGACTTTTGGTAGTAACAGCTTACCATACGAAAGGCTATTTCATAGAATTTGAAAACCCACACTAACCAATGTAGTTAGGGTGTAACTATTTTTAATATGTTATATATTTGTACGTAATTTATGCTACGGAAGAGGCTTTTTTTTTCAAATGTGTCATTTTAACATGATGCAAGTAGTAGTTTGTTTTAAATTGCATGATGAAGGTGTAGATTTATTGCATAGAAATTAACACGAACGATAATATGAGTTTCATCTACCTTATCGGCATGGTTTTCTTTATAGTATTCCCAATTGACATTATCCAGAGATACTCTGAGTTTGTATTTCTTGACATATTCATCGTATTGTGAATAACCACTTCCTTGAGTAGCAACAGCACATACATAGACTACAGAACCAAGATCTATTTGCAGCCAGTCACCAACCTGATTACTTGTTTCAGGTTCCCAGGCTTCATTAGTTCTAAGCCTTGCATTACTGGCAATGTATGAACTGTCATAATAAGAGCTGGCAGTAAATCTGTGATCAGGAACCAGATTGGCATAAGATACACCAATGGACATCTTGGAACACACTGCAGAAAAAAATATTTATCTAGACTTTATTTATTCACACACGAATCACAATATATTCCGATTTAAAAAAGTACAAATATACAATTGAATACACAATATAAACATTTTTTAGCTGAATGATTGAAAAATCGTGGTTGTCAAATTATTAAAAAAAACTTCAGAGTCGACGGTCGAATCGACATCTCAAAACAAATAAATAACAGATGTGTTGTCGTTTTATGTATATGAGATATAATTAAATGTTTAACAAAAAAAAACATGCATTGAAGTAACGCCGTGCGCAAGTTTAGTACAAGCAATATCTACTAATCGATGTGGTGTAGCCAGAGTCGTTTATTCAAACAATACCACAACTCCCGGGGTGGGGGGTTAGGTAAACGTTCGGGGATGCTCGTCGTAACTTTTAGGGGTAAAAATCAGCGATTTGGTATCTTTTAGGGCTTAAAATATGAAATTTGCCAAACTCTCACTTTTTGGTATCTTTTAGGGGTTGAATAGCACTAAAACTCCTGATTTTGGTATCCTTCAGAGATGTAACGCCCTTTTGATAAACGTCAGGTATCTTTTAGGGATATCTTTGAAAAAATTCCGACGAGCATCCCCGATCGTTTATCCCCGGAGTGCCCCCCCTGGGCCATCACGAAAGCGTTGAATACTTTTTTTTGATGCTGCAGCGAAATTTATATGTATATTGAAAAATACGCAGTGTTTTTGTAATACCTGTGTGTTGCTGGACTCCATACAGCTCTGTTCTCAAACAACTTGTAATCCCACGGTTACTCTTAGCTTTGATACGAACGAACTCACTGACTGACCCTTCATACAATGGATTTTTGACAATAGTGTCTTGGTCAGTGTTACCAACAAAACTCTGTATAATAGCAAACAATGTCCGCATTAAAAATGGTTAAGCTCAAATTTATTAAAAAGAAGGAGATGATCCCTTAGGCAACGTATAGCATTGAAACATTCACCCATTTTTGTTCAAGAAAAACGAATACCTGAATAACATTATTGTGTTTGTAGTCTGTAAATGTGGATCCATCAGTTGACGTCTGGATCTGATAAGCCTGGACCAAATTATCTGAGGTATGCTCACCCTGGGTCGCTACACCACAAATGATATAAGGTGAACCTAACTTGACTTGGAGGTATGGGGACGAGTCTGACCTAGCAGCACACCACGATGACCCTGCTGTGTAACCAAGCCTACCCTTTGATGCGGGAGTACTGGAACTGTACTGGGATGATGATGTCATACTGTTGTCAGGTATCTTAGCAACACTAGCAACACCAACAGGTAACGAGCTGCAGCTGAAATCTTAAATATGATTAAAGAATGTTTTATAAAATAGCTATTTTGAATATATAAATACCAGCCAATTCCTCCGCTAGAAGTATAAAATATTCAAATGATACATCAAGAGATAGCTGCAAAAGGGCTGTGCTCTTTCCTGGGAATACTTTGGCCTTTTTCGGAGTTCTAATGGCGTGACAACGTCTACCTTTGAAGAAAAATATGGAACCCGTGAAAACAAATACCGCAGGCAACTCTTTACTCCCTTTGAAATCTTCCTTTGGGCATCTTTTGCAACAACGGTTATTTCCTGCCTCCCTTCTCGCACCATTCTCCCTTACGTCTCTCTTTTACACAGGAAACCCAAGCAAAGGAAACCCGTGGATATAACAATGATGCCTGCGGAGGAGTCTAATCTGAATCAATTTTACACTTGACAAGATAGCATCGGGTAAATCAAAGTTCATTGATGACAATATTTGTCAAATTAAAAATACCATCATCTTCTGAAGGACTGTAATGCGCATTCAGTTACATGCATTGTCATAATAATGTCTTATTTATATTTCCAGCTAGAGCAAACGTAGGAAAACCAAGTAATAAAAACAAACTAAATACTAACAAACAGAACATTGCTATTTCTTTAATTTGTTTGGGTATTGTTTTCTGATTGAGTGGTAGTGACAGCTAGTTACTATTAAATAGCTACTATTCGTTAGTATTTAGTTGGTTTTTATATTTCATTGTTTTACTGAGTTTGTTCTACATTTCTTATCTACTGAAGAGAAAGGACAACCTTTAGCATCAATTCCATACACTTCTACTCGTAATGCTTTGTAACCATTATATTGTGTTGGTGTAAATCTGATGAGCTTTGCCAGAACAGGTATGACCAGGTCATTCTTTACAGCAGTAACATGATCAGTATTACCAGATAACAGCTAGAAAAAAATTGTTCAATATTAGTGTTCATGTTTTCTGTTATAAACATTTTCAAAGTATAGAAAAATATGCTTGATAATCTATCCAATGATTGGTCGCTAAGTAAATTATATTCCAAGAGTACCTTTGGTGAGTTGTTATTTTCTGAGTATGGTATCCATAGGTTACCATCGCTAGATATTGATATCTTGTATTGTTTTGTATATTCTCCAGAAGCACGTTTTGCATTTCCCTTTGTAGCAACAGCACAGATAACAAACACTTTACCAAAATCTATCTGAAGGTAGTCACCAGCATTGTTTTTGTCTTTTGCTTCCCAGCAACGGTTAGAACTGAAACGTGCTTTATGGGGTGCATAAGAAGCACTATATTCAGAGCTTGCTGTAAAACTGCTGTCTGGTATGATATTACTGTCATCAAGACCAATAGCAGAACATGTCTCGAGACAACCTGAAAATAATCAAAGCTAGATTTAAGTTTTTCTCGATAAAAAACTGGTATATGTAATATATACAATATTCGCGGCCGATCTGTATGGAATATACAATGTCGAGCCGCAGGCGAGACATTTTATATTCCATACAAATCGGACGCGAATATTGTATATAACTTATAAAATGTCTAGATTAATGCAGCTATTCTAGAGTAATGTTTTTGAAATTAGATTTAATTTGGCCGAGATATTTCAAGCTAAACCTTATGCAAATCAGGACGATTTATGTATCAGATGCCTTCATGGTAGTGATTTTCTATTAATCTGAGTTCATTAATTATTCATGAATTTTATAAATATATATAAAAATATTGTAAGCCCAAGAGTAGAAAAGCGCGGTATTTCAGCTATATTGAATGTTTGTTTCTAGTGGATAGAAAACAACTAAATTAATCAAATGGAAGATTTGCCACTAGGACTTGGTAAATAACACTCATTAAAAAAGCAATAGAGATGAAATTCATTTAGTCTCGTTGCATGCGTCAGAGATGAAACTATATCAAAACTTTCAATTCGCGTCAATCAATTTCAATGTCAGAGTTTAATGAAAATCAACCAATAACTGAGAACAATTAAGGTTTGAATCTCGGGGTCGCGATACAACGAGTTTGGCTATAACGAGATAAATTAAACTTTCTTCGTAAAGTTCCAAGAACACTGCACTTACAATTACTTTTACACAAACGTGTAAGTCAACTTGAAGGCGCGCTGTTTCATGTGTGAACGCATTTTAGGGTTAGTTTAAAAATGCAAAAAATACGTTTCTCTATTTGAACACAAATAATTGCGTAAGAATACGCAGACAAAAAATCAAAATAAGTAGACACTGTTTTCTGGGATAACACTTTGCTCTAAAAGATTGTTATCAGAATGTTGTGCAAAGCAATCCAGCGCTCCTCGACTTTCATGAACAGAGGCGTCGAAAAATCATTGAAAAACTCATAAATATTTGTAACTTCTCATAAAACGTTTTAGGAGTCTAGTTCGGAGATAATGTTTACTTTATGAGAGAGGTGATTTAAGACTGTTCACGTTCAGTTACTTGCAATTAATGTAAATCACTGTAACTTTTGAAGAAAAGATTTGATGGCCTTTCATTTCCTTGCATACTAGCAATAGTCGAGAGTGTTTTTTTTCAAAGAAGATTTAGTGGTTGATAGACCGAAAGAAGTTTTCTTGTTTTGAGATATGAAGCATTATTTATGTTCACGACGTAACAGCGGAACTTTTACTTTTCATTCATGCAATTCACCATAAGCGCAGGTTTAATTTATTCATTGCTTATACAAAGCCCACAAATGTCAAAAAATACCCTTTTGACACAGTACGAAACCACAAAACATGAAAACCAAGTTTCGACTTATTTACTTAGTAACTAACTAGAGTGCAAACACTAAAAGTGTGTAACATAAATACTACTATTTTATGCTAATTCTATTGCTTTCTTTTGTTTAATTATCGCTATTTACCACTAAATAGTGATAATTGTTGCACACATTTAGTGTTTGCTCTCTATTTAGAGACTATTTAAGTGCTATCATACAACCAGAACAGTCAAAGAAAAGGCAAATACAAAGGAAACAATAACTCGTTACAACTTACTTGTCTAAATTACTGTCACTAAATATGAACTAATAGGTAGTAACTATTTAGATTTTATTACATGGACATATTGTAAGCACTCTTTATGCTCTTTAAATATCTAATATAGAGTGCAAACACTAGATGTGTGCAACAGTTGACAGTATTGATGTATTTATCAGTAAATAGCGCTAATTAAACGAAAAGAAAACATATACATTCCTCTCGTACAATGATGAGTATTTGGCAACAAAAAAGGAGGAAGTATCTATTTCATGTTGGTCAGGCTAAGCCTTATTAGCACGTGATATATACTTTTGTACTAGGTGTATCCCGAAAGGATGCTCAATTCCACAAATAATACACTTTGTCTGTGTCAATTTACCAACAACTGACCCTTAGCCTGAGCAGTGAAGAACACGAAACTGGTCTATTTGTTACTTCAGCTCCCCAGCACCTCATTATGATTTTTCCCCTCTCTCTGCGTACGTTTTTTTTTCGTTGTTGTTTATTTAATAATAACGTAAAAATAAATGTATGAAGCGTGAGCAAGCTTGAAATAAAGAAGATTATTATGCCTAGAGCCTAGAGCCTAGAGCCTAGAGAACAAATCTTCAAATCAAATCAAATCATTACTATTACATCCACGCACATAGTGTTCAGCCATTTCAACAAGGTAATTAATAAGTGGTATTTGCATCAACCGGTACGTAGACATCACAAAAATGCACCCAACAATGTTAGTTTACTAATTCCCAAAACATACAAATTTAGATTATTTTTTTGTGTGCTAAATCTGAGATGCAGCATCTGAGTTTCCTTTTAAAGCTTGATGAGAAAAAGTGACTCACACCAACTTAGACAGGAGCATTTTTTAATAATTTACCGTAGTATTTCGTTGCAATTGAGACAACACTTCGTGCTTAAACAAAACTAAACGTTTTCTTAATTTTAGTATATGATGTAAAGGTGAACTATCAGGCGTTCGAATTGAGGCTACGATTCTACACAAAAACTCACCTGATACTTTAATACCAATTCCGCAATTATTAAGAGTACACAAAACACACCCCGGCATATTTTCAGGAAAGGAATACGCTGTTCAATGATTATTTTATGAATATATACAAACCTGCAGTTTTCTGCGACGATAAGATTAACACTAAAACAAGGAAGTGGAGAGCAACAAGACGCAAAACGTTCGCCATTGCTCAAGCAGGAAACTATCACCGTAGAGCAATACAGTAAAAGTCACGCCAATGACGTCACTTATACTTCAGTATTTAGATAGAATTTTACAATAGTATCAGCGCCATATACTTGTTTCTCCTGTATCCTGGCATATGAACCCTCTGAGAATGTCGGGTCAGGCATAGACCATTTCTGAAATAGCAAACATGGTGCATTATGGTCTAGCTTCGGTACAAACATCTTTTGTTCATTATGCCGCATATGGTGTTGTTTGTACTGAAGCTAGACCACAGTGCGTTGTTTTTATCTAACTCAGAAAAGACATATTGAAGTAGCATTCTTCTGGAAAGTGTATGGGATTGTGATTCTCTGAAGAGGTACAGAAAATTTGGAAGTTACAATTGGCATTTGAAACAATCCAAGCTTTGCATAGCTTTTTTTACAAGTTGAAAATGCACTATGAACGTTGGTCGTCAAAGGACAGATCTTGTAACAAACATTCTGAAAGGAATCTTGGGACACACCCATTATGCATTATGACTCATTTCCATGATCAGCCCAACGTATGAGTTATCGTCTGCCATGCAGATATATGATGTTAAAGACTATCATCAAAATGCTTCTGCTGGAATTCCTTTAGACGAAATCTGAAGAAAGATAATTTTTAGCCTTTTCTCCTTAAAATGACACTTGTCTGGGCACTCTGCTAATGTGGGTCTTGTGTCGACTGCTAGGGTAGCTGCTGATGTGGGTCTTGTGTCGACTGCTAGGGTAGCTGCTGATGTGGGTCTTGTGTCGACTGCTAGGGTAGCTGCTGATGTAGGTCTTGTGTCGAATGCTAGGGTAGCTGCTGATGTGGGTCTTGTGTCGACTGCTAGGGTAGCTGCTGATGTGGATCTTGTGTCGACTGCTAGGGTAGCTGCTGATGTGGGTCTTGTGTCGACTGCTAGGGTAGCTGCTGATGTGGGTCTTGTGTCGACTGCTAGGGTAGCTGCTGATGTGGGTCTTGTGTCGACTGCTAGGGTAGCTGCTGATGTAGGTCTTGTGTCGAATGCTAGGGTAGCTGCTGATGTGGGTCTTGTGTCGACTGCTAGGGTAGCTGCTGATGTGGGTCTTGTGTTGACTACTAGGGTAGCTGCTGATGTGGGTCTTGTGTCGACTGCTATGGTAGCTGCTGATGTAGGTCTTGTGTCGACTGCTAGGGTAGCTGCTGATGTGGGTCTTGTGTCGACTGCTAGGGTAGCTGCTGATGTGAGTCTTGTGTCGACTGCTAGGGTAGCTGCTGACGTGGGTCTTGTGTCGACTGCTAGGGTAGCTGCTGATGTGGGTCTTGGTGTCGACTGCTAGGGTAGCTGCTGATGTGGGTCTTGTGTCTGTCGCTGTTGGAGTAGCTGCTGATGTGTTAAAGATTTTTTGGGGGGTGGGGGGGGGGGAGTTTACACAGTTAAAAAAATGTTTTGTGATTTTCTGGTTTGTAAAAAAAACTGAAAACATGCGAATTTTCTGCTCGTAGTAGTATCGAAGCCGTACCGTTTCCCATTCATGCGAAAATGACTGCAAACAATCTTTATGGATGCATTTTCAAAAATATTTGCTAACGAAAAAATCTCATTCAATGAGGAAAACGTCCTCCAAAATGTATGGCGTTCAATTTCCGCCAAAATTCGACTTGCTCAATTCAACATTGTACTTCTTCTATTCGACCTTTTTTTATAATCGGACATTCAACTTTGTTGTTTCAAGAATCCAACATCCTATGCTTCATAGTCCGACTTGCAAGTTTTCTAAATATTGTCGATGTTTCTGCAATCGAACTTTGTACTTTAACGAATTCAACATTCAACTTTCTCGCAATCGAACATCCTTCCGCATGCCACTTTCGTCCAGTCAACGCGGGCCCAGAAAATACCAATTCCAACACTGTTGGGTAGGGGGACGGGAGAAAAAGGTAACTTTCCGTACCCCCGATGGATAGCTGTGGAACTCAAAGTCACATAAACCCTCCCCCAAAGCAACATTTTTTTGTCTTGTTCCACGTGATCTAGAAAAACAAGATGGCTGCACGGTGATTTCTTAATTCCCGTCAAAATTGTAGCTGGTAAGTATTTTTTTCTTTCATTTTCTAAATAATCATTTCTATGATAAGCACGTGCTTTTCATGGTCAACTTTTGCTGTACATTCAGTACATTTTACGATCGCAATTAACAGCTACATTCACTATTTCACTAGAAAAACTCACCTTCAGTCTTTGGTTTTTCTCGCTGTAATGTCGAAAGGCGATCTGCAGGGCTGTCAACTCTCCCGGTTAACCCGGGAGTCTCCAGATTTTGGGACCAATCTCCCGGTCTCAAGATTTCAGTGTCAAATCTCCCGGGTAAATGCGAGAAATTGATTTTCCTGTGTTTTGACCGTAAGTTCCTCTTAAATAGAAGCTAGATAGAGGCTAGAATCTGTAGATTATGTAAAGAAAGATGCGTAGAACCTTTTTTTTTTTTTTTTTGGTTCGGAAAATTTTAAAGGGAAAACAAAATGGCGGACATCAGGGCGATCTCAAGATCAGAAACGGCCGGGGGTTGACAGCCCTGGATCTGCCACTTTCAGAAGGGCAGATCTGACCTCGTTTAAGTCATCATCGGCAATGTTTCAATTCTCCGTAAGTGCAGCTTCCGACCCGAGGGAATGATCACGTGTTTTTGGATAAGACAAAAAAATGTTGCTTTGGGGGAGGGTTTATGTGACTTTGAGTTCCACAGCTATCCATCGGGGGTACGGAAAGTTACCTTTTTCTCCCGTCCCCCTACCCAACAGTGTTGGAATTGGTATTTTCTGAGCCCGCGTTGACTGGACGAAAGTGGCATGCGGAAGGATGTTCGATTGCGAGAAAGTTGAATGTTGAATTCGTTAAAGTACAAAGTTCGATTGCAGAAACATCGACAATATTTAGAAAACTTGCAAGTCGGACTATGAAGCATAGGATGTTGGATTCTTGAAACAACAAAGTTGAATGTCCGATTATAAAAAAAGGTCGAATAGAAGAAGTACAATGTTGAATTGAGCAAGTCGAATTTTGGCGGAAATTGAACGCCAAAATTTTGGCGGAAATTGAACGCCATAAAAATGAAAATTTACCAAATGATATGAATCCCCACCAGATCATTTTTAGTGTCCAGTCAACCTCAATTTTAATACCATGCGTGGTTACGTAGTTTCAAAATGGCGTCTTTCGTCCCAAGAGTAGTGCAAAGAAAAAACATCAGAACAACCTCGCAAAAGCTTGCAAAAAAGAATCAAAATGTTTCATCTAACCCCGAAAAGAAAGAACCTATTGTAGTTGACCTAAGAGGACAAGAAAAAGAGACAGACTCTTCAGAAACAGTAGAAAATATTCAATTTGATTCATCGAACAGTCCTCGCGAACAACAGATTCAAGATAGTGATGTTGACGATGTTATTTCTTACAGTAAAAATCAAAGATGGCCTATGGAAGGTGAACCGGTTTGTGTTATTTGCGGCCGGTATGGAGAATATATTTGCAGTCAAACAGAACAAGACGTATGTAGCTTGGAGTGTAAAGCAAAGCACTTGAAAAATGTTGGATTGACTTCGCAAACGCCATTCACAAACGTTCAAAATAATACACAAACTTTTTCGAAGGATGATAGTCTGAATTCTTCAGACATTCACGCTAGTTCGCAAGGTAATTCTTCTTCGATTTACACTGAACATCCTACGATAAAAAGCCTTACTTTGGAACAAGTTGAGCAGCTTAAAAAGCGGCTAGAAATCAACGTACAAGGTGAAACAGTAGCGAAACCGATTTTGGAATTTCATCACTGTCAATTTAACGAAACGCTGGATAGTAATATAAGAAGGTGTGAATATATATCTCCTACTCCTATACAAATGCAGCTTATTCCTGTAGCACTGACAGGGAGGGATGTTGTGGCTTGTGCACAAACTGGTTCTGGGAAGACAGCAGCATTTTTACTGCCAATGATTGCAAAGATTCACTCAGTTACAGGTAGATATTAAAGGACTAGTTGGTTTGACCAGTGTGGTGCTTGCACTGAGTAACAAAACAGGCTAGAGAATTACTAGTTAGTGTACTGCAGTGACGAGTGATGTATTACAACCATTTGTATTGACCCTCAAAGCTAAAAGTCTCATCAAGGAACTGGCATTTTGGTGGATGTCAATCAGTACTAAAACAGACAAAGTGACAGACAGACTGTTGTGTTTGTTTCACACTGAACACTTTGTTGGCTTTTTGAGTGACATCCACCAAAAATAATGCCAGGTTCTAGACAAGACTTAAGCTTCAAGGGTTGCACTTCAATAAAAATGATAATGCAAAATTGATAATTAGCTGACCTGGAAAGGGTAGCTACGTGGTTGTCCCTCTTTAATTGATCAACCAATGTCACTGTAACGAACCCAAACTCTCAAAACTTTGTTTTTATTTTCGCTTTTCACAACAGTCAATCAATTTCACCAGTAGATTTTAACCAATAACAGAGCATGTTAGAGCAAGCTCCACCCTATCAATTTGATAGGGCATTTATCCCTAGGATAGCGCTTATCCTAGGATAAAGTTATCTGTCTTTCTAGGAACCGTCCCTGAAAAACAGTTGCTGCATTGATGAAATATAATTTATGTACAATATAGTGTATGCTGTGTATGTGCAGTTTTGTAAAAGTCAAAACGTGTTATTTTTTCTGTATGTCTTTTCGTTAGGTGATCTATCATCTCGGAGCAGTCTATTACAATACCCATTTGGTCTAATACTAGCACCAACACGAGAACTGTGCATGCAGATAGAAAGTCAGGCTAAAGAATTAATGCAGGGATTGAAAAACATGAGAACAGCACTATTAGTTGGTGGTTTGCCATTACCTCCACAAGTGCATAGAGTGAAGGTTAGATGTTAAGAATTGATGATGATGACAACAGTTGTATTGATGATCATGATGACAATGGTAATGATGGTGCATTATTGCACTTATAGTGGGTGGTTTACCATTACCTCCACAAGTGCATAGAGTGAAGGTTAGATGCTAGGAATTGATGATGATGACAACAGTTGTTATGATGATGACGAGAATAGTTGTAATGATGATGATGCCTTCATGTTATTGCATGTACATGTATAGCAATAATGAGGAGAATGTTGGGCATTGTGGGACTGGTGTTATCTTCATATCCAATATTTGATTTAGATTTTAAAATGTCTATCCACGGGCGCAGCATCTTATATGCATATATTCACCTGTGTACTGTCTTGAAGTTACCAAAAATTAGGAAATTTTTACCAATTGTTTCAAATTTTTTCTTTGTTCGCAACCAAGACCTTTATGGCAAAAAAAAAAAATACTTGGATGCATCATTTTTTACTTGTGCGTACCTGAAAAAAAGAACCATGCTGCACCCCTGCTATCATTATAAACCATATAATCATCATCATCGTCATTGCCACAACATTAGCATATTCAAATAAATACCTAAGGCCAATTTCCACTGGACTGTGATGTAATCAGAGACAATTAGTAGACACTAGTTCTGTGCAACAAAGACGGAAAGGAAAGATGATGCAAGCTTCCATCTCTGCTTGCGTCTCCGCTTCCCCCAGTGAAAATCAGCCTTTAGTACATGTACTTGTTTTGTATTTGATAGACGGGAGTACAAATAATCATAGCCACACCAGGGAGACTGCTAGAGATTCTGTCCAAAGACTTCTTGGACCTAACACATGTAAAGCACTTGGTACTTGATGAGGTTGATAGCATGTTGCAACTAGGCTTTGAACAACAGGTAAATCATCATCATACTCATCTTTATTATCATCTACATAAGCATTGCCATGGTGATCATCACAATGACTTTCATCATTGACAAACTAACAACTGTCCAATCTTTATTATAATGATTGTAAATATCATCATCATTATCATTCTATGATGATCTATCCATGATAAGGGTGGATCCAAGACTTCATAAAACATATTTCATCTTTATATTCTCAATATTATTTTAGAAACCATACAGCCCTCACTCTAGATACACCCTTGATCATTCATTTATTTACAGATAAATGTTGAGACTCTTAGTACACTTTGACATTTCTTGAGTATGTTTGCATCATTCTCAGTCTTTCATTGGTGCCCTCCCTCCAAAAGCAATGTTCTGTTACCTGAAGGTGTTTCTCTCTCATGAATAACAACATTGATCAAGGGTGGGGGAGGGAAGATCTAATAGTGATGTAATATATGTGCCAATATAGTCATTAAACTGTGCAAATTTCTCTGAGTTTCAACTATTTATGTCCAAGATCAAGTAATCATTTGTAGACTGAAGAACTTTTCACAGGGAAGGGGAGGGGTTCAAACTCCACAGCCTTTATTCTAGATCCACCCAGCTTGACCATGCATTTCTTTATACAGGTCCAAGAAATAATTGAAAAGCTGAGAGACACCAGACAAACAATAGTAGTTTCTGCTACAATACCAAGTGCAGTGGAAACCATGGTCCATAAACTCACACAGAACCCTGTCTTTATATCTGTTGGTAACCCAAGCACTCCTGCACAAGCTGTCAAACAGGTCATCTTGTGGGTAGAAGAGAATACTAAAAAGAAGCGTCTATTTTCTATTTTATCTGACCTTAAACATTTTCAGCCTCCAGTTGTTGTGTTTGTTGATTCTAAGATTGGGGCAGACTTGCTTGCTGACGCCATTCAAAAGGTATTGTTCTTTTCAAGTAGACCAGTTTCAAGTTTGTCATTGCTCAGGCTAAGCCTTGATTGTATGTGAATTAACAAATTTAAAGAGTCAAGGCACTGCCATTGGTATTTATGTTTTTCTTGGTTTGGTGCATTTCCACTGATGTTCCTTGTGCAAAAGATTTAATGCATTGCAAACGATCAAGGCGTAGCCTGACCAATGAAAGAACATGAAACTTGACTATTTACTTATAAAATATTCTTTTTCAATGTGCCAGTTTTAGATTCTTTTATACAGCCTTAGCCTCAAATGTGTATTACTCTATTATAACATTATTACCTATTTAATCCCAGGTTTGCAAGATTTCCTGTGTATCAATGCATGGTGATAAGGAGCAGAAAGAAAGATCTAGCATCTTGCAATCCTTTATCGATGGGCATTATCCTGTCATTGTTTGCACTGGGGTGTTGGGCAGAGGAGTGGATCTACTGAATGTCAAGCAGGTTTGTACATTTTCATTGGCAATTCTGTATACATGTACCTGTTGAGAATGGTTGAAATCTCATGAACAATTGATTACCTCACTTATTTACAAAAAGGAATTGAATGATGAACTGATTGATTGATTGATTGATTGATTGATTGATACATTAATTGATTGATACATTGATTGATTGATTGATTGATTGTTACATTGATTGATTGATTGATTGATTGATTGATTGATTGATTGATTGAATGGTTGATTGATTGATTGGTTGATTGATTGATGGAATAATTTATCAACAGACTGTAATACTGATTGATTCATGCATTAGTTGATTGATAATTTAATAATTTGTGTGATTCTTTGGTTGAGTAAAAGGCTTGTTCAATTGATTTATATATTGATGAATTGATTGATCTAAAGATGTGATTTGTGTATGAATGGAAAAATTGAATGCATGAATAAATAAGTGTAACAGCCAAATTTGTTGTATCACAACATTAAATTTCAAAACTTTGTTTTCATTTTGGTCTTTTCTGGCCAAGCTTGCCTTAACATGTTTGTCATTGGTTATTTTGAAATACAGTTTTCCTAAAGTTGTTTGACAGTTGAGAAAAAACAAACAAAATCTTTTGAAAAAGTGGGTCGCAATACTTCAAATTTGGCTGTAAAGATACTTCATGATGACTGTCACCATTCAATGTTCATTGCCTCTTCTTTTTGTCACAGGTCATTAACTTTGACATGCCGTCAACAATAGAAGAATATATTCACCAAGTTGGTAGAGCAGGAAGACTGGGAGCTAGCGGCATTGCTATGACATTTATTAATAACAATAACAAGAATGTATTTCTTGATTTGATTGACACTTTAGTGCCAATGTGTGTATCACTTCCTAGTGAGCTTACTAACTCATCGTATGTCAGTCAGTTAAGAAGCAAGAAAAGGCAGGGAATTAAAAGAAAAGAAAGAGATGAGATTGTAAAACAAGGAGATTTGATGGAGTTGTTGAAGAAGAATGCAACCAGAAGAAAAAGGAATTAAAAAACAACTTATCGAAATATGAAATGAAGAATAAAAATAATGAGAAAGATCTTTTGACTGATTTTCATTTTCTGATTAATAAAAAATATATATTTATCAGAGTACTTCTTTTCGTCGCCCTTTCTGTCTGCCATCTCTCTAGCTTCCCACTCAGGGAAAAGCCCGCATTTCAATTGACCAATTCCCATGATGCTCTATTGAACGGGCCAACCAAAACAAGATGGCGGACTAGAGATGCTCTTGGATGATCTTTCGTTGCCAGCGTTACTTTTGA
Source organism: Diadumene lineata (assembly GCA_918843875.1). NCBI lineage: Eukaryota > Metazoa > Cnidaria > Anthozoa > Actiniaria > Diadumenidae > Diadumene > Diadumene lineata. Next base: position 15,941,616 of record OU974071.1, on the reverse strand, counting down.
CTTCTTTGCGGCTAAAAAGTCGCAAAACGATTTAACGTTTCATCTCAGTTCACCCAAGGCTACTCCCCTTCAACGATAGGACGTTGAAGTTGTTCCCTTGTTGCATAATTAATCAGCATTATTTTAGCATATTCTTCACCTGTCAAGTTGGTCTTTTGTTTTGGACGCTAAACTTAGTTTACAGTCTTTCATTCTCACGACGAAAAGACAAAGACTAACTGCATATATCTTCATCATGTCCAAAAGTTGTTTTTCGTATTCAAAGAGAGAGACTTTAGTCGTTTTATTGGTATTTGTTGGAGCCATTTCAACTGGGAACTGCTACGGTGCTAGAGGTCAGTGTTTGAAAAGTTGTGCAAAATCATGAATACAGTGTTGCAAAAATCTTTGTTTGAACTGAACCTTTTATTGTCACACGGAATACACCACACTTTATCAATTCCTTCTATAGCTGAAAGTTTCCTTATAATTTATAAAATTGAAACTATTTATAATTTACAAACGTATTGTGGTAATTGTCGATGAAAATGGAGCGTTAATTTTCTTTGACGTTGCTAACAACTACACATACGAGTTCAGTTGTGAAAATTCTGATTTGGAAGGGTTGAGTGAAAGCAACTAAATGTGTAAAATTTAAAGCGCAAATCCAAAGTATTCTGCAAGCTTAATAATATTATTTATAATGATATTTTTTATTAACCATTATTTCCTTTTAATAGTATAAATAATAATTGTTATAATTATTACTATTAACAGGCTTTCATAAGATCAGACTGATCTGTCTCATATCCTCAAAACGCTTGTAATCCGATGTTTTAAATACCTTCAAATTTAAAACCAACAGATAGAAGAGATTCAACAAAATTAAAATTCCTTAAACGTATTATTTATTTATAAAAAATTTTGTGAATAATTATTTTTGAGTACAGTAAACAATTTAAACAGTTGATAGCAATATTCATATCTCTAGCATGCATTCATTTGGGTTTATTCATTTATATATTCATGCATCCACTGGCTGATTCTTGCATACATGTTTTTGTTCATGCAGCACTCTTGTTTTCCAATCACTACCTTTTTTCACCATTATAATATTTGTCATCTAACCACACATCTTTATTATTCCATTTAGTACATGTAATCTTCATCCATTCGTTTACCTTTTTGTGCACTCAGAATCTGCCCAATGCATTCATTTAATACTCATTCATGCATTCATTCATCAATGCATTAAATTTTGTTCTCTCATCCACCCATTCATTTTTTGCTTTCCTCACTCCGTCAATAACTCATTCATTCCTTCACTCTTTTACATCTAATCTGTCATTCAAAACTGTACCTTTATATCATTCCTCCATAATCTCTATCAATCCATTCATTCATAATTTACTAAAAAAATATTTTCTTTGTTATATTCTTGCTTGTGCCCATTTCTGAAGTTTGTTTATTCATCAGTTGATTTATTGAAGTCGGTGTTCATTTATGTTTCTGTCTATTGACTAGGTTAATGTTTATTGATATGACAGGATGGGGAGACCATGTTGATTGGAAAACATTTGAAGAAGGCAAACTAGCTGCAAAAAATAGGTAAGATTACAAAAACATTTGATAATTCAATGTTCAATGGAATATTTATATTGACAGAATATGTGACTGTGTTGGACCAGGGCCATACAGTGGTCAACTTCTGGTGATTTCTTGTTGTTGTTATGAATCATTATGTCCGTAAAATATCAAAACAACTACTTTTATTAATGATATACAGTAATTATTCTCATCTCTCTGTGAATATATTCACATTAGCATAGAAGAGGAGAATAACATGACTTTTGGAGGGCATATTGTTTATTTGTTTTCTGAGTGAGTAATATCATTTGCAGCCAAGCGAAGCAAGGCAGTTCCATCATTGCTTGCTGTCTGTGTGTTTTCAAGAGGGCAGTGCTATTTGGCCTTGTATATTGATGATAATTCCCCTTTATGAAGTTCAAAAAAGGAATGGTGCCAAGCTAAAATATTACTCAAATTACAATATAACCCTACCCCTTCCAAAGAAAGAATAATTGTATCTTCTTTAGTACCACCACCCATTTTTTTTTGGATGTATATGTGTGGAGTCGCAAAAATAACATTGAGAACAATAAGAATGAATATGGTTTGAAGACTGCATCCCCATACTTTTCTTCTAGGCCTACAAATCAATCACTATTTTGATTAAACTTGACTGAAACTCAGTAAACTTTATAATTAAAGTGTGATATTTCATGTAGTAAAATGTTTTTTTAATTAGATATTTTTGCATTCATCCCAGTCCCTTTTTTAACTCAGGAAAGGCAAAATCAAAAATAAGTCCTTGCTGTCTAGAAAATCTTTATCCATTTGCCAACTCTATTTGTTTGATGGGTTGTAATGTGTTGTTCTTTCAGTCAGAAGCCTCTGATGCTTTTGATTCATAAGAGCTGGTGTGGTGCTTGTAAAGGTAGGTAAAATGTACCTTTCCCTCCCCTCCCCCATGACAACAACCTTAGCTGTTGAATGTGCAAGGGCCAGTCATTTATTCATCCCATCGAGACATCCATTTGATCAAACATCCATTTATTCATCTGTTCATTTATGGTCTTCTCCGATCCTATATCCGTCGTTTATACATTGTATATCCATTTGGGTTTATACATTCATTTTATCATTCATTCATTCATTCATTATTCATTCATTCATTCATTCTATTGTTCATTCATTGATTTCATACATTATTTTATTCATTCATTCAATCATCCATCCATCCATTCATCCATCCATGCACTCATTCATTCATTCATTCATTCATTTATTCAAACAATTCATCCATTCATCCATCCATGCATTCATATAATGGCTCATTCATCCAGTCATCCATCCATCCGTTTATTCATGTATTCTTTCATTCATTCATTCATTGATTCATTGATTCATCCACCCACCCATCCATCCATCCATCCATCCATCCATCCATTTTTCCACCCATTCATTCATGCATTCATTCACTCAACCATCCAATCAATGTCAATTCATTTATCAAATCAGTACTCTAATATATAATGATGTGCATTGTATTTTCATTTAATATTTAAAGCTCTGAAACCAAAGTTCTCAACTTCATCAGAGATAGCTGATCTTGCCAGAAAGTTTGTAATGGTGAATGTGGAGGTATGGATAGGTATTGCATTCGTCCGTCCAATTCAGGGAATCTGGGAAAGTACATGAAAAAAATCTAAGAAAGTGTGTGAATTTTGGAAAAACGTGCAGAATGCGCCGAAAAATTTGCAAAGACTGCGTGAAAGTGTTGAAAGTGTACAAGCATAATACCATGAATTTTGTTTAAATGATTTGTTATCTGCTATTGTCGTCATTTGGTGCCCAGATCGTTTCGTTTGTGTTTCATTCGTTCATTCATCTATCCATCTATTTATTCATTCATCTATTCATCCATTTTCCCGTTCGTTTGTTCGTTTCGACGTTCGTTAATTCATTCATTCATTATAATTTATCTAATCCAACCATTCATCCATCAATTTATCTATTTATTCGTTTATTCATTTATCCTTTCATCCTCTTTCATTGATTCTGCATAGGACGAAGAAGAGCCAAAGGACCCACAATTCCATATAGATGGTAGCTACATTCCTAGGATTTTCTTTTTAGGTATG